>JBCHWC010000089.1:0-201604 GCA_039654765.1 Mylopharyngodon piceus
TCATGCCATTAGTTACAAGGAAGTTTTTTTTGTTGTTTTTTTTAATTGTTGCCAAACTTGTTTCTGGTGGAACTGGTTCTACTCAACCCACTCTGAGAGAGATTTGAGCCAGTGTCTCCAGCATGGGAAGTGGGCGCGTTAACAAGGACGCTAAAGACTGCAGCTTCTAGTGCAGTGGTTCTCAACCTTTTTTGGGCCAGCGCCCCCCTACCAATTGTCCCTTATCGACCCCCATCAAATAAAATGCTGTCTAATTTTCTTCCCTGAATAATAATGTTGATTATTATCCTGTGTTTAATATAATTAGGGCCTATTATTATATTTACCTAGCATTCAAATGTTTGGGGTCAGTAGGATTTTTCTTATAATGAAGAGACTATCCCCAGAAAAAAACAGCCACTCAATTTAAAATAAGCTCAGCTTTTAAAAAACACTTCTCTAGACCTTGCGTTTTTCTTCTGTTGTACTGCCCGGTGTCTTGTGTTTTTTAGCTAGATGAATTGGCCGTAGCCTTAATAATAGCCTTCTGTAATAATTAACTATATTAAATTACACAAATATATTTTATGTATTAGATCTCACTTTATTAACCAATGTATTTGATTTGTGGCTGCTCTCAGTTTACAGTCGTTCACTTTGCACACACATTATTGCGTAGTAATTTTAGTGGCTTGTGTATAATTGTGCTATCCCCTGGCTCACCTGTTATTCGGTAGAATTCGTTGTGCTGCTTTCCCTGCATCATTTGGCAATGTAATTAATTTTCCCTCAGTAATTGTTTGCCTTATCGCACTCATAGTCAGAGGTTTGAGTGTCGTGTGCACTATTTGGCATGATTTCCAAAGTGTTTTGTAATCCTGTACAAAATTGCAAAGCATTTGTATTTATATTTCCATCATAATATACAAACAAACGTAGTCCGCGCACTCTCCTGGCACACGACACTTTACACACTTGCTCGCTGCTTCCATGGGTCCTTGGCAAATTGGTATATGATGCAACTTTCTGTCTTTGAATGAATTTCAACATGAAAGTCCCAAAGTGGTAGTTTCTTGATGGTTGCACCACATGATATTTCATAAAATGGACATCAACGTTTGTTTGTATATTATGATGGAAATATAAATACAAATGCTTTGCAGTTTTGTACAGGATTACAAAACACTTTGGAAATCATGCCAAATAGTGCAGAAAATTATTTTGAATAAATTTAGAGTAATTTCAAAGACATTTCCAAAACAGAAGTAATGCGTGGACGGTCGCACCACGTGATATTTTGACACATTAAATAACAGACAAATTACAAATAACTAATGTTTTTTGAAAAGTTAAATTGAGTACATGAACGGGAGAGGTACTACATATATATATGGTATCTTTTTATGCATTTAAACCAAATTTTAACTGAAAAAAAATGCAATCGGACAGAAAATGTAGGCGTCACGTCATTGACCCATTTAATGGTTTTTGTTTTGTTCTTGTTCTGCTGTGTACATTCTGTCATTTGTGTATCTTTAGTTTTGTTAGTCTGCCAACAACATTGCCTTGCTATGCAGGCACACATATGCACTCTCATAACTGCATGAATATATACACTCACACTTACACAATACTAACATGCTCACACATTAATATACATTTATGATTATTTTCCATTTCCTCATAAAATCATGTCATCTCATCTATCACTTTTCTAACCCAGAATGTTCATGAATTTGGTTCTCAGACAAAGAAGATCAAAGTTTTGAATCATTTTAATAAACTACAAGGTTTTTTTTTTTCCTTTTTTTTTTTGGGGGGGGGGGATATTTTTAGTGTTGGCTTGTTAGTTTGGAATGATTTAATTGTGATTTGATGATTGAGTTTTCAAACGCTTGATGAGAAGCACCTCCATTATAAAAAATAAAATAAAAAAAAACATTAAGAAAACACAAATGAGTGTGTCTTTCGTCTTTCATTTGAAAATATTCCAAACACAGGTTAACCATCTTTTTTTTTTTTTTTTCAGTCCTTTTTTGCCTCCATTTAAAACTGTCGAGTTATAATAGCAGGTGATGTCTGGGTCTAGGGAAATCCTGATCGACAAGTTTACTGCACAACAACATTCATAACATATACTGTTAACCGCAATGATTGACATCACTTTGGTGTTTTGTTAAAAGCCACTTTGTAGCATTTTTGTCTTGATCCCACGCATACTAAAACAGAAAGTGGAACAAACTGTACTTCTAATTAAATTCATGCCATTAGTTACAAGGAAGTTTTTTTTTTTTTTTTTGTTTTTTTTTTTGTTACCAAACTTGTTTCTGGTGGAACTGGTTCTACTCAACCCACTCTGAGAGAGATTTGAGCCAGTGTCTCCAGCATGGGAAGTGGGCACGTTAACAAGGACGCTAAAGACTGCAGCCTCTAGTGCAGTGGTTCTCAACCTTTTTTGGGCCAGCGCCCCCCTACCAATTATCTATGTCCCTTACCGCCCCCCATCAAATAAAATGCTGTCTAATTGTCTTCCCTGAATAATAATGTTGATTATTATCCTGTGTTTAATATAATTAGGCCTATTATTATATTTACCTAGCATACAAATGTTTGGGGTCAGTAGGATTTTTTTTTTTTTTTTAAATAAACTGATACTTTCATTCAGCAAGGATCCATTTAATTGATTCAACGATAAGTTTATTCATTTGAATTACAAAGTTTAAGCATAGTATTGTTGATTTTTAGAATTTTTAGAAATTTTAGTTTTAGAAGAAATCCTGTTTTTGAAAAATACGTTGAATCCTCATGCTGACCTGATTTACATCATGAAGTCACAAGTCCATTTGATTTCAAATAACTTTTTTGGATGTTAGTAAGTGTGGTGTGCCTTATGATATTGGTATGCTCTCTGCCCTGCTTTGTAAATGTGCAAAATGTGCAATAAAAATGTAAAAAGAGAGTAAAGTGTCAGGGTTCTGTGGCTGTAGTAAAGTGCACGATAAATTGAGTAGAAAACAAACCAGCCTTTAATAAATCCAAAACAGAAAGCTCAGGAGATTGTTGGAGAAACCGAATACACAACCATGTTTAACAGAGAAGTTTGCAATACCAGACACGTTTTCAATACAAGAACAAAGTACAGGATAGCACAATTATACACAAGCCACTAAAATTACTACACAATAATGTGTCCCTTGTGAAAAAAAGTGCACTTTAGTATACTTTTATAAAGTGTACTTATTGCACAAATAATATACTTTAAAAGAACACACTTAAGTGTGAATTAAATGTAATGTTTTCATCGCTTAAGTGCATTCTATTTGTAATTAATTTAAAATGTATCACAGATTAAGTTCATGTTAAATGCAACAAGTTGAACTTTTGAATGATTTTTTTGAACCACTTAAGTGGGACTTTAATACAACTTTATGATAACCTTCGTAATTGCTTCTAGTATCTTTAAAATATAGTTGAAGTGCGCTGCTCAATGTACTGACAAGCAATTAATGTGAACTAAAATATATTTTAATATCAGTTATCAATACACTTAAGTGTGAATAAAATGTAATGTTTTCAGCCGCTTAAGTGCATTCTATTTCTAATTAGTTTTAAATGTATCACAGATTAAGTTCATATTAAATGCAATTAGTTGAACTTCTGAGTGATTTTTTTAAACCACTTAAGTGGGACTTTAATACATTTTTTTATGTACTGTGAAATATGGTAAAAGTGTACTTCCGAATGTACTGACAAGCAATTAATGTGAACAAAAATATACTTTAATGTAATTTACATGTACACTATTATATAATTTAATACATTTGTAATTACATTATTTACATACATTTTTATTTAATTTAATACATTTGTTATTACATTATTTGTAATTACATATAATAATGAAGTTACAATTTAGTATTTCAAAATATTACAGTCAACACAAATGCAAATTGAAACCCTCTACATTTATTGACAAAACAATCTCTAAAACAAATACACAAAAACCTTTTTGTTGATGCGCAAGAAAAAACCCAAGAAACACTATACACAATTACAACACTTTAACTCTCATTTAGAAAGAGTCTGGAGGACAGTGAGGCTTATATGCACTATCATTTTCTCCCTCACATACCTAAACCTAAACCTACCCATCACAATACTTTCTGCATTTTTACATTTTCAGAAAAAAAATCATTCTGTATGATCTATAAGATGATAAATACGATAACACCCATGAATTAATACAAACAAAATGTAAAGAAAAGAAAAGATTCAAAACTTTGGGTAACACTTTACAATAACTTTTTATTAGTTAACTACTTTAGTTAACATGAACTATGAATGAAAAATACTTTAAAGAATTTATAAATCCTAGTTAATATTAATTTTAACATTTACTTATGCATTATTAAAATCAAAAGTTGCATATGTTAATAGATAATGCACTGTAAACTAACATGAACAATGACTATACATTTTAACTTGAAAAAACTATATATTTTTTTAATGCACATAGTTAGATCATGTTGTCTAATATATTAATTGATGTTAACAAATGAGACCTTATTGTAAAGTGTTACCGAACCTTGTTACCTATAAGCTCTGAAACCTTTACTAGCCAAACATTAAACAGGACCAAAAGGTTTCTTCTAAAATCTTACTCCAGCATTACAGTGAATGTAATTTTGAAAAGAAAAAACAAAACAAAACAAAAAAAAAAAACGAATTCCAAAGGCACAAAAACAAGAAAACCAAAATTATCTGTCACCAACTTTTTTGAAGTTGTAGGAAAAAGTGCTGTTTATGTCAATGTCCCAGAAGCTCTCCATCGGCAGAAAACTATAAGTTTCTTGTCTGATAAGGTTTCTTTAGTCATTCGGCCATCCTGCAGCCTGAACCACTGTAGGCAAATCACCCTAACACTTTGCAGTATCTATGTTAATAATTTTAACAATAAGAGGGATCATAACAATTTGCATGTTGTCTTTTTATTTAGTACTTCCCTGATGAAGCAGTTCATTCTGCAAGGTGTAAGTAAACTTTTGACCGCAACTGCATCAACTAAGATGAATGACCTCAGTCATCAGGACAACACTGTAGTAAAATCCTGGGAGAGGTTCCTTCACATTTCCCACAAACACCAGGATTCCAGTGACCACACCATCTTCACTGACACTGGCCTTTAAACACAGAGAACATTTTTATAAACGTTTTTATTCCTACTTTACAGGGAATTAAACATAACTTTATCAATTACACAAATATAGATAAATAACCCAAGACCCAAGCAAATTGAGGGGTCGTTCACACAGAATGCGTTTTTGCTTTGAAAATGATGATATAATGTCATTATATATAAATATATAATGATTAGATGGGGATTTGTAAGTGCACAGGTGAGAATTTATTACTTGCAAGTAGAAAAGATTCAAAGCATTTAAAAGCTATAAGGATAGTTGATGGCAGTGTTTTAGCTTGTAGTGTGTGATCAGTGTGTGCTGCTGAATTAATGGCAGAATTAATGGCAAAACTTGTAACATCACCTCATCAAAACAGGTCTTTGATTCCACAGCTTGCACTGTATCTCCAATAACACAATAACAATCCTACAAAATGAATATATAACTCCAGATAAGCACAAAAATATTACATATTACAAACACAAACAGTAATTGAACACCTCACTTTTCAAATGCAAAAAGAAAAATAGATTATAAGCAATATTTCTAGAGGGGGTGATATATTGAACATTACTGGTGGTTATAATAGCGATTAGATGGATTAAATGTATATAAATGTCTTTTAATGTTACAAGATCAGATCTTTGAATTTAGCTTGTTTTCTGTACACCTTGTCACATAGCAGCTTTTAGACATTGTTCTGTTTTTTGTTATAAGTCAGAAATGACAAGGAGGCAGCCTCACGCAATACAAAGTCAAAGACGGTTGGATTGTTTCCCCCCCGGTGGGCGTGGTTTTCAGATAATGACGCGTGTCGCTCTGTCTCTATGACTGAGTGCAAACTATATGAATGAAATGAAGCGCGATAGCATGTCAAATGGCCTCTGTGCGTCTTTTCTACTACTTAGCATGATGTTTCTGTCTATTTAAACGTTGTACGATATGATCTTGTCATTCAACCAATAAATAGCTCAGCGGTTACGTGCAGTGTAGGTCTTACAAAGCTGTCTTGGCTTATGATAGCAATTTGGTACATCTCTATAGCAACGGATTTCGGGTTCGGGTTAAACTTTAACAGTACCATTCGGGTTCAGGTCGGGTCGGGTCAAACGATCTCGGGTATGGGTCGGGTTCGGGCTTTAAACTAAAGCTAAAGCCCGAACCCGAACCCGACCCATACCCAACCCGACCCATACCCGACCCATACCCAACCCGACCAACCCGACCCATACCCAACCCGACCCGACCTGTGCAGACCTCTACACATGATATCCAAATGTGGTAACTACATACTAGCCGTTAAAAGGTTATTTTTTCCAAACTTAAGACAGTTACAATTGCTCGCTGCTTCCATGGGTCCTTGGCAAATTGATATATGATGCAACTTCCTGTCTTTGAATGAATTTCAACATGAAAGTCCCAAAGTGTTAGTTTCTTGATGGTTGCACCACATGATATTTCATAAAATGGACATCAACGTTTGTTTGTATATTATGATGGAAATATAAATACAAATGCTTTGCAGTTTTGTACAGGATTACAAAACACTTTGAAAATCATGCCAAATAGTGCAGAAAATTATTTTGAATAAATTTAGAGTAATTTCAAAGACATTTCCAAAACAGAAGTAATGCGTGGACGGTCGCACCACGTGATATTTTGACACATTAAATAACAGACAAATTACAAATAACTAATGTTTTTTGAAAAGTTAAGTGAAGTAAAGTGTCAGGGTTCTGTGGCTGTAGTAAAGTGCATGACAAATTGAGTAGAAAACAAACCAGCCTTTAATAAATCCAAAACAGAAAGCTCAGGAGATTGTTGGAGAAACTGAATACACAACCATGTTTAACATAGATGTTTGCAATACCAGATACGTTTTCAATACAAGAACAAAGTAAAACTCCGGGCTTAAATGAGACAATGGTTCTCTAATTGGCCAAAGTACCTAAATTTGAAGAGTTTGGTTCCAAAACGCTGTAACTCCATTTTGATTAATTTGAGTAAAAAGGTGTTTTCTTTACCAAGAAAGTGGCAAGATGAAAACCATTATTTTCTGCCTCAAACTTTCACATAGCATCTTTTGGTTATAAAAACAAAAAATTCAAATCTACATTTTGATTTTAAAAGGTTTATTACAAAAACGGATTTTTTTTTTTTCCCCCAAAATGCAATAAATCCATGACATGTTTTTTTTTTTTTTTTTTTTAAATGCAATTAATCCATCAATATCAAAGTTATTTTTCATATTGAAAATACACAACAAAGTAAGCTGATTCACATATATGACAGCCTCTGAACTTTGTCAGTAGCTACTAATCTTATATACAGGCATTTTACTAAAAATACATTCAGCCGTCGCTCCCAAAATGAATTCAACGAGTCATCTTGTTAATGTTATAAATGAATTATGTCTCCGTTTGTCATTACCGAATAAAGAGTATCTGGCGCCACCGCACGGTTAAAATAAACACATTTACAGAGTACATTGGTATTAAAAACGGCTTTTAAAAACTGTTTCAGTTTTGGGGACCGTGACAGAAGTTTGATGCTGTCGTGGAACAAGCAACAGCCGGCATTTTTCCTCCTCCCGACTCATCTTCTTAATCTCCTCACGTAAATGATTACATTTCGATGACTTGTGTTTCTTCCCCACCGCAGAAACCACCACAGGTTCATCAATGCCGTCAAAATTATTCATTTTTCTGTTTTTGTTGATCACAAAGTACAAAGCAGATAAAGAAAACTAGGATGCCTGGTGTATTCAGAGCGCCGCCATTACTGTCTACAGTGCGTGGAATGGTGCGCTGTGATTGGTTGAGCGGATATATCGCATTCTGCAGAGAAAGGAGACTGGGGTTTGTCGCGTTTTGGAAAGAAAGGGAGAAAACATGACAGAATAACATGACGTATATCGCATTTTGCACAAAATTAATAAATGTCTTTTCAATACTGACCAGATACAATATTGATTTTGGCGGAAACTCATTGTTTTTTGAAAATGGCGTTTATCGCGTTTTGGAACCAAACTCTTAATTTGTTGTTTTCTGTTTTACTGATGATTTTACTGCTTTTATGTTTGGGTCCATGCATATTACAATTTTTTTACAGGGAATGATTAAGACAAGTCTTGGAATAGTCTATCAATCACAATATTAGATTGTGAACTTATATTTATCCTCTCATTTCTTTGTATTTGGTGTCTGGAGAGTGACTGTGGGTTTGGCCTAGTTTAAGTTGATTTTTTCAGGTAAACACTTGATAGCAGAATATACTGTCGTGTGTTTAGATTTGACATGTCAACCTCTTCTAACACGTCAAGAATGCAATAAAAGTGCTTATTCATTTAGCCTGGCTCCCAGATAACCAATCTATACTTACATAATATTTTGCTTGCTTATAATGAAGAGACTATCCCCAGTAAAACAAAAACAAAAAAAAAAAAACAACAAAAAAAAAACAGCCTAACCATTTCTCCTTTCTTCTCTGTATTTCTGGCCCTGAAATATTTCCTCCAGCAGTTAAGAGGCTACCATGTCCTGGTGCGGGTGGACAACGCGGTGGTAAGATGCCTATGTAAATTGCCAGGGTGGTCTGCGTTCACGCCGTTTGAACAAGCTAACGCAGCAGCTTCTGCTTTGGGATCAGGACAAGTTCCTGTCCCTCAGGGAGATTCACATTCCTGGAAGCATGAATGTGGGAGCAGATCTATTGTCCAGATGGGAGGTTACACACAGGGATTGGAAGCTCCATCCCGATGTGGTCAGTCAGATCTGGGAAAGACATTACGAAGCAGAGGTGGACCCCTTTACTTCACAAGAAACAGCGCAATGTCCCCTTTACTTCTTGCTGTCCCCTCCAGCTCCCCTAGGTCTGGGCGCCATGGCCCAGGAAGCATCTATATGAATTTCCCCCAATCACTCTGCTCCCGGGAGTCCTGGCCAAGGTCCATCAACATGGGTCATGCCTCTTGCTGATAGCACCTCGTTGGCTGACCAGAGTCTGGTTCTCAGAAATAACATCTCACCTTAAAGGCTCACTGTGGGCAATACCAAACAGGAGAGATCTCCTGTCTCAGGCCCAGGAGACAATATTCCATCCCCCTGAGTTATGGAATCTTCATGTTTGGCCCCTGAGGGGGAACAGCTAAGAGATGCTGGACTTTCAACGAACGTAATAGAAACCATTCTGAGTGTTAGATCTCCCTCCACTAGAAGAATGTATACCCTTATTTGATGCGTCTTTGAAAGATGGTGTACTACACATCATACAGACCTAGTCCACTGCCAGATTGTTTCAGTGCTGGAGTTTCTGCAGGGAAACCTGTCAGCAGGCACATGTCCTGCTACTCTCAGAATTTTTGTGGCCATTTCGGCTTGCCACGCTCTGATTGTTGGGGTTTCAGAGGGGAAACAACCACTTATCGCCTGCTTCATTCATGGAGCTAGGCGACTGGCTCAATGCTATTTTGCACCCTCACCTAAAGTTCCATGGGCTGTAGGATTTGAAATTACAACAGGTAAGTGACAAGGGATTTCTCACCAAGTGCGACAACACAAGTCTTAATGATCAACCCTCCAGGCAGAGGGGAAACTGAAGGATGTTCAGCTATTACCCATTCATCTGAATGTGGCTCTCTGACAGTGGCTGTACCACAGACTACTGTTCTTTGGCCAGCTGGGATCATCTGTGGCTGTTTTGATGGCATGCGCACCAACCCAACATTCCCCTCTGTACTCTGCTTTTGGCATAGCCAAAAGTAGCAGGTTTGCAGCGCAGAGAAATCCTTGTACAACTCATCCAACGTATTTGTGCCAACTAACACCAAAGGTTGAGAATTTGGGGAAAAATCAGGAACAATCAAAGCTAAAGTGGGCACTTCAATGTCAACACCTACATGATCTTTCAGCAAGGTAATGGTTACTTCCACGTAACCCAGATAGGGAACACCTTGCCCGTTCGCACTCTCAACTTCCAATAAGTTGTTTAATGAGTGAATATGCTGGTCTGACAAGTTCTCGTTATAAAAGGATTGAGAAATAGTAGTAACTTGTGACCCTGTGTCAAGCAAGCAATTGCATTTTATTCCTGCAATATTTATCTGAGTTGTGTACTTAGCCCCAATTAACCCTTTGGGCAAAAGAGGATGACACAGCTTGGATTGTGTTTGAACCATCAGCATTTGTGAATGTTTGGGACATGCTTGGTAATTGTCAGTCCCTGTTTGTCCCACAACAGGAACTGTGCCTAGTTTAACTGAAGGTTGGAAGCACTGTTTTTCAGCTCCCACTCTCTTTGGCGTTTTTCCAATTTCCTCCTCTTTTCTGATACTAGTGTGGGATTGGGTTCATTTGGAAAAGAGGTTGCAATATGCCAATCCTCCCCACATTTTAAACAATAGCCTGGTTTAGGTCTGGCAACTGAGAGTCTGCCTGTGGTCTTACATTCGTCTTTGGCCTGTTCAGTGTTTTTTTCTGTTTGACACCATAGAGACATTTGACTTGGAGTTAGGCTTGTCCTTCGTTTGATTTGATATCAGAGTGGTAAGCTTACCTCGAAGCTCAGCTATTTGACTGGTCAGTTGGGTGGTAACAGAGTAAAGTTGAGCTATTTCATCTGTTGCTGGGATGGTCTGGGATTGTATTGCAGCACGTTGCTTGACAGTTCCTAAATGCTGCTTCATCCGTGCGGTCTTAGAAGCATGTTTGTTTAGAAGCATGTTTGTCTTCCTCAGTCTGTAGCATGGTCATAAACTCTGCAAAAGACGGTGGTGAGTATTTCTTTTGCTTAAGCTACAATTCCAGGATCAAGGAGTTATCCCAGCATCCTCTACAGAACTGTTTTAGAAGATGTTTGTTTACTTCAGAGCTAAGAATTCCACCCCTTCATGCAGCTGACTGCAGTGTCATGTACAAACGTTGGAGGTACACAGATGGCTTTTCACCAGGATTCTGAAAAATATTCATGAATTTTGTGAATAATTCATCACCATCTTCCACCGTAGTAAAAGCGGAATCAAGTCATTGAATGTAAGCACTTGGTGAAGCCATAGGATCAACTGACCTGACAACATCAGCGGCTGGGGGAGAAGGCTTTCACAAATTCTCCGTATTCTATGGAAGTCAGAAACCGTTAGGTCTCGGAAGAGCAATTCAGCCCCAGAGCGCCAAGTTTCATAATCGACTTCATTAGGAGAGCGAGGAGTTCATCCAGAGAAGGTTCTGAGCCTTAAAGGTGAAGTTCCATGAGCTACCAAGTCATTGTAATGTACAATGTGTTCTACAGCAACTCTCTGGATTTCGGGTGGGTTAAGATCACCAGCAGAAAGTGAGGGGGTTGCAGGACTTACTGATGCCGGCTTCATTGGAACAGAGTTAGTTTGTGCAGCAGCAGATGTTACTGGATGCTGCATAAGAAGATTGAGGTTAGCCATATGATGAACTACAGTTTCAGCAGACGTAGCGTCATGAGGCTCATTATTGACTAACTCTGGATTCTGTGTTAGGTAAGTCTGAGTCACATCTCTTCCGATTTTTTGAGTGTAGACATTTGGCAGAGCTGCTACGTGGAAGGAAACTTCAGGATAATCTTTCGCCTGTTAAACATATGGCAACGATGGCTGGAGGTTTCTAACAGCCTGGCCAGAATTGTACTCCACAATCAAAGACTTCTGTGACTCTGTGCTAAGGTCAGGAATTTGAATAATTCTGTTAATTGATCCATATTCTTTCACAAAGTCTAGTATTTCCTTGTCTACCTTAGTTCCTGTTATACCACTAACTAGAATTGCGTTAGGGATTTTGATGCTTTTTTCCTCTATAATTTCCATCATTTTTCAGGATTTTTTTTTCTTTGCTTATACAGTCCTTTAATACTTTGTAACAAGATTTGAATATGAACCTTAATGTTTTTCTGTTGTTGTTGTTGTTTGTTTTTTTTTCTGCCTCCTGGCTGCTGGCTCGCCAATTTTTATATGTAACACTTGTGTGATACAGTAATAAGTTTACCTCACAGGACCCTCAGAAGATTTAGGTTACGCAGGAGGCAGAAAACGCATACCAGAACTTAGAAAAATTGAATTTATATATGCATGTACGTTGAGGAAAAAATACAGGCGATGACAGGCGAGCTAACCAATCATAACACCAAATCCGCCATTTTGTCCAACAATGCAGTCAGGGGAGTTAGCATATTAACATAGGTGGACTTGAACTTGAAAAATGGTATGTATTGAAACAACATTCCTTATGATGTTCATTCATGTTTATTTGATGCTATAAATGAACTAGTAGGAAGAGATGATCAGTTCACAAACCACTTGAACTGAGGCGCTACAGCAATCTGTCACGACACATTAAAGAGCCACAAAATGGTATTTGCTTAAATTTCTTTAAAAAATACAAAATTTGAAATTTGAGACTTTGTTTCATATCAAAAGTAACCTGCTCTGTCTTGTCTGTCGACGCGTTGTCAGTGTCCTCTTTGCTCCGCGATGTATTTTTCACTGCGTGAGAACATGATGTGTGGCGTGAGAGCGGCATGGCTTGTCTGACATAGCAACATTAACTAAAGGGGGCGGGTCTTTGCGAATGGTCAATTCCCTGGTAATATGTTGTTTCCCCCGTGTGACGCAGCTGTTATTAAGTTATTAATAACAATTATTAAGTTGATCGATCCGATCTCAAAGTTTCTTAACTTGGCTTTAAGAGTGTAACTCTCACTCAAAACAGCAAATGTCATTCATCATATCTTTCTAAACAACAACTAATATTTTCTCTGATATTCTTAATTTTCTAGGTTTCTCTGCAGAAACTTATCTTTTCTCAAGTTCAACCAAATCGTCTCTGTCTAACTGGGCGGAGTTACCATCACTAAATCAAGCTAATTGGTTGATCTACATCTGCAGTGAAATTCCATTATTTCATTGTGTAAGGTTTTCCGCAGTATGTCTTAATTATATTCAAATTAATATAATTTTAATATTTTTCCATTTCATAGAAATTAAACAATTTGATAAACTAAGAGAGTTTTATTTGATATTTTCTTGGATCTGTAGCTGTTAATTTTGCCCTAATTTGGCCCTGGGCTATGTAAGTCTAAAACAATAATTTTTAAAGAGAAATGTTGGAAGATTTCGATAAGAGAAGAGTAGTTTAAATTTGTTGCACAGCCCTATTTGTTTGAACCACAAGAGGCATCTAAGCTTACAATACTCCTACATCCTGTGTCATACATGGCGTCAGAGGATTACTCATTTGGCGCAAGTCCACTTGCGCATTCTGTGTACGGTCGTCTGCCGGAAGGTAGTTATTTGAATTTATAAAGTTTTAAATATGGATATTTTTCTTACTAAAACGCCTTTATTAACCCCCTGGAGTCATATAGATTACTATTTTTATGGATGGATGTATTATTAGTGGCTTCAAAATGCCCCATTCACAACCATTATAAATCTTGGAGGACTAAGAATATTTTTAAATATATAGGGGTTGTAACGCTTCCGATTTCTCCAATCAGGAACAAGTTACAAATCACCCGATTCACTTCACACATGCTTGGTTTAGTCCTTGTTCTACATGCGGGAAAGTAGAGCCCTGTGGTAGAAAAAGCAGTTTTTAGAAGAAAAAAAACAAAAAACAAATTTAATGTAATAAAGTAACTTTTTTTACTTCAATTATTTTTGTTATGGCAATTCCTGCTTTGTCATTAAACTCATCAAAGTTAAATTATGTTTATTGTGTGTCTGTGTAAATATTTTTCATGCAAGTTGTTAGTGCCAGTGTTTTGGCTGTTAGCTGTATGGTGAGCTAGTTTATGGCTACAGGACTCTGGGTTAGTTGCAAGACTCTGGGTTAGTTGTAACATCAATGAAGCATGTTACAGCTGTCACAGTTCCCCTCTGTCCCGGACTCCAACTCCCATCATCCTCCCTGTCTCACACCTGCACGCACTTCCAAATCAACACACCATCTTCACGGATTCCCCGCACCTGGACAACCTCATTATCTCTCCCTTTAAATGGACTCACTTCCCTGCACTCTTTGTCTGTTCTTTTGTTTGCCTTATGTTTGGTTGTACCATTCCTTGTGTGATTAAATCCCTTTTTCAGTTGAAGTCTGTTTTTGAATCGTCCTTGCAACAACCAACTGTGACAGAAGAACAGACCTCACCGTTGGACTTTGACAATTGAAAGTATGGGTATCTTCCTCGTTCCTGTGCCCACTAAGAGCCGCCGACGGAGGCTCACTGTAGAGGACTGCCTCTGGACTTCCAGACAGGACGGCCGCCCGCTGGAGAGATATGTGGAGGAATTCGCTGAGCTATCTAGTAAGGTGAGCTGGCCAGATGCAATTTTGAACACGTGTTTTCTGAGGGGTCTGGACGAGGAGACGATTCGATATATTGAACCTGAATGCCTCTTTTCCCTAGTCGAGTCTATTAATCTGATTCTCTTTTTAAATGGTTCCGAGTTCGAAATTGAAGAGGTTCAAGTGAAATCGTATTCTCCTCGTCCGGTCCTCTCAGAAACACAGGCGGCCTGGCCAGTTCACCAGCCGCCGATTTCCTCCACCTACCGCTCCAGTGGGCATTCCCCGATGGTCCTGCCTGATCCCAAACCCAAGCCGCGTAAAGGGAGAGCCACTGCAAGGCCCAGACAGACCAAGAAGTCGGCCGCTGCCTCACCTGAGCCTCCAGCCGCCGACGAGCCCGCTCCAGCCGCCGACGAGCCCGCTCCAGCCGCCGACGAGCCCGCTCCAGCCGCCGACGAGCCCGCTCCAGCCGCCGACGAGCCCGCTCCAGCCGCCGACGAGCCCGCTCCAGCCGCCGACGAGCCCGCTCCAGCCGCCGACGAGCCCGCTCCAGCCGTCTGCAAACTCGTCTCTCCGGCCTTCGAACCCTCTCCAACCCTCCAACTAGTTCCTGCCCTCAAGTCCCTTCCTACCACCGCTGAACCCCCCCAATAAAATTTTTGGGGGGGGCCAGGTACCCATGGTTGGGGAACTCATGGGCGGGGGCGGGGGCGGGGGCGGCGGCCACCCCCCCTCCCCGGTTGTTCCATCTACAGCGCGAGGCCGCGCCTACCGGGAGGGGGAGGTACTGTCACAGTTCCCCACTGTCCTGGACTCCAACTCCCATCATCCTCCCTGTCTCACACCTGCAGGCACTTCCAAATCAACACACCATCTTCACGGATTCCTCGCACCTGGACAACCTCATTATCTCTCCCTTTAAATGGACTCCCTTCCCTGCACTCTTTGTCTGTTCTTTTGTTTGCCTTATGTTTGGTTGTACCGTTCCTTGTGTGATTAAATCCCTTTTTCAGTTGAAGTCACTTTGGAGTGCATGAAAGGGGTGGGGCTTTGGAGTGGAGGGTTGACAGGTCTGCGCAACAAAACCATCCCAAAAGTAGTGTAATCACAGCACAAGTGTAAAAGTATCCCAATCCCAGACGTGGCAACAATGAGCCGAGCGTCGTTACATGGCTAGCGGCTGTGTGACAGACAGCTGACAGTTGACATTTCTGTGTGCATTTTAAAGTTTTATGACTTTCTATTGGGTTTTGACATGCTTCACTGCCGGTGACGACGGGACACTGGACCAAAATATGTATGGTTAAACTATGTAATGTCAGTTTTATATCGTTAGCAACTATTAGTTAACCTTATTTGTTTTTTTATGTTAATTGAAACGTTAACTGTGTAAGTTGTTTTAACTAAAAGAAACTTGCACTGACATATCTTAAAATATACCTGGTGAGCATGACTGTTTGTAACAGGCAAGAATTTTAAAGCTATGATGACCAAGACAAAATTTGAATGGACCATATATCTGTTTTGTATGTTCAAATATTTTATGGTTTGAGTATGTGAGTTAATTTCTTTTATTCTTTCCCCTTTCTGAAAATATCTGTTACATGGCAGCCGTCGATTGAGTCAGCCCTGCAAACTTGTTGGTAGATACGCAGTGGACAGTGGAAATATGCACTCATCCCAGTTGATGTCCCACCGGCAGAGAGGCCTTACCAGGGTCTCTGAAGCCCATCCAGGTCCAGCAGCTCCACCAGGGTCTCCCTGCTCAGCTGAATGAAAGTGTACACAAATATGTTCTGTTTTATGTACTGTTAATTGAAAATGTTATGTTATTCTGATGTTAAACATAAGTTCTGTTGTAAAAGTTATAGCTATAGAACAATGTATTTTAATGTAAAAACATTTAATTTACATGATGAAAAAGCACAAGTGGAAAGCTTTCAGCTAATCAACCAACAACAAGAGTTATATATACTGCAGACTCACCTCTGTTCGTTGACAGGTCATCAGCATCCCTCCACCACCCCATCTCCTCACTTCTAGTTCTATCTATTATCACCACATCTGGGGAGAGTACTCTGGGTTCGGGCCAAAATTCCGAGCTCGGTGCCCTTCCCCCAGACAGCATGCCAAATATGCATAACTTACTCTATTTAACTATATGTAAAGTATATGTGAACTCGTGAAAGGTATGTAATGGAAAAACTGGTTTAAGGTATTAAGTAGAGTAAGTCATGGTCTGCCCACAACTATAAATAAAGGAACTGATCAGATTCTCACACCTGCAGTTCAATATTCTGGTAAAGCTGCTGAAGAGAGAATCTCCCTGAATTTGCTCTGCTCTGCATTTATCTCCGGTAAAATGACTTTTCTGTATTTCTGCTTTTAATGGATTTTTTTTTTTTAAAAAAAAAAGTAATTCAATTCAATTTAAAAAGTAAACCAATGCTTGTTCCAAAGGTCATTTTCGCATTTTTTTTTTTTTTTCCAAAAAATGGTGTATATTAATGTTTTATTTATATATATTTGCTTTTAAATGTGCTTTTACATTTTTATTAAAAAAATATATATATATTCGTATATGAAGAGTTCAATTGCAAAAACAGATTTCTTTTTTTTTTTTTTTTGTGCATTCCAAGTAATATCAATCAAACTGCCGTTGTATTGTTTTGATAAAGTAATAATAACTCCAAAAAATACAGGTAACTTACAAATTAAAGTTAATTGAAAGTATGTTTATATATATACATATATATTTATATACATATATATTTATATATATATATATATATACATATACATATATTTATATATATATATATATACACATATATATTTATATATATATATACACACACATATATATATATATATATATATACACACATATATATATATTTATATATATACATATACATATTTATATTTATATATATATATACATATATATACATATATGTATATTTATATATATATATATATACATATATATATATTTTTATATATATATATATATATATATATATATATATAAACATACTTTCAATTAACTTTAATTTGTAAGTTACCTGTATTTTTTGGAGTTATTATTATTATTAAAATGTGCCTCCTCATTTCAGAACAGCACTGCACGCCACTAATATATATATATATATATATATATATATATTTATATTTATATTTATATATATATATATATATATATATATATATATATATATATATATATATATATATATACATATATATCAGTGGCGTGCAGTGGTGTTCTGAAATGAGGAGGCACATTTTTTATTAATGAATCAAATGTAAATTCACGTGCATTACTCTTAACGTTGACACATCTTCCTTGTTAATGAACATTACTTTACATTACATAAAAAAACCCCAAATACAATTCTATTTTGTAATTTTACATTAACATTGTATTGTAATAAATGTTCTATTTATCAAAACCAAGTCAATCTCATCAAGTTAGTGTTTTAAGCATTTCTACTTTCATTCCAAAATAATAACTAAAGGCTGTAACAATTTAAACAATATATTTTATTTGTGTATTGATGTTTTTCTTTTTAATAGTCAACTTAGGCTATTTTGGATCATCAGTCATGCTCCGTAAACACCGTCTGTCACAGACACGAAGATGTATTTTTAATTTCACCAAGCTGATTGCACTAAAAACCCGCAGTCATCATGTTTTCAGTCCATTTCAAGTTTGATTTTGATGTGACATAAAGCGGTGATATCTAACTGGGTGATCTGTTTACTTACTTTTCAATTAGTCTTCCCATTGACGCCATCATTTGTTCATTCAAACTGATGCGCGGAACGTGCACGTAAACAGGAGGTGGGATTTATCACACAAACCAATCATATCCAATCATAACCAATTACATCCAATCATAGCGCGATGGAGCCATTGCCTCCTCTCGCGTGACTTTCCCCCATTCATTCTCAATTACCCCCCACAAAACTCACCGCACACTATAGGGGGTCTAATGGTTTTCTATGAGAGGAAAGGGAGGCATGACTCCTGCTGTAACTTTACCTGCGGGTGTCACTGTTGTGTTCCTTTAGAAATACGAGTGACTTGCGCTCTTTTTAATGTCATAATTTGTAATATTTGTGTTGTTTTATATGTAATATGGATTTTTTTTTGAGGAGGCACTGCCTCCCTTGCCTCCTCGGAGGAAACACCCCTGATATATATATATTACCCTTTGACGCGTACAGTCACACTGGTGTGATCAGTCATGGCTGGTCCCTGGAGCGTACGATTAGATTAGAACATTCAGCGTGATCAACTGCCAAATTCAAATGTGCTTGCATGCTTTGGCTGGTGCCAAGCCAGAGCTGGACGCGCTCAGCACTTTTCATATCACAAATATGCAGTGTTTTCAACCACATAATGTTTATTTTAGGTTTCAGACATTTAAATACACATGAATACTAGCAAAACAATGCTGTTATAGTGTTAGTTAATTAAAATAAGTTGTTTGTGTTCCAGTTATTTTGTATATTCATAATGAGTTCTGTATTAGCCAATCAGATGTGTCTACGTTATCATGAGAGGATTAGTTTACTGTTTGTTTTACGTTTAGTGTCAGTATGCTCGCAGGCTTCAGTGCAGATGGTTGTATATAAACCCATCAGCGCTGGGCAAGAGCATAAACCCCTGCTATTGTTAAGTTGTGATTTAATAAGTTAAGTAAAGTTCCTTAAACAGATTCGCTTTGTTGTGTGCTTCTCTTCACGCCTCCTCGGACACTGTTAAACGAAAGACTAAAGCACAATAAGTGGTGTCAGAAGCAGAGCGCGATTGACAGTCATCAGCGAATTGTGAGTGTGGTGAACTGCTGGGACATCCTTTGTGATTTGATGGACATTTTAATCACTGCAAAATGCCATTGTGAAGTAGTATTAAAGACTGATTGACCACGTTTAGTCGTTGCATTAACTATAAATTCACTTTCGAAAGGGAACTCAACTCTGCGTTCGAAAACGCTATGGGGAACGCCTCCAAGTAAACCGGTGTCTGAAAACAATATCAACTAACGACAATCCTATTGGCCGGCGACAGCCTATGACGTTATCATAGCGCGACCCGGAAGTATATAAGGAGTGCCTAGAGAACTTTTTTGTTTTGTTTGAAACGATATTAAACCGATATTAAGGTAAGACAATTTATGTCTGACAAACGTTTCAGGAAGTATGTGCATCCATGTCCCATAGAGTTGACATCTGATCACATACAAAGCTTATAACGTTGTCTTTTATGAGAACAAAGAGCATGTACAGGCAGTTCTTGTGGGATCTGTCTGTTTGTTATTGTGAGTGTGTTTTACTTGTAAAATGCTCCACTCTCTTCTGGTCTTTTCCTTGAGAGGAGAAGGATCGGCAGCTGCACCTAATGGTTCGGGTCTTACTCTTGCTGAGGCAGAGTAGAGACTAGATCAAGGGGTTTTCAGCTGGAGTTTGTTGAAGAGTTGAAGGGGTGAAATTCCTTGCGACCTTCGACGGCTGATGGGAGAGAGCTGTGTGATTATGATGATGTGTTGTCTATGACATCGTTAGATTCAGCAGCAGTTGCTCTTCTTGTTCTAAGCCAAACAAGAGAGCAGGAGATGGCTGATGAGGATGAAGATGGTGAGCCTCCTGAATCCTCAAAGCCACCCTGCCCCCGCGTATGTACAGCTGTGTGAGATTATGGAACATGCCTCTGGCAGACTGCGGCTGCCGTTGGAGCAGGTTAAGAAAGAAACCGCTCGCGGACGGTTCGTCAAACGGTTCCTTTTTTGCCATAATTCTCCAGCCACCGTAAGCTTTCCATTCCTTCTTGATCTTCATACTGAGATCGAGAAGGCATGGAAGGACCTGTATTCAGCTCGCATTCATCAACATCAGCAGGTTAATTCGCTGATGTTGATGGAGTGAGTATGGGTACGCGTCGACGCCTCCTACTGACGAGATGAGTGCAACTATCTCGTGATATATTTCTACACAATGTAGAATTTGCGTCATGTTGCAGGCCCCTTCTGGGGCCTCCATGATTCTGTGCCTACAGTACGGTTTATCTGTTGGGTTGAGCTCTGTACTCCCCTCGTTTGAGGGTTGTCCTGCATAGTACTTAGCTCCCTAAGCTGGTCAGTGGTTGAAGGCCTCTCCGTGGCCTCCCTATTGAGGATCAGCCCCCAGGCTGGTAAATGTACTCACCTTATTGGGTTCCTTTAGAGTGCACAGCCTCCTCAGTGCAAATAATCATGCGCTGAGTAGATCCTGGGATTGAGCAGAGTGTTACTCCCCTCATTTGTAAGGGTAAAAAGCGCTAAGCTGAGTCCTGCTCTCCGGGATGCCTGTCTCTACGCTCTGGTCTGAGTTGGTTACTGCCTCTTTGCAGTCACTCTTACTGGATATCTTCTCTGAAGAATGTGATTTGAGACTCTATGATCAGACAGGTTGTTGGCCAAGACTAGGTTTCTGTAAGAGTAGACCAGGTCGGCCTCCCTGGTGGCAATCAGGGTCGAGTACGTTCCCCTGACAAGTGACTGGCTAGGGTTCCCTCAGGCCCCCTGGCCACATTCCCTTAAAGGTACCCTCTTTCTTTGGAAAGAAGTTTGGTTCCAGAAGCCTTTGAGCGGCCTTGGTAGGCCTTCTGCGGAAGGCCTCTTTGAGGCTTATAGCTTGGGCTGTTGGCCATAGGGAATGCTGTCACTGACAGCCTATGTATGACCCGTAGGGGGAGTGGTTCTGGCACTTGAGTTGAAGCTGCTAGTTCTGACGTTTGTCTAGCCATTTGTGGCATGCACTCCCCTTAAGCATGGCAGCGTGGGTATATTGTTCCCCATAGCGTTTTCGAATGCAGAGTTGAGTTCCCTTTCGAAAGGGAACGTCTCAGGTTACGTATGTAACCATGGTTCCCTGAGAACAGGGAACGAGACTCTGCGTTTCCTAGCCATGCATCGGGGCTGCCTGCTGAACAGTCCCTTCAGACGAAAAGATACTGACTGGTTCTCTAGGCGCTCCTTATATACTTCCAGGTCGCGCTATGATGACGTCATAGGCTGTCTCCGGCCAATAGGATTGTCGTGAGTTGATATTGTTTTCAGACACCGGTTCACTTGGAGGCGTTCCCCATAGCGTTTTCGAATGCAGAGTCTCGTTCCCTGTTCTCAGGGAACCATGGTTACATACATAACCTGAGACATTTCCCTACCCCCAGCGGAGAGGCGTGTCGCTGGCAGTCTGCCAAATCCAGCCTGCTGTTGGCTGCCTGCCAAGTTTCACAGACACTATACCAAACAGCCCTGCAAATCTACGGTGAACCTCACAAGCCACAGAATATATTTAAGTATTAATAAATAATTACAAAAAAAAAAAGAAAAAAAGAAAGAAATAAAAAAGGGGGAAAAATTAAAATAAAAAAAGAAAACGGAAGAAAGAAAACAAGAAAAAAATAAAAAAAATAAGTGTAAGAAAAGTTTTTAAGTTAAATTGTAATACAAAATGGATCTGAGTGAGCACTACAGACCCCCCACAATGACTACAGGCTGTGCTGTCACAACAAAATAAGTAACTCCAACATGCCATTTCACCTCTGCTCCAAAGACTTGGAGAGACAGAGACCAGTTTGTTTGCTCTCATGCAGCAGCCCCATGCCATCAAAGTAACCCGTGGTCCCCACCTACATGAAGACAATACCACACTTGCAGCTGCCCCTGATAGAACCCTTGTGACAGACGGAGATGCCACAGGGCCTTCAGATGCTAAACAGCTTTTTGCTGCTGAGCTCGCAGTCATTGATAGACATGCACGGAGCCCAACTAGTCCAACTTCCTCCACACCTGGCCCTGATGTAAGAACCAGAAGCCGTGCACAGGGACCCAGCCATTATAATGGTTCTTTCAATTTGGGCCCAAACATGCACACACCTTTAACTGCTTCAGCGCCCAGCCATCACCTCACAACCCCTCATGGTAGAGCTCCAGATGGACCTAAAGCTAAACTTGACACTTATGATGGTAAAGATGACTGGGACTCTTTCATCATTCCTTTTGAGCGCAGAGCTGTCATTTACAGATGGAGTACAGTAGAGAGAGTGGATAAACTCCATGAATGTCTACAGGGAGCTGCTGTCGCGATCGTTATAAAGGTGTTTAAACAGCAAAACACATCCACTTGCACATATTTGACAATCAGAATATCAGAATTTTTCATGCTAGTTAACAAATTTGTGAAAAGTTTGAATAAAAAAGGAAAAATGAAATAAAATCAGACCATCAACTCATGCTGGGGGCTCAGCCAGAATATTTTAAACTTACGTGTGAAAGGGTTAAAAATTTGTTTTTTAGCAAAAGCTCCAACAGTCGTTTTTTTGGAAAAAGCATATAACTCCACATTTCAGTTAAACAAAACCAAGCAATTGCTTTGTAATTGCATTTTTAATTGCATCATAATTTAAGTTCTGTTGCTTTTATATAAAAATAAATATAATGAACACAACGCCCAAAGTACTTGTTATTTATTTACATACATTTATCAATCATTCTTACTTTAATTACATATATTTTTTATAAATATGACAACAATCACATAACCCATAGAGAGATCGCACTGCCAGAGAGTTTGGGAATATTCATACATAATTTATACACATAAAAACACGATATTACAGTTTTAAAATCAAACATTTTAAAAGAAATCAATACATCACAGTTGTTTAAACCAATAAGCATTAAGCTGTGTTGTCAGCAAGTCGTTTCCCATCATGCTTTTGATCAGCGTAGTCGGTGGAGAGCAACTGCGCTAAAGCCACTGGAAGGCATGCCTGCAACCTTTAGCCAAAAAAGCGTAACGGCTAATGCTAACGCTCCGGCTCTGGCGGTACGCATAGACAGTACGCAGGGAAGGAGTTTTCAACGGCGGGCACTGATGTCACTGCCATTACACAATAGGCTGAGAGGTGCCGCACGTGATTAAGTTAGCCGTTACACTTTCTCCAATGGTAAGAGATACAGACCATCTCATCTCCCTATAATATACAATCTCTAGGCTTGTTTGACTTGATGCAGCGCTGCACAGAGCAATCAGCGGCTGACTTGAAGCAGTGCATGCCGATAAGAAATTTTGTCCGACTTGACAGCGCTGACGCCATGTGACTGTAATGTAAGTACCGCGAAAGCGATTTGAGAGCAGCCGCCTGAGTCAGCCAGTGCAGTTTCTCAAGAGGAGCTGCACGAGCTCTGATGACGACACAGCTGTTTCACGATTCACCGCATGACACCGATCACTTGTTTCGTGTTTATTGTCACGCATTCAGTTCCACTAATGCTCACAAATCTGTATTTTTATAACAGTTAAAGCTCTTTTCATGTAGTCGCGATGTTGTATTGTGTCATGTTTATCAAAATAAAACTGATAAAAAACGTAGACCCCACTACATTGGTATTTAAATAATATATGGTTATGTTGAACTTTATTTTTGTAAAAACAGACGCTGTGAGCAGTACATAAAGTATTGAATGAAAATGTCTCTGAAACATCAGTGTATTAGTCAAATATTGATAATCCGACACATCTGCCTCACCTTCGTGAGAGTTTTTCGGCACATGTCAGCATGACATCAGAGCAAGTCGGACCACGCTCGGACACATTTCTAACCAGCATGCACCTCGCGGTGATCAGCGGTGATTGGTTCTGCACAGATTTTGCTCATCTCAAACGAGCCTTTTGTTTCCCATTCTGTGGGATTCCCGCGGGATTCCAGTGACCCGAAAAATGTCAGCCTCTAATACACACATCCACGCACGTGCGCGTGCGCGCGCACACACACACACACACAGACACACAAACGCAAAAGGACAACCAAGGTTTCAGCATGTAATACGTGTATGGTGTACAAGGACTTGCAGGAGTCGAAATTGTAAATCCTCGATCACTTTTAGTCAGCTTTGACGAAACTCTCCTCAGTTAGCACGTCTTTTTGAAGTGACTAGAAGCCTTGTCACCTGAGGTCTGTTTCATAAAACAAGATTAGAAAACAAGCCAGGCTTATTTTAATGAGTCAGCCTTATTGTCAGCAAATTCTGTTTCATAAAACAAACTTAAATTAGTTCAAACTCAGTTACTCTGGCAACTTATGCTGGGAAACTAGCCTAGTCCAGAGCAGACTAACTGTCAGGCTAAGCTGAGCTCCTCTAACACTGACCAATAGGAACGCAATGATATTACAGCTGACTCTCTCACATAAAATTATTTGACTTTATTAACCACTATCAGTCCAATATATTTATATATATATATATATATACACAAACCCGATTCCAAAAAAGTTGGGACACTGTACAAATTGTGAATAAAAAAGGAATGCAATGATGTGGAAGTTTCAAATTTCAATATTTTATTCAGAATACAACATAGATGACATATCAAATGTTTAAACTGAGAAAATGTATCATTTTAAGGGAAAAATAAGTTGATTTTAAATTTCATGGCATCAACACATCTCAAAAAAGTTGGGACAAGGCCATGTTTACCACTGTGTGGCATCCCCTCTTCTTTTTATAACAGTCTGCAAACATCTGGGGACTGAGGAGACAAGTTGCTCAAGTTTAGGAATAGGAATGTTGTCCCATTCTTGTCTAATACAGGCTTCTAGTTGCTCAACTGTCTTAGGTCTTCTTTGTCGCATCTTCCTCTTTATGATGAGCCAAATGTTTTCTATGGGTGAAAGATCTGGACTGCAGGCTGGCCATTTCAGTACCCGGATCCTTCTTCTACGCAGCCATGATGTTGTAATTGATGCAGTATGTGGTCTGGCATTGTCATGTTGGAAAATGCAAGGTCTTCCCTGAAAGAGACGACGTCTGGATGGGAGCATATGTTGTTCTAGAACTTGGATATACCTTTCAGCATTGATGGTGCCTTTCCAGATGTGTAAGCTGCCCATGCCACACGCACTCATGCAACCCCATACCATCAGAGATGCAGGCTTCTGAACTGAGCGCTGATAACAACTTGGGTTGTCCTTGTCCTCTTTAGTCCGGATGACATGGCGTCCCAGTTTTCCAAAAAGAACTTCAAATTTTGATTCGTCTGACCACAGAACAGTTTTCCACTTTGCCACAGTCCATTTTAAATGAGCCTTGGCCCAGAGAAAACGTCTGCGCTTCTGGATCATGTTTAGATATGGCTTCTTTTTTGACCTATAGAGTTTTAGCCGGCAACAGCGAATGGCACGGTGGATTGTGTTCACCGACAATGTTTTCTGTAAGTATTCCTGAGCCCATGTTGTGATTTCCATTAGAGTAGCATTCCTGTATGTGATGCAGTGCCGTCTAAGGGCCCGAAGATCACGGGCATCCAGTATGGTTTTCCTGCCTTGACCCTTACGCACAGAGATTGTTCCAGATTCTCTGAATCTTTGGATGACATACAGGAATGCACCGTAGATGATGATAACTTCAAACTCTTTGCAATTTTTCTCTGAGAAACTCCTTTCTGATATTGCTCCACTATTTTTCGCCGCAGCATTGGGGGAATTGGTGATCCTCTGCCCATCTTGACTTCTGAGAGACACTGCCACTCTGAGAGGCTCTTTTTATACCCAATCATGTTGCCAATTGACCTAATAAGTTGCAAATTGGTCCTCCAGCTGTTCCTTATATGTACATTTAACTTTTCCGGCCTCTTATTGCTACCTGTCCCAACTTTTTTGGAATGTGTAGCTCTCATGAAATCCAAAATGAGCCAATATTTGGCATGACATTTCAAAATGTCTCACTTTCAACATTTGATATGTTATATTTTATTCACAATAGAATATAGATAAGTTTATGAGATTTGTAAATTATATATAGTTAATGCATTCCTTTTTTATTCACAATTTGTACAGTGTCCCAAATTTTTTGGAATCGGGTTTGTATATATATACTAAATAGAGCTAAATAAAAAAATAATAATAAAAAACTGGTGTAAGTTTAAGGCAATTTTTTTATTGAAAGGTAAGTATGATGAACCAAAACATTTAAAGAGAAGTAATTTCTTAAAAATTAAGTGTTATATAGCCCACTGAATCATTCTCAGACTCAGTGCTGACAACAATGGAACCACTTGGGAGAGAACTGTCAGGAGACTTATTTCTTAGCACAAAAGAGGACAGTGGTACAAGAGGATTACCAAATCATTGTTTTAAGTGTGAAAATATAGCAAAAGTAAAATAGAATTTCAAAATCAATAGACCTGTGACAAGGCCCCTGAAATTTAATTTTTTAAGCTTTCATTAAGTGATGAGTGATTTTTTTGCTAGACAAAGAGCAGGAGAAATACCAAGCAAGTGTTTCAGAGCCAGCAATAGCTATGAAAAGAGTGACAGAGTAATATGCAGCTTGCAGAAGTGACATGCATGGTTGTGAGCTACCCACTGTAGTCAAAGCACAAAGTCAGCTAGCCTTTTCCAAGGCCCATATTTACTAAAATATAGACCTCTGGGAATCTATACTCTGGTCTCATATATATATATATATATATATATATATATATTATAAACACACACACACACACACACACACACACACAGTCAAACCAAAATGTATTCAGACACCTTGAACATTTCATTCATTAATACAGTTTATTCACTATAGTTGAATAGTTTTAAAAAAAATGGTAATAAAATATGACAAGATCTCAGAGTTAAACTGTGTCAGAAATTAATCTTAATTATGTCAGGTAACACTTAAGTAAAGTGGTCAAATAACACAGGTCAAAGTGTCTGAATAATTTTTGGTTCCAAATTTTTATCAATTTTACTGGTAGTCCACTGTATGAAGAATGTTTGGGTATATGTCACAATTTACTTTATTTTGCTATCCTCACTTACATAAATGAACTATAGTGTCCTGCACCCACTAAAAATATATAAAAAAATGTCTGAATAATTTTTGGTTTGACACTATAGTTCAAAAATGAACTATAGTGTCCTGCACCCACTAAAAATATATAAAAAAATGTCTGAATAATTTTTGGTTTGACTAATATATATATATATATATATATATGTGTGTGTGTGTGTGTGTGTGTGTGTGTAACCTACAGGTTTTCTTTTCTTACTGGCTAAATGTTTTGTGCCCAATATTTAATTAGATTGTTTTAAAATATATGAATACATTTCTCTCTGGTTTTGTTTGGCAGTTGTAGTACCTTTTATGGTTATTAGAAGAGCAGAAATTAAAATCACAAAATTAAAAATTAAAATAAATATGCACAGACTAAATTTTAATTGGTAAAATGAATCTAAATTCAGTAATTGGCCTACAGTATATATTAGCCTTGATTTACCCCATTACAATAGTCCATTTACAGTTACTATCATAAAAAATACACTTACTTGTAGGTTTAAAATTGTACATAAGGCACATTTAATGTCCAACATCAAATATTTTAGCAAAATGTATATTTTAGAATTATTGCGCTTCTATTGCGTCCCGTCTGTTTAGCGCGCATGCGCGCAGCAGCGCTCGTTCACTGTGAAGTTTAGCAGCAATATTGGAAATGGAAATGGAAATATTTGCATGACTTTCTAACATTTACAGATGGAGAATAAACTTGTGAAAAGTAAGTTATGCATTGAGGAAAACACCATGTCTCAAACGCATAAAATAGCAACTCATTTGTTAGGTTCATTCAAGTCAGGTTTTGGAGTTTAATCCTCGCTTTTCTTAGCGTCTTTTATGAAACAGCCCTCTGACCTGAATACTGCGCGCTAATTCGCTTCGGTTTGTGTACACAAACAACAAGGGCGCTTGTCGGTTTCTGCTGTAAAACGTGAACTCGCGATACCTTGACAGTGGACAATACCGGCTTTTCTGACAAAACGTATTTAGTGGCGTTTATCGGTTTTTGCAAATGAACTCTTTATACATATATATATAATATAATGTATGTGTGTATGTATGTATGTGTGTAATGTATGTGTGTATATAATGTGTGTGTCTGTGTGTATAAATGTGCAGGTGCAGGAGGAGAAGTCTCTCATAATGAGGTTTCTAATCTCATTGTGTGTGTCTCTGCTGCTGCTGCTGATTAATGGTGAGGGTTTTATATCTCTAACAATACAGAAGTGTGACCAAGAATCAGGCGTTAGAATGACACATATTTAAATAAGTAAATAAACTATGCTTTCCTATTATTAAAGCATATTGCATATATTCTGTATTTGACAGGTGGAATAATCAATGGACAAACACCAGGTAATATTTTCCATCATTTTCTATCATAATTATAGTCTTAAATCTTCCTCCCGTGTTTGGAACTGCACGCCTTTAGCAATTCCTAAAAACTTCTTAATCTTGTATCTCCCAGACTGTGTGTTCAGTCATCTCAAATTTCAACATTACCACCAGATTTGTTCAGGAGGAATGATCACTTTTTAAAAGAATGTTCAAGGTTCAATACAAATTAAGTTCAGTAGACAGCATTAAATGGTACGAATCAAATCAGATGACTTTGTCATTTCCATCAATATTGAAACGTTCAGTAAACATATATGTAACAGACATATTTCTAACATTTATTTATTTATTTATTTACATGTTTCCAACTGCATGGCAAAGCTTTACAATTATATAAAACATTTATGCTGCAGTAAAGGGGTCAGTCTCACCAATGGCATGAACATACTAATGTTGAGTAGATTTGTGTGGTCATAAAACCCCCGTGGTGATATGAGAAAAAAAGAAGAGCAAAGGCTATGAGTATATGTTATGTATTACATACAGTAACAGCCTACTTACAGTAACATATAGCCTGTGTTTTGTAAATACTGTAAATGCCCGACATGCCAATAAAGCTCTGATTACAGCCTATATGACTTTATTTCTGTAGACGCATGGGAATTTTACAGAAAGTTCACTATACGGGAATTTAACATATTATATTATATTTTATTTAAGTTTAAAAGGAATACTAATACTACTACTGCTACTACTACTACTACTATTACTAATAATAATAATAATAATAATAATAATAATAAATAAAGACAATCTGTGAATGGATTTAAAAGGCTGTAAGATCAGATGAATTTTATGTTCTTACACATTCTTTTATCATTTATTGATAATAACAAACTTCATTTGAATGCTGTCTAAAGGCAACATAGCACACAATATAATAGGCTATAATATATTAATATAATAATTTCTTAATTCTGCTCTTATTTTTTCATTCTTAATTAAAAATACATATTATTATAGGCCTCACTAATTCTTGAGATAAGGGACAAACATTTTAGAAGTTTTAGAAGATAGTTTTTATTATGTATAATACATTATTTTAAACTGATATATTTGTAGACAAAGGACTCATCTAATGAAACGTGTAAGGGAACAGTTTCTGAAAATGTGTTTGCTTGTTTTTGTTTTTCCTAAAGATGTACATTTATTCACTTCAGAACTTAATTTGTGCCATTCAACAACAATTTAAAGTCTTCAATTATGTAATGGTGTTCAATAAAGGAGCTAAGTGAAAAAATAAATTGAATTTCATAAAACAAATTCATCGATTATGGTTTTAGTCTAACAGTGACATGGCCTACTTACGCTGAACAGTTTCTCTGGCAACTGAATATGCCCGCGACTCAGGCTGCAGTGGGACGAGGGTTTGACGCTTGGACAGTCCAGGTTGTGGTGTTCTGCTCTTGTTGTTCCAAGGCTGTGGCAGCTTCTCGCAAAAGCTGGCTTACAGATTTCCAAGTGATGCTCGCTGCAGAGCCAAATGACCTCCAGCTCCACCTCTCTGGAGCTCAAGGGTGGAGCTTAACCTGTTTAATGGGTGGAGAGATAGGGTTATGGTTAGGGTGTGGTTGGAGGATGCAGCTCCACCCATCATGCCCACAGTAGGTCGAGAGAGGGATAGCTGGAGGTTATACTCCACCCATGGCTCTGCAGTGAGTAGCCTCTCCAGATTCCGCCATCGTGATTCGTCTCGAATACTACACGATCACGTCATTATAGTTTCACTAACTTGTACGCACTATGTTCTTCGCACTCACTCATTCACCCTCAGACACTCTCTGTGATTGAATAAGCCCCACCTACTCATTAATATAGAATCTGCATACAGGTTGACTTTGAAAATGAAAACTTTAAAATAAAAGAAGAAATAAAATAAAACTAAACTTTACATTTTAATTTGAATTGTGTCACTATTATTGCATGAGCATTAATTAAAAGCTTTGGAAAAAACTGTATGCAGTTTCTTTTTCATGCTTGCCTTTTTTTTAATATTGGCAGTCTTGCCTCGAGATTGAAAATGAAACGTCAAATCAATTTGGCATGGATGATGCATTTTCACTGTGAAAATGAAATTGAAATCAATTAATTTCATTTTCAGTTTTGTCATAATTTGTCATAATTTGCATTCAGTTTTCTTTACTGAAATTAATACTCTGGTTTTAGTTTTCATTTTAATCATTTAATTGATTTATTTAAAATTGGCAGAAAATACCTTTCATATAGCCACAAACATGTATTGAGAAAGAAGATCAACCATATTCTTTTTTTTTTTTTTTTTTTTATATTTTGTTTTTCACTGTAAAGCAGAACGCATGGCAGGAGAGCCTGCTGACAATGTCAATTGTCTTGTTTTTCTTCTCAAGTCACGTTTGATCTCACGAGTCTTCGTGAACCGTGAAATTGTTCCTGCAATCGACAGATGTGTGGTCTCGCAGTCAGGTTGAATCATCTAGTGTGTGCGTTCAGAGGATTATAATGCTAAAAATTGGTTGAAACTGTCATTATGTCTGTGGTCTTCCACAGTTTTAAAATCGGTTAAGATTTGAAAATCATCTAGTGTGTCCCAGGCCTAAGGCTACAGGCAGGTGAGTTTTTCTTCAGGGTTGGAGCTAAACTCTGCAGGACAGGATTATATAACATCACTCCAGGACAGATGTTGCCTATCCCTGTCCTAAGAGATTTCTTATCCTGTAATGCAGGCAAAAAAATAAAATAAATAAATAAAAATTAAATTTAAACTGTGACAAAGTAGATTTGGATAATGTCTAATATATATCCAAATGCAAAACCTAATAAAAGCAACTCAATATGTCTATAAACACTGTCAGCAACATACTGTAGGTCAATTTCAATTGAGCGTGAAGTTATAATTTGTAGCACAAAATTTTGTAAGTCCAGAAGTATTTATCTTAAGGTATTTATTTTATATTGTTATTAACCTAATTATTAAACTAATTATATAAAACTATGTTGTCAGTGCACTACAAACTATCTATGCCTTTATTCTGTTATTAAAACTGATAGAAAAAGAGAAGTCCTAAGAGATTTCTTATACATTAACGCAGGCAAAAGCACACATCAATGAATGGGTTAAACTCTAGACCATCAAACGTATAAAATAGACTGACACACACACACACACACGCACACACGAGAGAGAGGCAGAATGAGATCAAAGGATATGGCATTATATAAACCATTTTATTGGCTACTGCAAATATATATATTTATATATGCAGTAACTAATAAAAGTATGTCTGAAAATACTGTTCTCTGCAACAAGGCTTTTCTCAACCATTTAAAAATAGGTTTAAATTTGATTTTATTTCTTTCAACCAGATAGCACAAAATCTGCATATTTTTAACTTGCACATAATACATTGATTATATAAAACAGAATAAAATGTCATTAATTTAATCTCTCACAGTGGCAACACCACTCAAGATATCCAATACCTGTAATTTAGCGTCTTCAGTATATTGGCATCATGTTGAAAAAGTTGGGTGCGAATCGTATGAAGCCCTTTGGAGAAGTAGTTAAAAATTCAGAGCTTGGTAAAAAAAAAATCCACATTTTAAACAAAAGTAGCTGACCTTCTGTTGGTCAGAGCTAATGACTGTAAATTAGAAAGTTGTCCATTTAAATAAGACCAATATATGTACCAAGTTTGGTGACTTGAGGTAAAATTTAGTTTAAATAAGAACACTAGTGTGTTATTTAAAAAGGCTATATCTTTGATACCAAGCATACCAAGTAAAAATTAATATACTTGAATGCACTAAAAAAATACTTAAATACAAGCAAGTACATTTGTAGTACATTATAGTAGTAGTAGTTATTTGTGCTAAATAAAATTGTAAAAGTTATACACTATAAATACACTAATTAAAAGTATATTTCTACTTAAGTAGTACTTCAGTGCATTTGAAAAAGTATACTAAATACCACTACTATTTTAAATAGATTTTTAGTGCATTGAAATAAAGTATACTACTGCAAAAATATGCAGGAGTTTTATTAATGTATTTGTTAAAAGTGTGCTTTGAATGCTGTTGTGTCTGCTGGCAGATTAATAACGCGACACCATGTTTGCTGTGCAACTCACGTTATTCTTTTTACTGAACTGGAACTCAGTTATCAATACATCACTATATAGGTCACCACTAGGTGGCAGGCTTATCACAAAAACTATGATACCCCATAGTACGTACATTACGCTTTCCCTCCCCCACTAGATTAATCATACTGAGAAAAATGAAATACAAACTATAACTTACTGTATAACATTTACAGTTAATCTAACACAATGTTGCTAATTACAACATAGCTACAAATCAAGCCTTTGTGGAGGTTTTCTACATCTCTCAGGATAACGTCTCTGTAAGCCTGCGTGAGGTTCAGGTACAGGTGCAACTGGAATTGTCACATCTGTTTCGTCTTCATGCAGCTCAGATTCATTCACATTAACTGATGTAGGAGGGGCAGTTTCAACATCATCATTGTCCTTGTCATTTGAATCAGGGACAGCTAAAGGTGAGGATTTTGTCTGGCGATCCACCAACTGATCTACATGGCGTCTCCATGTGTTCTCTCCAATCTTCACTGTGTACGTCAAGGGTCCAGTTCTGGTGGCCATGGTACCTGGTTGCCACTTTTCCAGTCTGTAGTCACGTGCTAAGACTTCTTGTCCAACTTGGAAGTTTCTTGTGGGTCTGTCCTTCATATGCACAAATTGTTTGTTTTCCACGTCACGTCGAACATTGGGTTTGATGAGATCCAAGCGAGATCTTAAGTTTCTCTTAAGAAACATCATCACTGGTGTTTGGCCATTCGTGGCGTGTGTTGCATTTCTGTACATGAAAAGGAAGTTGTCTATTTTGTGTTGTAGTGAGATGTTGTCATTGTCCATTGCTTTTAGTGCTTTCTTTAAAGTCTGTACAAGCCATTAGTGGCAGGATGGTATGGTGCGGAAGTGATGTGTTTGACTCCGTTCAGCTTCATGAATTTCTGAAACTCATCTGAGACGAACTGTCGTCCATTATCCGTGCATATCTGCTCTGGCAACCCGTTCCTGGAGAATATTGTTCTCAACACCGAAACAGTCTTTTCAGATGTGGTTGTCTTCATCGGGACAACTTCAGGCCATTTAGAATGCGCGTCCACGGCGATCAAGAACATGGAGTCCTTGAATGGTCCAGCAAAGTCAACGTGCACTCGTTGCCATGGTGTTGACGGCCATTCCCAGGGATGCAAAGGAGCTAATGGTGTAGAGTTCTGTTCCTTTGACATCCAGGACAAGCCTTTGCCAGATCCTCAATCTGCTTATCGATTCCTGGCCACCACATATAACTACGTGCAAGATTCTTCATTTTTACCATGCCCAGATGTCCTTCGTGCAATGTGTCCAACATCTTACTGCGCAATTTGGAGGGAATGAGAACTCTTAATCCACACATCAGCGTTCCTTGACACACAGAAAGCTGTTCTCTCCTTGCTGAGAATGCTGGATACAGTGAGTTACCATGTGCTGGCCATCCAAGTACTGTGATGTCATAGACTTTGGACAATGTTGGGTCATTACGGGTTTCTTTCTGAATAGTGGCATTTGTTACAGGTAACTGACTCACAATTGTGGTGTGAAACACATCAGCTGGATCCACACTATGTGACTCTTCTGTTGACTTCAGTGGAAGACGCGACAAGCCATCCGCGTTACCGTGTAGTTTGGTGCCTTTGTACTCAATATCATATTGGTGAGCACCCAAGAAGAGTGACCAACGCTGCAGCCTAGCCGAGGCCATCACTGAGACACCCTTCCACACGTTGAAGATCGAGACCAAAGGCTGATGGTCTGTGATCAGGGTAAACATTTGACCATATAGATAATGGTGAAACTTTTTTACACCCCACACAAGACTAAGTGCTTCTCGGTCTGTTTGTGCGTAGTTACGTTCCGCTGCTGTTAGTGATCTCGATGCGAAGGCTATCGGTTTTTCTGTGCCTTCTGGAAACTTGTGCGACAGCACAGCGCCAATTCCACATGGCGACGCATCGCATGCCAGCCTGATAGGTATGGATGGGTTAAAATGTGTCAGCACTATATCAGAAGTTATGAGCATTTTGGTCTTTTGGAAAGCTTGTTCGCAACTGTCTGACCATTTCCACTGTGTTCTTGTTTGCAACAGTGCGTTCAATGCATGTAGCACAGTCGAGAGGTTTGGAAGAAATTTGTGGTAGTAGTTCACAAGTCCGAGATATGATCGGAGTTGAGACACATTCTGTGGGTGTGGTGCATTTAACACAGCTTCAGTTTTGTCCTGCGACTTGTGTAGTCCATCTTTGTCTAACACATGACCACAATAAGAAATCCGAGACTTGAAAAACTCAAATTTTTCTTTGTTAGCTCTTAGTCTATACTCACACAGTCGAGTCAGCACCCATTGTAAGTTTTGGAGGTGATCTGCATCACCCTTCCGTTACAATGATATCGTCAAGGTAACACTGCGTTCCCGGGATGCCCTGCAGCACCTGGTCCATCGCTCTCTGCCACAAGGCAGGGGCTGATGCAATTCCAAAGACAAGACGGTTGTACTTATAGAGCCCTTTATGTGTGTTGATGGTCAAGAATTTCTTGGATTGCTCGTCCATCTCCATTTGGAGGTAAGCTTGGGCTAGGTCAATTTTTGAGAAGTGTTCTCCACTGGACAAGGATGCGAAAATATCTTCAATGCGTGGCAGGGGATACTGTACTGCATGAAGAGCTGGATTAATGGTCACTTTAAAGTCCCTGCAAATACGCACATCCCCTGTTTTCCCCTTTTTGATCACTGGTACTATGGGCGTTGCCCATTCACTCCGTTCGATTTTAGTCAGGATTCCTGTTTTTTCCACCTTAGGACGAATTGCATAGGGGACTGTAAAATTGCAATTGCAACAGCTGCTCCGTGCTGCAGCGCAAGTATTTATTGAGCAGCAGGTGCGTCGCATATTTGCTTTTCGCTTCGGAGCCCAGCGGATGTGGTGGTCCTGCTCTGCAAATTTACTGAGAGTGTTTAACTCAGACTAGTCGTTCTTCAGGAAGGAGCCTCTGCAAGCTGGTGTGGGTGTGACAGCGTGGACAGCAGTGGTTGCGATCTCACAAGAGAGCGAGACAAAAACAGCTGTTTTCTCGGCTCTCCCCAAGTGTGCACCTTCGATGAGTCTGCTGTTAATTCAGCTTAAAGAGGTAGCGCCTTCAATGAGAGTGTGAGCGCTCACAACAGGCTTCCACTATCGTCCTGTTTGTGTTCCCGTGACCATTTCCTGTGCGCTTCAGCACCTCAGAGAGCAAATTCCTGAAAGAGCATACACGGTTTGATCTTGCATCTTTTTCAAGTTGTCATTTAAACCTTGTGTTTCTGGATGCGGTCGTTTCCTGTCCTCATTGATGGCCACGATCACTCTCACATGCCTGGGCATAAGCATGTTGAGACTGCGTTCATGGGTGGCTCATGTTCTCGCACGAGAGCATGACCACGTTGGCACGCTGGTCACGTCTTGCCTTTCTCGCAAGGGCTTTAACTCTCAGCATGCCCTGTGCCGTCAAGTCTGACGGCCATGTTCACTGTCTCACATGTCTGGCAGCTTCCGGATGGGATTGCTGGTCCTTCTCATGGGGGACCTAGCGTTTCATTCAGGGCTCCAGCGGAGGATCAGATGTCGATTACTACATTGGAGAGAGGGCTGTTATGCTCTGGAAATGAAGGTGATGCTGAGCTTCCCACTGTAATGGTGTGTATGCACTCATGCTGAATCAGATTCAGAGTTGACAGCCATGCTTCCCGGGTTGCAGGGGTGAAGGGCGAGGCGTAAATCACCTTGCCCGCCCCCGTGCCTTTTTTCCCGGATGTGCATGGAAAACTTTGCAGTATGGAACCATATTGGTGCCAAAATATGGAACGCCAAAAGTTTTTCCTCTCTCTCTATCCTCATTGGTGGGGCGGCAGTGCTACTGGCAGGCCGCCTCTGCCCTGCATGCGTTGGCCACCCTGTAAGTCTACGGAAGGCCAAAGCATAGACATAATAAATACATAGACAGCCTATTGGCCACTGGATCGCACGTCAACGGCGCCACCATATTGGTAGGGGCAACATGCCATAACTCTCATAAATGTACTGAAGAAAAGATGCCTGACTATTTTGAGATTTTACAAACTGTCACACAATTCAAACCACATATTGGAGAATTACCTTTCACATGTAAGTCTGAACAGTTGTTTTTGGTTGTATTTAGTCATTATAACATTATTTTGACAGCTAGTTGACCACCAGAGTCAGACTATTAAAAGCTAACGACAACACTAATTATCTATTAAAACTGAGATTTTATAAGAAATAATATAACGTTTACATGATTTTTATGAAGTCTGAGATTATATTTTAGTTTATATCATTAACTAATCAAAATTGCAAGTGAGTCTTCCATCCAATGAAGCCAGAGGACAGGACAGCTCAGGCTGTCAGAAGTACAGACCTAAACCGACTCATCTCCGAAGAGCAGGTGATTTGATTGCCTGTCATCTAATCGTAGCTCATTTATATTTTTACCCCAGTTTAGCCAGTGGAACCAGGACAACACAAACCACAAATAAGGCTGAAGAAAGCCTGTCAGTGGACTGTTCTCTGTATTTCCAAGAGACTTCGTCTGCCTATTATTATTATTATTATTATTATTATTATTATTATTAATATTATATTATTATACGACGTATATTATTATATGATTGTACTATTCACTACTCACTATTTTATTTGCTATTTCTATTTTAATGACTATATTATTTTACAATTTATGATATACTATCTGCTATTTTATTCAGTTATTATATTACTACTAATAAAGCTGCCAGACACAGTTAAATATAATGCTGTCCATTTAGAATGGAGACAATTTTGCCTTTTTTACTATATTATAAAATGTCTATAAAGACATGTATTGTTGTATTATGAATAATAAAGCAAACGTGTGTTAAACTGAAAGCATAAGGTTAGGAGGCAACACATATAGAAATAAATTATAAAAATGAAAAGGGCCTTAAGATAAATGCTTCAGATTAATACGGTTTTGAGATGCAAATTATCTTCATATTCATTTGAAATTGTCCTGTGACGTCCTGTGATGTGATTCAAGAGGAAAAGCTAAAGGCACGAGGAAAAAAGCTAAAATGCCGTTGTTGAAGACAAAAATAGCCATTTCCACAATTAAAATCGATGTGCACATTTCATGTACATTAAATTATATTACATTAGGAATGTCTCCACAATTATTAACCTTGAAAAATAAACCAAATCTATGCTTGAGAAGCGTGAGTTTTCACAATTCCTTATGACAATGAATAATTTTCAAGTTCAAACGAGCGGGATTCTGAGTAATTGGAGACAAAACCTTTTTTGTACTTCACGAAGATCATAAACCGTTGAAATCGGTTGAGAAATGTAAATGTTATTGCGCTTTTTGTCCAGAAAAGCTGCAGATCCCTGTTTACTTGCATTTGTTTAACCCCCAGGGGTCTGAGTGATTCTGGGGCCCTTGAGATGTTTTGACATGCCCTGACATTTGTGCTTATTTCAGCTACTTATAAGATACTATTGGCCAACAAGTAATTTTGCTGTATTCAGCACAAACTCAGCTACAATAATATGTGAGAAAAATAGATGTACGTGTTTTCATTTTTGAGGAAATAATGTTTATGTGTGGTTATTGAAAAAAACAAAAAAACTTAAGTCACTGAAATACAGCCACAAAACCAATAATAAATACGTGTTCACAAGACTTTGGAGGTTGGAGGAGGTATTGGAGGTTGTAGGCTAGAGTTTTTGCTTCAAAATGATGTAAAAATTATCCTGCCTACTCGTTCATATAAAACAATATAATGATTTAAATTTTGTAAGACACTTTTTGTCAAGGAAGACAGTATGCGTGGAGGCGTGAATCTTCATGAATAATGCTGTGGTTCACAATGCTGTGTAATGCTGTGATGACCTGCATAATGACCTGCATAATGAGCTCTTTCAGGTAGGAAGGCTATGTGAGGGAAAATTAATCAAAGTACAAAGTATTTTTTATTTTTTTTTTCTGGTAGTTTATTCAGAATATAGTTAACAATATAAATGAAACACATTTAGAATAAATGAGGGCACATTTTGAATATACAGTTTTACCTGGAAATAAATCCTGTTCAAAGATATAAGTGAACATCACTTAGCTGGCATTCCAAGGTGTTTGGTGTTTCTGCACTGGAGAAAAAGATTCCTACTTCCAGTCAGTAATATACCATTATAACTGTTTCCAACACTGGTAATAACTGAGTATCAAATCAGCATATTAGAATGATTTCTGAAGGATCATGTGACACTGAAGACTGCAGTAATCATACGGACAATCATGCGGACAATAGCTCTTTGTGCAAAATGAAAGAGTTGGTGGAAGCAATGTCCAAGAAGTGCAGAAAAATCTTTCTGTACCACTTCATGGTTTTTTGCTGTGTTGTGTAGTACTGTATCAGCTGATCAGACAGGTCAACGCCCCCATGTGTTTATTGTATCTCTTGGGATCTCTTTGGAACAGGTGTTTGGAAATTTTCATTGTCACATCTGTGTAAAAAAAAGAAAAAAAAAGAAAAAAAAAGCATGAGCATGCTGATAACACTATCACTATGACCATGCATAACAAAGACAGCAGTTATTGTTATGTCATACAAGAACATATACTTTTGTATTATGACGATGTAGACCACATGTATGATAAACTAACCAAAACTGGGTGAAATATATTATGAATATGTTTAGAAAGTATCACATTACAAGCATTTACACTTGAGCATATGTACACAAACATTTGTAAGTGACATTGTAAGGCAATTTTGTCAAAAGCTAGCCAAAACTAGCTGAAATATAATCTGAAAACTCATATGAGTTTTAGATTATCACCATGCACAACAAAGACAGCAGTTTCTGTAATGCCATACATGTACATATACGTTTTGAATTAAGATGTTTACAGTTACATCTGTAAAATATTACTGTGCACTTACTCATGTTGATAACACAATCAAAGAAATTATAATATTATCATTATCAATCAATAATGGCCATGCATAACAAAGACAGCAGTTTTCGTACAAGAACATATACTTTTGTATTATGACGATGTAAACACTATTACATCTGTAAAATATTACGTCTGTGCACTTACTCAGTATGATTCTCGATCGCACTGAGAACATGATGCAGACACATTCCTAAACAAATAAAACACTGTTAGCATACATTGTCCAAAGTAAACGGATGGGCAATTAGTGGGTATGGGCGCACAATGTATGTAAATATCTGCTGACGATAGGCCATAGGACGGACAAATATCTATTGGCCGTAGGCCGCGAGTATCTGTTGATGGGCCATATAGACCTCACGTATTTAGTGCATTTCAAACATTTACATCTGTATTCACTATAGGCACAATAGTGTGAAAATTCATACGAGTTTTATATTATCAGAAAAAGAATTATAAAACACCAAACAACTTACCTCATACTTTTATCCTCCTCAGGGTCAATTCACTGTTCGTACAACCGTTCGTCATCTCAATCATCCTTCGAGGAAAACGTGAATTCTTCCTCGCTGTCCAGAATCATCTGAAGGGCCTCTTTACCGGAGTACCGCGCCATCCTCAAAACGCGACGAACGTTCAGTGAATCTGATGTTTCTGTGGCATTGACCGAGGGGCGTGTGCGATGCAGACCTAAACTATTTACCATGTGAACGGCGCGGGGGGTGTGGTGGTCTCAGCTCATTACAGATAATGAAGCGAGAAGGAAAAGAAGGAACCTCTCCTTGGTTTCAAACGAATTATATAAACTGAGAATATTTGTTTTTGATTTGACTTACTTCATTTAAAAGTAGACATTCCAAGCATTATGTAGACATGTCTCTCATGTCTGTGTGGCAAGTATTTGCTGAGTTTCAGTTCATTTTAAAACGCATTTCAGAATTGACTTCACTGAGAGGGAAACATCAGATCGCACATCATGTCCGTTTACTTTATTTTGCGAAAAGCACAACATTTTTTTTTTTTTTTTGTGAGTGTAAACAAAAAAAAAAGTACACACTTAACACTTTAGAATGATGTATAACACTGGTATGTGTGATCAAATTCGGCTGAGTATTTTGAGTCTCTTTCACACTGATAAGAAAAAAAGCGAGGTGGTATCGCCGGCGCGACCGCCGACCCGTAGGAGTTAATGAGGAATCTTGCCCCGCACAATATGGCGAACTCGTTGACGTATCACAGCAACAGTCCAAAGCGGCCAATAGGGCGTTTATGTATTTATTATGTCTATGGGCCAAAGCACTGATAATATGCAAGGGTAGTTCAGTGTGGGGGTTGAGCTGCTCATGGTGACTAATGTCACAGCGCAGGCCCTCGGCCAGACAATGTCCACCTTGGTAGTCCAGAAAACTGGCTGGCTAAATCTTGCAGAGGTGCGAGACATCGCCAAAGCACGCTTTCTCGATGCTCCCATCTTATGAGGTGGCCTTTTTTCGGTGACGCTGTCAAGGATTGTGCCCAGCAGTTCTCGGCAGTCCAGTAGCAGGCTGAGGTAGTCAAAAGCTTGCCCCGATGCACTCGTGGGCTGCCCCTCAGTCTGCTCGTCGCAAGGGCATTGGTCCCCTGTGAAGAAAAAAAAAAATAATAATAATAAAAAAAACTCTGTCACAGCTAGATCTACTGTGACGTCGAGCCCTTGCAGGAAGATGGCGCTACCTATCTCAACCGCTATTAAATCCTTCAAGCGGTCGGGGAAACGCCACCCATGAGATGGGTGACCTGGAGATGGATGCAGCTGCTCTTTCCCTGTAGGAGTGCCGGGCAGAGAATCTTTTGTTGAATCAAAACTCTGTTCTACCACAGCAGCGAGTCGGGTCCCTGCCCTCCACCTCGCTGCCCCACCGTGGGTACGTCTGTTTTTATGTTTTCCATCTCTGGGAGCCTGCTAGCGCTCCCCAGCCCGTCCCACTGGCTCTTTTGGACTCGGCTACGTGATTCAGTTTGCCTGGCACCCTCCCTAGTTCAGGGGCATCCAGTTCACCTGTGCTGTGCAGCAATGCTCCGGTCTTAAGGGTAAGATCGACGTCCTACTGATGAAGGGCACAATTGAGCCGGTCCCTCCAGCCGATATGAAGACGGGGTTCTACAGCCCCTACTTCATTGTACCCAAGCAAGGCGGTGGGTTATGGCCAATCTTGACCGTCCCCGAGATTGGTTTGCAGCGGTCGACCTGCTTCCCTTCGGGCTGTTACTGTCGCCTTGCATCTTTGCGAAGGTCACAGTGGCAGCCATTGTTCCACTCAGAGAACGCGGTGTTCGCACTCTCAACTATCTCTACGACTTGCTTATACTGGCACAGTCTCGGGACCAGTTGTGCAAACACAGGGACATGGTGCTCCATCACCTCAGCCTGTTGGGACTTTGGGTCACCAGGGAAAAGAGCAAACTCTCCCCTGTGCAGAGGATCTCTTTTCTGTATGGAGTTGGACTCAGTCAACCGGACAGCGCGACTCAGAGGAGTGCGTCCAGTCAGTGTTGAACTGCTTGAAATCCTTCAGAGGCAGGACAGCGGCCCCACTGAAACTTTTTCAGAGGCTCCTGAGGCATATGGCATCCGCAGCCGCAGTAACGGCGCTCGGGTTGCTTCATATGAGGCCGCTTCAGCACTGGCTTCACGGCCAAGTCCCGAGATGGGCATGGCAGAGCGGCATGCACCGGGTGTCCTTCACCCCGTACTGTCGCCAAACCTTCAGCCCGTGGTCAGACCCTTTGTTTCTAAGGGCAGGAGTCCCCCTAGAACAAGTATCCAGGCATGCTGTGGTATTCACGGGTGCCTCTGCCACAGGCTGGGGGGGGGGCACGTACAACGGGCATGCAGTGTTGGGTCTGTGGACGGGGCACTGTGACCGCTGCGTACATCAACCACCAAGGTGGTCTACGCTCCCGCCGCATGTGGCAACTCACCCGCCATTTCCTCCTCTGGAGTCAGAAGCATGTGAGATCGCTTTATGCCATTCATATCCCTGGTGTGCTCAATCGTGCTCAATCGTGCAGCTGGCACATGTAGACCTGTTTGCCTCTCCAGACTCGACCCATTGCCAGTTGTTTTATTCCCTGACCAAGGGCACCCTTGGCACGGATGCACTGGCACACAGCTGGCCCCAGGGCCTTTGCAAATATGTGTTTCCCCCAGTGAGCCTTCTTGCACAGACACTGTGCAAAGTCAGGGAGGACGAGGAGCAGGTCTTGTTAGTTGCGCCATACTGACTCAACCGGATTTTTTCCCGGAGCTCACACTCCTCGTGACCTCCCCTCCTTGGCCCATTCCTCTGAGGGAGGACCTGCTTTCTCAGAGACGGGGCACCCTATGGCACCCGTGTCCAGACCTCTGGAGACTTCATGTCTGGTCCCTGGAAGGGGCGCAGAGGTTCTAGGTGACCTACCCCAATCAGTGGTAGACACCATCACTTCCGCTAGAGCCCCCTCTACGAGGTGCCTCTATTCTTGAAGTGGAACCTGTTCATTAATTGGTGTTCTTCCCACCAGGAAGACCCCTGAAGATGTCCGGTCAGAGTCGTGCTTTCCTTCCTGCAAGAGGGGTTGGAGCGAAGGCTGTCTCCCTCCACCCTGAAAGTGTATTTTGCCGCAATTGTTGCACATCATGATGCAGTTGATGGTAAGTCTCTTGGTAAGCATGACCTAGTCATCAGGTTCCTCAGAGGGGCAAGGAGGTTTGGACCTTTGTAGTCAGCTGAGTTGAAAATTCTGTCACTAAAGACAGTTCTCCTGACTGCATTGGCTTCCCTCAAGAGGGAAGGGGACTTGCAAGCATTTTCGGTCGACGAATTGTGCCTAGAATTCGGGCCAGCCAACTCTCACGTTCTGAGACCCCGGCCTGGATATGTGCCCAAGGTTCTTACCACCCCCTTCAGGGGCCAGATAGTGAGCCTGCAAGCGCTGCCCTCGGAGGACGCAGACCCAGCACTGGCTTTTCTCTGTCTCATACACGCTCTGCAGCTGTACATGGACAGAACACAAAGTTTCAGGACCTCAGACCAGCTCTTTGTCTGTTACGGAGGCCAGCAGAAGGGAAAGGCTGTCTCCAAGCAGAGGTTAGCCCACTGGATAGTGGATGCTATTGTCTTGGCATACCAATCCCAAGACGTGCCTTGCCCGTTCGGGTTGCGAGCACACTCAACTAGAAGTGTTACTTCCTCCTGGGCCTGGCTCAAGGCGCCTCACTGACAGATATTTGTAGAGCTGCGAGCTGGGCAACACCTAACATGTTTGCTAGATTCTATAGCCTTTGTGTAGAGCCAATATCTTCCCGTGTACTCGTCCCCAGTGGCCAGTAGCGTGAAGGACCCGTTCTAAGTGTCAGCTTGCAACGCCACTCCTGCCCACTGGGCTGGATACGTACGTCTACTGCTCCAGTAGAGTTCCCCAGAAATGGCTAATTCTATTGAGTTCCTCCGTCACCCCCCAGCAGTCAGACCTGGCCGAGCGTCTGACGCCAGGCCTACAGTCGTATACATTGTGGAACCAGTGTTAGGCTGGGTGTCCATATGTAGTGATCCCTGCGGCGATCACATATGCGTATTCTTCCATGGTAAGTCTACCCTGTCTGGCTAGCCCATGTCTTTCCCTCGACAGAGCTCGCTCTGTCGTCTCTGCTGGTGTTCTTCCCCCCTAAAACTAGGCTGGAACCACCCCAGAGACTTCCATATGTTGTACTACCCCAATGGGCTAGTCTATATGTGTAACTGCCACATTTCACCTCCCCATGGGCAGGATGTGGCTTCCGCAGCGTTCCCCTTCCTACAAGGGCACGTTTGCCCAGCTTTATTCAATAGTCACACTGAGTGGGTCTAGCGGAACAGCAGTGACTGACTTTCTCTGCTTAGAGCCCTGACTTGCGCTCCAACAGTTGGGGGTGCACCAGGATTCGTTGGTCAATTCCGACGTATGTCGAACGTGACCAACTGAAAGGGAAAGTCTCGGTTACGTATGTAACCCTCGTTCCCTGAAGGAGGGAACGGAAATGTACATCCTGTCGCCACAGTCGCTGTACCTCTGCTGTACAGCCGAGTCACAAGCTCAGCTCCTCAGCGGAAAAAGCAAATATGCGACGCACCTGCTGCTCATTAAATACTCGCGCTGCAGCGCGGAGCAGCTGTTGCAATAATCGCATGCCAATGTGCATTGGCTCGTTTTTGTTACACTCGAAGTAGATTGGTCTCTCAAAGCGATCCCCAATTCGTCGGTCAGTTCTGACGTACGTCTCCATTCCCTTCTTCAGGGAACAAGGGTTACATACATGCAAGACTATAAGTATGTCCCATCGGGTAATCAAAAGTTCTATACACACTTGCGGTCTTCATGCCTACTTGAACACTTGGGCCAAATACAGGAAATACGTCATGTAAGTAGACAAGTGATCAAGTGCAAAGACCGCAAGTGTGGTATTTGGACAGGGCAAGTGTCAGCAGGGCACGGGAAAACCCATTAAATCTTAAAAGGACAAGATCGCGGCGGACATTCAAACGTATTTTTTATCATGAACATAAAACTGACCTGAAGGAAAATGCTAAATCTGAATGCAGGTAATACGCTCGGTCACTCGATATCTTTCTCAGTAATACTCTTCTACATAATGCATTAAGCTTCAATGAACAAAATCAAGTGAGAACAAACATATGTTTACGTTGCTAAGAGTGGTTGTTAAGACAGACGCAGCAACATACACACTCAGTGGCGCAGCAATACTTATGTAATGCGGTCAGCTGTATGTCTTTTTTGGGAATTTTACAACGGCTTCGAACACAGCTCAACCAATCAGAATCAAGGGCTGGAACTATCAGTTTTATAATTTTATATATACAGTTGCAAGAAAAAGTATGTGAACCACTTGCAGAATCTGTGAAAATGTTAATAATTTTAACAAAATAAGGGAGATAATACAAAATGCATGTTATTTTTTATTTAGTACTGTCCTGAATAAGATATTTTACATAAAAGATGTTTACATATAATCCACAAGACAAAAAAAATGGCTGAATTTATTAAAATAAAGGGACTCATGAACAACCATCACACAACAAAAAAACAGTCGTAGATCATCCAGGTAATGACACACAGTATTAAGAATCAATGGTTCACAAACTTTTGAACTGCGTCATTTTAATAAATTCAGCTATTTTTTTTGTCTTATGGATTATATGTAAACATCTTATATAAAATATCTTACTCAGGACAGTACTAAATAAAAAATAACATGCATTTTGTATGATCTCTCTTGTTTTGTTAAAATTTTGTGGTTCACATACTTTTTCTTGCAACTGTACTATCTCTAAGTTCTATTTTAATGGATTTTCATGAAAAATACAGTAAAACACCATTAACATATACTCAACTACATCATATAAAAAGAATATTAACATAGTTACAATACATTTGAAATGAATTATTTAATGTATAAAGATATGTGGGCAATAGATACATTATAAATACATTTTGTATATATATCAGTGGCGAGCGGTGACTTTTTTAACCAGGTATGCTGGGTGGTGTGTCATGTAAAAAAAAAAATGCAGTTACGTTGAATGGGTTTATAGCTAATATGCAAGACGCTCTCGTTCTCAGTGTTAGTTTACTCATTTGCTTCCTCATGACAAATAGCAACACAGTGAAAAGTATTTCTAAAATGTTGGACCTTTTATTGAGAGTAGCCCATATTTACCTGTTAAGACGTGCCTTCACAAGCACCTGTAAGAGCTTTTGTGATGTTTGAGTCGATGGAGGCGTGACATGCGAAAGGTGCGTTTGCAAAATATGCTGTATTTTTGTAATCCGCTAGGTGCCGCTAGTGTCACACAAACAACATAATTAAACGTATCAATTCAGGACACAGTTTTAAATCAGATACATCAAATAAAAAATACCATGGTGTCAATTTAAATGTATGCCAGAAGTACTTTTTAAATTAATAATTAAAAATAAGTATAACATAAGTATTAGCAGCCTATTATAAATAAAAAAATAAAATGTGATTATAATAAGTATAAACAGGCTATAATAAATAAAAATATCAGAATTCTTTAAAAAAATAAGTTGAAAAAAATTCAAACTGATGACTTTAACATACGCAAAGACCAGGGCTGGACTGGTAATTAGAGCTTAGATCGGGCCCAACAAATCAAGCCCGACCCTACCCGAGCCCGGCCCGACACGTTCACTGTAATTATGAGCCCGAGCCCGATTTAAACCCGACCATTTTTAATATGTGGGCCGTTATAACCAGGGGCGGCGCCAGATTTTTTTTTTAACGCAGGTGCTGCTGTGCTAGATCATTTAGGCTACAGGGGGGAGCTGCGCAGTTATATATATATATATATATATATATATATATATATATATGTTATATAAATACTGTTAATAAATGAGCAAAAATTGGCCACTCAATATTAAATATTCAATTATTTTAATTATCATAATTAAAGTTTTAATTTTATTAAATTGAACAAACACAGCATTCAGCATTCAATCAAATATTCTTAAAGACTAATTATTATTAATAATGGAACTTCAACATATTGTTATTTCAACATAATATGTGTGTGAGCAACAAGCAAGATGTGCATTTGTAAATTCGATGACAGCGTGTGTTACGAGTTTCAAATGGTGTAAGTGTGACCGCGGCGCGCCGGCGCCTCCATGTCATTATTATATTGTCTGCTATATTGCTTTTTATGTATTAAATCCAGGCAATTGGTTGATGAAAAATGTATTAAAATTAAGATACAATTTATACTAAACGAAATTCACTTTAAAGAAAATCTTTCTTCAAAACAAAACTTAACAAACGTGAAACTAAATGTGCTTATTTAATGGCTAAAACACGTAGGCTACTACAGACTCTCTTTTTGTACAAATTGCAGCACATTCATTTAATTCTGAATTTTGCACATGTAAGTTGAAAGGCATTTGTTTGTGCATAGTAAAACATATCTGTAACATTTATCAAGTTCATAATTGTGCGTGCATTTATTAATTATTATCTTAATGAATAATACGACAAGGAAGAAGCATGTAAACTGCGTTGTTTGTTTATTCAGAAATAACTGAATGGATCGTAAATGGATCTGAAATTCCGAATGAAGAAACGTAAAAAAAAATAAAAAATAAACCGTGAACAATGATGAACACAGAAAATGATGGCTATAGGCTATAGGCCTACTACTTTAATATAACTAAACAATGTTTTAGAACATATAATATTTTTTAAACAAAAATAAATATTTGTAAAGCCTATTATAAAACGTAGGCCTATAGTGCAAAAACGCTGCTCCATTCTGGTAGCCTCCTGCCTGTGTATAAGCCTGTAGATGAAGTGTGAGAAATTGATTAGGCCAAGCAAGGCTGCCTGCTATATATGTAATCATTATATAATACCATATTAATCACAAAGCTATAGCCTACTTACATGGTTCTACATGTTGTCATGCAAGAACAAGATTGCGTCCACAGTTTCTGGTTTCAGAGCGGTCCTCCTCTGCTCTATCGTTCGGCCAGCTGCGCTGAACACCCGCTCGCTGCTGCTGCTGCTTGCTGGAATGCAGAGGACGGATCTTGCCAGCCTGGCTAGTTTTGGGTACACCAATCCGTTCACTTTCCACCATTTCAGTAGGTCCCGGTCGTCATCCATGGCATGCTTCTGTGAATTGTACATAGCCACTTCATCCTCATCTGGTTCGTTATCATCGTCTTGGTTCTCCCACTCAGCAAATTCGGAGTCTCTCCTGGGCCTGGCTGCTGGTGGTGTGAAGCCAGTACTGCTCATTGCAATGTGAGCCGCCGCAGTAGCTTCCTCCACAGGCAAGAGTAGGGTGCGAACGTGAGCATGTATTTCAGCTATCTCTACGGGAGACATCATCCTCAATTTGTTGAATTTGGGCCAGAGGAAAAGAGCAACTTTGTGCAGCATGTTCACCTTGATTTTTTGCACAATGAACTCGGCATGTCTCTGGCGCACAAATACTTGCTGCGGTGAGTCGGTGGGAGAGTGCTGGCAATGTCTCTTCAGTCTCTCAAGCCAGAGGCAGACCAGGTTTATGGTTGCATATTTGTCGCCCTCCAACTCTCTCTGGGCATTATAGAATGGCTCAAAAAATGTGACCAGAAAGCTCAATAAGTCAGGTGCAATATTTTCGATGCGCTCAACCTCACCGCGGTTCTCCAGTTTCTCCCGTAGCTCTGAGTATATGTCTTGCACTGACTTGAGTGTGAGGTACACTGTGCTGAATCGCATCTCCCCCATCTGTAGCACTGTCTTTGACAATTGCGCAACCAGGCCAGATTGTTTTAGATATCTTACAAGTCCTTTCGAAGCAGATATGGTCTCTCCTATATCCGGCGCGTTTTCGGACAGTGCGTCGGCATGCAGACCGTGGCGAAGGACAGTATTAATTAGGTGATCGAGACAAGAAAGCCTCCTATATGGTTCCAGGGCTTTGATTATGTTGCTGCCTTCATCTGTTACCCACACTATTCGGTTGAGGGAGCTAGGGTCGAGGCCAAATTTGTTGACCAGCAAGCCCACTATCTCGCGTCTGATATTTTTTCCCGTTTTAGCATCTTCCACAGGAAACATTGCGGTGGTGAGAGTTTTACCAACTAAATTATAGTCGTCGGTGATATAATGGCACGTTATTGCGATGTAACTTATCTTTCTGTAGTCATCAGTCCACATATCTGTGCTCATCGCTACGTCTCCATTCTTCAGAGCATCTTTGAGCGTCTGTGCCAGAACTTCCCTCCTCTCATCTGCCTTTTCTATGCAAGCCTTGGAAACGGTGCTATGGTGAGGCAGAATGGACTGGGCCGATACACGACCATATGTAGCACCAGCATTGATTAATTCTTGAGCTAGCCGCTCAAAGCCCTGGCCACTTACAACATAAAATGGCCTTATGTCCCTGCAGCAAAACTCAACGCATTTCTCTGTGATGGCTTGCCTCGCCCTCAGGGGAATGCTTGGAAAAGTAACAAAAGAGGACATTGAGGGCTGAGGCTGACTACTATCATAATTTCTGTCATGGCAAGCCTGCTTCATGTGTCTGTTCATCGTCGAAGTCCCCGTTTTTTTGCTGTCATAGGCGAGCAGCGTGCCGCATTTAATGCACGAGACAAAGCCAACACATATGTTGTCACTCCCCACGACTAGTTTAAAATGTTTCCATACCTCCGATTTTCCTCCAAACTTGCTCAAAGTTAATTCTCCTGTTTTAATTTTTTCTTTGCTTCTTCAAGCTCCATGTTGCACTTAAGCTACTGAATAGTACAGCACGCACAGCAGGTGTGATGCGTCACGTGTGCGAGACTGCGAGTGGACGAGACGCTGCGCATGACACGTGACGTGCTTTATCAAGGGCCCGACCCGACCCGGCCCGAGGACGGTGGCGGGAAATATCGGCCCGACCCGGCCCGCGGGTCGGGTCGGGTCGGGTCGAGTCCGGGCTCGGGCTCGGGCAGAGAATCTAAGCTCTACTGGTAATCGGGCATCCCGGGCATTTTCCCGGTGGGCCGACGCACTTTGGGGCCGATACAAGGTTATTTATTTATTTATTGCCATGGACTGGCCCATCACGCAGGGACAGCGGCCCATTGGTTTGTCTTCTGAATTGACAGGCCAAAGTGAAAGAGACCTCCCCCTCCCACGCTGTTTTTTGTTTTTAATTGGAGCGCATTGGGAAACTGCAAAAGGCAAATACCCGCTCACCGCTGCCGCTGACGAACATGCATTGCGTTTCTGCCGCCCTATGAAGTGATAAACAGCGCAAATCGCTTGATCCATTCAGATTTGTCTCCGAATTTTGTTTAATACAGTCGTGTGATATGGGAACATTACAGGTTCGGTGGTAAATCTGGCTGAAAACAGCTGCGACCATGTAAAGACATGACAAGGTAAATTGGAAAACGCCAATAGCCTACACACAACTACAGCTTGTCAATCCAACACCACCACCTTTATAGTAATTAGGGCCCAAGCCACTGGTGGCACAGGGCCCTCTTGATCCCCTAAGGATTATTATTATTATTAGGGCCCAAGCCACTAAGGCGCAGGGCTCTATTGTTCCCCTAAGGATTATTATTAGGGCCCAAGCCCTGTAAAGGGCGAAGGCCCTATTGTTTTCTTTAGGATTATTAGGGCCCAAGGCGAAGGCCCTATTGTTTTCTTTAGGATTATTATTAGGGCCCAAGCCACTAATGGCGCAGGGCCCTCTTGATCCCCTAAGGATTATTTATTAGGGCCCAAGCCACTAAGGCGCAGGGCCCTATTGTTTTTCTAAGGATTATTATTATTAGGGCCAAAGCCCTGTAAAGGGCTGAAGGCCCTATTGTTTTCTTTAGGATTATTCTTCTTCTTCTTATTATTATTTTTTTCTATGTTTTTGGCACTTTTGGGGCCCTTAACATGTTCGAAAACTCTTGAAACTTTGCACACACATCGGAATCTGCGGCCATCAGGGCCGGGCAGAAGCTGGTACCCGGGCGTGGCGGGGGGCTCGACAGCGCCCCCTTGAACAGGGTCCGAAAACTTGGTCCATATATCAAACGCGCTTGCACGTATTAGTATGAAACTCGGTACACATATAGACCTCATCGGGCCGAACAACTTTCGTGCTCTAAGTTATACGCCAGCTCAACAGGAAGTCAGCTATTATGGGTTGTTTGAAAAACGCATGCTCTGGAATTTGATATACTCCTCCTAGGCAATTAATCCGATCACCACCAAACTCGGTCAGCATGAAGTCAAGACATTGCGGATGTAAAATTGCCAGCGGATTTTTGATATCTCGAACGGTTTGGCCGTGATTGATTTTTATGTAACTTCAGCAGTGTGTTGGTTGTAGGAGTCCGATCACATGGATGTGACTATTGTGAGTCAAAATTATAGCGCCACCAACTGGCAGCAGGAAGTGTGTCACTTTCAAAATGCTTTTGCTCTGTTATTTTTACCTGATGTGCTTCAAACATCATCAGTGTAATGTCAATACACAGCAGATGTAGACCTGTGAATGTATTTTTGATATTTTAAACACTGTTGTCATGGCAACGCATCAAACTTTAATATGCATTTTGGATGGGGGGGGGGTACATGTATTGTTCTCAATTGCAAACGGATGTTGGATATCTCAAACGGTTTGGCCGTGGCGAGGCAACAGATTTATAGTGAGAAAAGGGAAACAGGAAGTGATATAACTTCTGCATACATTAATTGATTTTGATGAAACTTCGGCTGTGTGTTCGTTGTACAAGGCTGATCACACGGATGTGACTATTGTGAGTCAAAATTATAGCGCCACCAACTGGCAGCAGTGTGTCACTTTCAACATACTTTGAGATCACCCTCTTATTTTTACCCAATTTAATTCAAACTTCATCAGAATAATGTCAAAACATGGCAGATGTAGACCTTTGAAAAGAATCGTGATATCTCAAGCACTGTTGCCTTGGAAACGCATCAAACTTTAATATTCGTTTTGAATGCTTTTGAGACTCTTAGCATGCTTCAAATTGCATGAAACTCGACACATACGTCAGGATTGTTATCCAGTAGACATGGGCAAAGCCTTAGAAACGGGCGGGGAGGAGGGGCTCTATAGCGCCACCTTATAGTGCAGTAAATGTGGAGTGAATTTGACATAGTCCTTTGATGTTTAACTGTTTTAAATGCCTATTGCCCGCTGTGCACAGTTGCCCTGAAGCCACCGGGGTGGCGGTGCCACCGGCTTGGGCCTGCCATCTCTGCTTGCAGCTATATTTTACCTTGCAGTTACTAACAGTGAAGAAATATGGTGTTTTGGCAGAAATGTATTTATTAAAAATGCTGCTATTATTAGGCCTACTTATATTAAATATTGTGGAATATAAATCACTTTCTTTCATAAAGGATGTTTTCGTATTTTCTACGTTTATGTTTTTATTACACAATCTATAGTTTATTATTTATTTTAGAAATCAAATACCCATGGTAATGAGGAGCATGGTTTTACCTGTGCTCTGTTTACCATAATCTTACAGTTAAACCATGGTAAATTTCATTAGGGCATTTAAAGGATAATTTAACAAAACAGTTTTAAAGCCTGGATCCCATGAAATAAGGACAAAGCTTTTTTTTTCCTTTAAATATGTTTTATGATCTTTTTAATAGTTCTAATGAATTTTAATTGAAGTAAAATGTTATTTCAATGAGAGCGTCATGAAAAATAGATATCAGTGTCTTACATAAATTGGGTGTTAACAAAAATGTTATTGTTTTAAAGGGGTAGTTCAACCCAAAATGTCATCATTTACTCATCATTACAAACTCATCATTACAAACATGAATTACTTTCTTTCTGTGTAACATAAAAAAATAAATAATTGGAGTCTGTTTTTTGTCTATACAACAGAAGTTAAGGGTAGCCTAACCAAAATGGTTTGGTTGTCAACATTCTTCAGAATATCTTATTTTGTGTTTTACAGAAGAAATAAAGTCATACAGGTTTGGATTGACATGTAGTGAGATGATTGACATGTACCGAATTTCAAAATCTACTTGAAATGTAGCGCAAGGGGCACTTCATTAGGTGGCGCTATCGAGCCATTTTGCCCGGCCCAATTCTGAAACCCATAACAGACGTAAATTTTCACCACTTCTGATGTGTGTGCAAAGTTTCATGAGTTTTCGAGCATGTTCAGGCCCTCAAAAATGCGATTCACTTTGGAGAAGAATAATAATAATAAACGGAGCAATTCCAATAGGGTCCTCAAACCATCGGTGCTCGGGCCCTAATTAAAGCTGCAAGCAGCGATGAAAGGGCCCTCGCACCCGGGCTCACCGCCACCCGGCAGCCTTAGTAAAAAACAGTGAACAGTGGGCGACATGCATGTAAGCGAGTAAATACAGGAGAATTATGGCCAAGTCATTTCAAAGTGCCAGACTTCCTGCTGCCAACAGGTGGCGCTTTGACTGTTACTGAATATTGCCATTTAGATGACTTCAGGCCAGGACTATTATCAAACATGTCAAGTTTGGAGCAGATCGGACTTTGTATGCCTGAGTTACAACAACTTCCTGTTTCGTGGCGTTAATTGCATACATTAGCACTTAAATGTGTTGTATGTGTTGTACAAGTGTTGCATGATTTAACATGTTTCTAGTGTGTTTGGTACTTTGTGGCATATTGAAATGTGTTTTCTGGGAGTGAATTACAGTGTAAAGCATGACATTTTCTGTTGCCAGCAGGTGGCGCTATGACTAACTGAATATTGGCATATAGATGTCTTTAGGCCAGGACTCTTATCACACATGTGAAGTTTGGGGCAGATCGGACATAGTATGCCCGAGTTACAACAGCTTTCTCTTTCACGGCGAAACATCAGACTTTGTCAGGCCACCACGGAGACGCCCTCCAACGAAAACTCAAGATCTTCACAATTTAACATCGCTAAGGCCTTTAGATTAGACTGACCAAATATGTTGTTGTTCTGGTTAAATCTGTATGAGGAGTTAATCACAGTGTAAAACATGTCATTTCCTGTTGCCCGCAGGTGGCGCTATGACCGTAACTGAATATTGCCATGTAGATGTCTTCAGGCCAGGACTCTTATCACACATTTGAAGTTTGGGGCTGATCCGACTTTGTATACCCGGGTTACATAATCTTCCTTTTTCATGGCGAAACATTGAAATTTGTCAGGCCGCCACGGACACGCCCTCCAGCAAACACTCTAGATCTTCGCAATTTAACGTCGCAAAGGCCTTTAGATTAGACTGACCAAATATGATGTTGATCTGATTAAAGCTCTAGGAGGAGTTCGTTAAAGTACAATGTCTGGAAATGGCAACTCTGACCGATGTCTACCTATCCAACAGGGGACCTCCATAGCCTGCAATGGAGCTGTGTGTGTGAACTGGCAGTGAAGTCTATCTTCAATTTTTTTTCTATATATATATATATATACATATATATATATATATATATAAAATGTTGTTCACACATGGCATAAGAGATCACAATATACATACATAGACATATGTATAACCATCAGTTATCAAAAATTTTAATTGAGAAAAGATCATTTGAATCTGTTTTTCATACAACGGAGAAAACAATACCGTCAACCAGATGACAACAGTTCAAAAGCAGAGGCGCAAAGACATTTTGATTATCATTCAAAATATTATTTGCCTTATTTATTTGCCTAACCCCAACCCATGCAGTCCCTAACACACACACACACACACACACACACACACACACACACAGAGACTGAAGGAGTGAGAGGGGAGGAGAGGAGGGAGGGGGAAGGGGGGTTTGGACAGAGAGAGACAGAGTGTGTATGATAATGTGTAATAACTTGTTCTTCTATCTTTCTGTTGTTTTGTGAATAATAGCTGTCAAGTTGGTGAATGGACCCAACCCCTGTTCTGGAAGAGTGGAGGTTCTCCACAATGGAATATGGGGAACAGTGTGTGATGATCTGTGGGATACTACAGACGCAGCAGTGGTGTGTAGGGAACTGGGCTGTGGAAGTGTTATAGAGGCAAAGAGCTTAGCTTATTTTGGACAAGGTTCTGGACAAATATGGTTGGATGATGTCCAGTGCCGTGGGAATGAATCTACACTGACAAACTGTACATCAATTGGATGGGGATCACATAACTGTGGGCACCATGAAGATGCTGGAGTCATCTGCCAAGGTGAGTCAAAAACATTTATGCAACTGATGTATAGCTGTGATGTTGTACAGTATATTTTCTCATTAGCAATGCAACAGTGTTTCATGTTCTAAATAACGTGACCTACTTGAAAGAACCAATGTATCATTATAGTTTTTCTTGTTGTTGTTGTTGTTGTTGTTGTTTTTTTTTTTGTTTTTTTTTGGTTTAATAATTTTTGTTTCAAATTGCACAATGCAACCATATTTTTACAACTATATACCATTTATGCCTTAATTACGGGGTCAAGCTCACCAATGGTATGCATGTAGTACTGTTGCGTAGATTTGTGTGGTCATAGCTCCCCCGGTGGTGATCTTAGGAAAAGTTGATCAAAGGCTATGAGTACATTTAGCTTCATCTATATCTTTGCAACTTTTGCCCAGTTGGTGGTGTGGGCTAAATGAATTTGCCTTGTCTCAATGTCGGACACTGAGTTTTGTTCCAATATGCAAAGGTACAGCCTCACTTCATGCTTGGCATCTTTGCAGTCGACTTTCTTAGCATGTTGAAGGCAAATGGTTTAGATAATAAAAAATCCATTGTTTGTTTTGCCATCCGTTTGAACATTACTTTCTGTGTAGAAAAGACCAAGCAAATGGAGTAATCCATTCTGGAACTGTAATGGACTTTAATCATCTCTCTTTTTCTGTAATAGGCCAGGCACAAACTAGTGCAGCACCACAGACAGGTAATTATAGACTTTTGAATTAGAACCAGATCTGCTTTTCTCACAACCTGAAAAACTGCCTATAACATTTGTTTGAACTAAAAACACGAAGCACTGCACTCAATCTGACATGTCAACATCTTCATCAAATCTAACAATGTATTTGTGTGTTCACTTTTTCTGCTGCAACAGTGAGATTGAGCACGTCTGCCTCACAGCCAGCAGTCAAAGGTAATGGTGCTGAGGAGGATGAAACTCCACTCTTATTACCACTTTGTTTCTTATCTCATCAAAAATACAAACAAACAAACAAAGAAAAAAAATAACAAACAAACAAAAAAAAAAACCCAATAACTTGTTCTTCTATCTTTCTGTTGTTTTGTGAATAATAGCTGTCAAGTTGGTGAATGGACCCAACCCCTGTTCTGGAAGAGTGGAGGTTCTCCACAATGGAATATGGGGAACAGTGTGTGATGATCTGTGGGATACTACAGACGCAGCAGTGGTGTGTAGGGAACTGGGCTGTGGGAGTGTTATAGAGGCAAAGAGCTTAGCTTATTTTGGACAAGGTTCTGGACAAATATGGTTGGATGATGTCCAGTGCCGTGGGAATGAATCTACACTGACAAACTGTACATCAATTGGATGGGGATCACATAACTGTGGGCACCATGAAGATGCTGGAGTCATCTGCCAAGGTGAGTCAAAAACATTTATGCAACTGATGTTTAGCTGTGATGTTGTACAGTATATTGTATCTTCCTATGAGGAGGTTGACGTGGTGAGCGTCGAGACTGGAGATGAGGACCCGCCATCCTCGTCTCCAGCTTATGAGGAGCTGCTGGAGGTGGTGACCAGGGCAGTCGATAAGCTAAAAATAGACTGGCCCGCGGAGAGAAGCGAGACAAAACCTAAAGGCAAGCTTGATGAGCGCTTTCTCCCCGCACGGTCACTACCCCAGCGTCGGGGTCTGCCGTTCTTTCCCGACCTCCACACCGAGACGTCGAGGTCGTGGAACAGACCAGTCCAATATCGTGTGTTCAGCCCCCAAACATCAACATATAGTAACATCGTGGGGCTGAAGCACTACGGCTATGGGGCGATGCCTCGGGTCGAAGAGACGCTTGCGAGCTATCTCTCGCCCGAGTCTGCATCGTCCCTCAAGACCCCGACATTGCCCACTAAGCCTTTAAAAACAACATCGGGCTTGGTGGGCAAGGCTTATTCGGCAGCAGGTCAGGCTGCAGCTTGCCTTCATACCATGTCTAATTTGCAAGCTTACCAGGCTGACCTGCTGGGGGAGATAGATGTAAGCGGGGAAGCGAGATTTGAGTCAATACAGGAGCTCAGAAAGGCGATAGATCTAGCTCTCCGGGCCACCAAGGAGACGGCCAAATCAATCGGCCGCTCTATGGCAGCCTTGGTGGCCACAGAGAGACACCTGTGGCTCAATTTGTCAGACATGAAGGAGAGGGATAAAAACATCCTCATGGATGCGCCGCTGTCTCCTGTGGGCCTATTCGGCGACGCAGTGTCATCTGTCGTCGATAGGTTCCAGGAGACGCGTAAACAATCAGCGGCCTTCCAGAGATTCCTTCCCCGCCGCACTCATCCCCCGGGGCTGCTGAGCGGGAGCAGCCTCAGCCGATAGCCAGCTCCTCGGCGCATAGAGCGCAGCAGAAGGCCAGTGTGGCCACCCGTGCTCCCCCGCAAAGAGCTTGGGGACCGGGGCGGTCAGCACAGGCGAAGCCTTCCGGGGGTAAGGTGGATCTGAGGACCGTCATTATTTCCCGGAAGGCTTCAAAGAAAAAGTCCTGACGCCAGCTGTCTAGGACTCACGAGGGCAGCCCCCTCCGGAGGGGTTCGGGTATTAAAAAATCTGGTATCCGTTCCCCTTCGTCGCCCTCAGGGGGCCGTTCTGCCAACCCTGCCACCCAGTGTGCGTCAGTGCGCAGCGGTCTCCACCGATCCTCCGAGGAGGGTCGGTCGTCACTTGATTCGTTTGTCTGCCGGTGCGCCGCGTCAGACCAACGGGCCAAGTGTTCAAAAAACACCAGAGGCCAGTCTCGAGAGACTGGTTCCCTTAGTAGAATTTATGGTAGAATGGAAACTTCTCCCGAACATTTCGAAATGGGTGCTGCTCATCGTAGAACAGGGTTACAAAATACAGTTCGGCTCTCGGCCGCCCAGGTTCAACGGGGTTCTTCCCACAGTGGTGACCCCAGAGCAGTCTCTAATTATGGAACAAGAGGTTATGACACTCTTGCAAAAAGGAGCTATAGAAAGGGTTCCTCCTCCCAGCAAGCTGTCAGGCTTTTACAGCCGCTACTTCATTGTTCCAAAGAAGGATGGAGGGTTACGTCCGATCATAGATTTGCGTGTGCTAAATCGATCTGTACGAAAGTTAAAGTTCAAAATGCTTACACTCAAACAGATTATCCCACAGATCAGGTCCGAGGACTGGTTTGTGGCGATAGACCTGAAAGACGCATACTTTCATGTATCCATCCATCCTCATCACAGGAAGTTCCTCAGGTTTGCTTTCGGGGGCGGAGCTTACCAATACAAGGTTCTTCCCTTCGGCCTATCTCTATCACCCTGCACGTTCACGAAGTGCGTGGATGCAGCTCTGGCTCCGTTGAGACTCCAGGGCATCCGCGTACTGAACTATATCGACGACTGGTTGATACTAGCTCAAACAGAACAGTTGGCAGTTCAACATCGAGATGTTGTTCTGTCGCACATGAAGAAACTTGGGCTGAGGCTCAATGCCAAGAAAAGTGTGCTGGTTCCGAGTCAAATTACCAACTACTTAGGGGTAGTTTGGGACTCCACCACGATGCAGGCATATTTATCCCCTGCTCGTGTGAGTTCCATTCTCGGGGCCGTGAAAGGGGTGAAGTTAGGCCAGTCACTCACTGTAAAACAGTTTCAGAGACTGTTGGGTCTTATGGCAGCTGCGTCCAACGTGATAACTTTTGGCCTTCTGCACATGAGACCCTTACAGTGGTGGCTCAGGACCAAGGGGGTTTCTCCGAGGGGAAATCCTTTTTGCATGATCAAAGTCACGCGGCGATGCCTTCGTGCTCTGGTCATGTGGAAAAAGACTTGGTTCCTGTCCCAGGGACCTGTGTTGGGGACTTCTCGTCGTCGCGTAATGCTTACGACAGATGCTTCCCTCACGGGCTGGGGGGCGATCATGAGTGGTCGCTCGGCTCAGGGTCTATGGGAGGACCATCAGCTCTCCTGGCACATAAATCGGCTGGAGATGATGGCGGTATTTCTTGCATTGAAACACTTCCTCCCAGACCTGAGGGACCATCACGTGTTGGTCCGTACGGACAACACGACGGTGGTCTCGTATATCAACCATCAGTTGGGGGTCTGCGGTCTCGCCGACTTTGCAACTTGGCCCGTCGGATCCTCCTGTGGGCCCAGGGAAAGTTCCTTTCATTGAAAGCAGCTTATATTCCAGGGCATCAAAATGTGGGAGCGGACGCCCTGTCGAGGCAGGGGCCGAGGCCCGGGGAGTGGAGACTCCACACCGAGGTGGTGGAGCTCATCTGGAAAAAATTCGGTCAAGCGGAAGTCGACCTATTTGCTTCGGGAGAGTCAACCCAGTGTCCACTGTGGTACTCCCTAACGCACCCAGCACCTCTGGGGCTGGATGCTATGCTACAGGCGTGGCTGAGGCTACGTCTGTATGCATTTCTGGAAAAGGTACGCCAGGAAGGGGTCAGCCTAATACTGGTGGCCCCGTACTGGCCGACCAGGATATGGTTTGCGGACCTAATGTCTCTATTAGACGGCTCTCCAATGGAGCTTCCTCTCAGGCAGGACCTCCTGTCTCAAGCGGGCGGCACGATACTCCATCCCCGCCCAGAGCTATGGAAACTGTGGGCCTGGCCTCTGAGGGGGCAAGGCTCATAGATTCCGGTCTCCCAACCGAGGTTGTGGAGACCATTCTTCATTCCAGAACTCCCTCCACAAGGAAGCTATATGCATACAAATGGAAGTTGTTTTCTACTTGGTGTAGTCAACGCAATACGGACCCTGTCCAGTCACCTATTAGCCTTGTGCTTCAGTTTCTCCAAGAAAAGTTCTCGGAAGGGTTATCTCCTTCGACATTGAAGGTTTATGTAGCAGCCATCTCGGCTTATCATGCTCCTGTAGGGGTTCCTCGGTGGGTCGAGACCCCCTTGTCATACGCTTCCTTCGTGGCACGCTGAGGCTGAGGCCTGCAGTACGTACAAGAACTCCAGCCTGGGACTTGGCTATAGTATTAGAGGGGCTAGCTGAAGCTCCCTTCGAACCACTAGAAGAGGTATCAGAAAAATTCCTCACTCTGAAAACGATATTTCTTCTGGCAATCTCGTCTCTTAAAAGGATAGGAGATTTACAAGCACTGTCAGTTGCTCCTTCGTGTCTGGAATTTGTGCCTGGTATGGTTAAGGCTTTCCTGCACACTAGACCTGGCTTCGTGCCAAAGGTCCCCACCAACGTCCCGGGTCCTATAGTACTCCAGGCTTTCTGTCGTCCTCTTTTTGTAAATCCGGATCAGGAGAAATGCAATCTGCTTTGCCCCGTCAGGGCTTTAGATACATATGTCCACAGAGCTTCCCTGTGGCGGAAAACAGACCAGTTGTTTGTATGTTATGGGTCCCCTAAGAAAGGGGGGCCAGCATCTAAGCAGAGGATGAGTAAGTGGGTGGTCGAGGCCATCTCACTTGCCTATGAAGCATCTGGACAGCCATGTCCTCTAGCTGTCTGTGCTCATTCCACCAGGGGTATGGCGGCCTCTAAGGCATTAATGTCAGGAGTGTCATTGAATGATATATGTGATGCAGCTGGATGGTCATCCCAGCACACATTCATCAGGTTTTACAACCTAGATGTAAGCTCTACTCCGGGTTCCTCGGTTCTGTCTACAAGATCACAGACAGGTGCTCGGTGATACGGCGTAGTTGGGACAGCGTTCCCATCACGTCATTCGACGTAGCGCCGATAGTTCCCACGAAAGGGAACGTCTCGGGTTACTGGTGTAACCCTTGTTCCCTGAGTAAGGGAACGAGACGCTACGTCACGTTGCCGTACCCCCAGCATACCTGTGAGCGTCTTGCTTCAGCCATAATCCAGAAGCTAGCGGTCTTTGTTCTGGGTATGCTTTATAGTTTCCTGGTCCGTGAAGTCACCCACCTCTGACGCCTCGTCTCATCATTGGTTAGATACAGAAGTGCTTCACGATGCAATCACGCAGAGGGTTCCCATCACGTCATTCCACGTAGCGTCTCGTTCCCTTACTCAGGGAACAAGGGTTACACCAGTAACCCGAGACGGTTTTTTGTTGTTGTTGTTGTTGTTGTTGTTTTTGTTTTTTTTTTGTTTAATAATTTTTGTTTCAAATTGCACAATGCAACTATATTTTTACAACTATATACCATTTATGCCTTAATTACGGGATCAAGCTCACCAATGGCATGCGAGTAGTACTGTTGAGTAGATTTGTGTGGTCATAGCTCCCCCGGTGGTGATCTTAGGAAAAGTTGATCAAAGGCTATGAGTACATTTAGCTTCATCTATATCTTTGCAACTTTTGCCCAGTTGGTGGTGTGGGCTAAATGAATTGGCCTTGTCTCAATGTCGGACACTGAGTTTTGTTCCAGTATGCAAAGGTACAGCCTCACTTCATGCTTGGCATCTTTGCAGTCGACTTTCTTAGCATGTTGAAGGCAAATGGTTTAGATAATAAAAAATCCATTGTTTGTTTTGCCATCCGTTTGAACATTACTTTCTGTGTAGAAAAGACCAAGCAAATGGAGTAATCCATTCTGGAACTGTAATGGACTTTAATCATTTCTCTTTTTCTGTAATAGGCCAGGCACAAACTAGTGCAGCACCACAGACAGGTAATTATACACCTTTGAATTAGAACCAGATCTGCTTTTCTCACAACCTGAAAAACTGCCTATAACATTTGTTTGAACTAAAAACACGAAGCACTGCACTCAATCTGACATGTCAACATCTTCATCAAATCTAACAATGTATTTGTGTGTTCACTTTTTCTGCTGCAACAGTGAGATTGAGCACGTCTGCCTCACAGCCAGTAGTCAAAGGTAATGGTGCTGAGGAGGATGAAACTCCACTCTTATTACCACTTTGTTTCTTATCTCATCAAAAATACAAACAAACAAACAAAGAAAAAAAATAACAAACAAAAAAAAAAAAAACCTAATAACTTGTTCTTCTATCTTTCTGTTGTTTTGTGAATAATAGCTGTCAAGTTGGTGAATGGACCCAACCCCTGTTCTGGAAGAGTGGAGGTTCTCCACAATGGAATATGGGGAACAGTGTGTGATGATCTGTGGGATACTACAGACGCAGCAGTGGTGTGTAGGGAACTGGGCTGTGGAAGTGTTATAGAGGCAAAGAGCTCAGCTTATTTTGGACAAGGTTCTGGACAAATATGGTTGGATGATGTCCAGTGCCGTGGGAATGAATCTACACTGACAAACTGTACATCAATTGGATGGGGATCACATAACTGTGGGCACCATGAAGATGCTGGAGTCATCTGCCAAGGTGCGTCAAAAACATTTATGCAACTGATGTATAGCTGTGATGTTGTACAGTATATTTTCTCATTAGCAATGCAACAGTGTTTCATGTTCTAAATAACGTGACCTACTTGAAAGAACCAATGTATCATTATAGTTTTTTGTTGTTGTTGTTTTTGTTTTTTTTGTTTAATAATTTTTGTTTCAAATTGCACAATGCAACCATATTTTTACAACTATATACCATTTATGCCTTAATTACGGGGTCAAGCTCACCAATGGTATGCATGTAGTACTGTTGAGTAGATTTGTGTGGTCATAGCTCCCCCGGTGGTGATCTTAGGAAAAGTTGATCAAAGGCTATGAGTACATTTAGCTTCATCTATATCTTTGCAACTTTTGCCCAGTTGGTGGTGTGGGCTAAATGAATTTGCCTTGTCTCAATGTCGGACACTGAGTTTTGTTCCAATATGCAAAGGTACAGCCTCACTTCATGCTTGGCATCTTTGCAGTCGACTTTCTTAGCATGTTGAAGGCAAATGGTTTAGATAATAAAAAATCCATTGTTTGTTTTGCCATCCGTTTGAACATTACTTTCTGTGTAGAAAAGACCAAGCAAATGGAGTAATCCATTCTGGAACTGTAATGGACTTTAATCATCTCTCTTTTTCTGTAATAGGCCAGGCACAAACTAGTGCAGCACCACAGACAGGTAATTATACACCTTTGAATTAGAACCAGATCTGCTTTTCTCACAACCTGAAAAACTGCCTATAACATTTGTTTGAACTAAAAACACGAAGCACTGCACTCAATCTGACATGTCAACATCTTCATCAAATCTAACAATGTATTTGTGTGTTCACTTTTTCTGCTGCAACAGTGAGATTGAGCACGTCTGCCTCACAGCCAGCAGTCAAAGGTAATGGTGCTGAGGAGGATGAAACTCCACTCTTATTACCACTTTGTTTCTTATCTCATCAAAAATGCAAACAAACAAACAAAGAAAAAAACAACAAACAAAAAAAAACCCCTAATAACTTGTTCTTCTATCTTTCTGTTGTTTTGTGAATAATAGCTGTCAAGTTGGTGAATGGACCCAACCCCTGTTCTGGAAGAGTGGAGGTTCTCCACAATGGAATATGGGGAACAGTGTGTGATGATCTGTGGGATACTACAGACGCAGCAGTGGTGTGTAGGGAACTGGGCTGTGGGAGTGTTATAGAGGCAAAGAGCTCAGCTTATTTTGGACAAGGTTCTGGACAAATATGGTTGGATGATGTCCAGTGCCGTGGGAATGAATCTACACTGACAAACTGTTCATCAATTGGATGGGGATCACATAACTGTTTGCACAGTGAAGATGCTGGAGTCATATGCCAAGGTGAGTCAAAAACATTTATGCAACTGATGTTTAGCTGTGATGTTGTACAGTATATTGTATCTTCCTATGAGGAGGTTGACGTGGTGAGCGTCGAGACTGGAGATGAGGACCCGCCATCCTCGTCTCCAGCTTATGAGGAGCTGCTGGAGGTGGTGACCAGGGCAGTCGATAAGCTAAAAATAGACTGGCCCGCGGAGAGAAGCGAGACAAAACCTAAAGGCAAGCTTGATGAGCGCTTTCTCCCCGCACGGTCACTACCCCAGCGTCGGGGTCTGCCGTTCTTTCCCGACCTCCACACCGAGACGTCGAGGTCGTGGAACAGACCAGTCCAATATCGTGTGTTCAGCCCCCAAACATCAACATATAGTAACATCGTGGGGCTGAAGCACTACGGCTATGGGGCGATGCCTCGGGTCGAAGAGACGCTTGCGAGCTATCTCTCGCCCGAGTCTGCATCGTCCCTCAAGACCCCGACATTGCCCACTAAGCCTTTAAAAACAACATCGGGCTTGGTGGGCAAGGCTTATTCGGCAGCAGGTCAGGCTGCAGCTTGCCTTCATACCATGTCTATTTTGCAAGCTTACCAGGCTGACCTGCTGGGGGAGATAGATGTAAGCGGGGAAGCGAGATTTGAGTCAATACAGGAGCTCAGAAAGGCGATAGATCTAGCTCTCCGGGCCACCAAGGAGACGGCCAAATCAATCGGCCGCTCTATGGCAGCCTTGGTGGCCACAGAGAGACACCTGTGGCTCAATTTGTCAGACATGAAGGAGAGGGATAAAAACATCCTCATGGATGCGCCGCTGTCTCCTGTGGGCCTATTCGGCGACGCAGTGTCATCTGTCGTCGATAGGTTCCAGGAGACGCGTAAACAATCAGCGGCCTTCCAGAGATTCCTTCCCCGCCGCACTCATCCCCCGGGGCTGCTGAGCGGGAGCAGCCTCAGCCGATAGCCAGCTCCTCGGCGCATAGAGCGCAGCAGAAGGCCAGTGTGGCCACCCGTGCTCCCCCGCAAAGAGCTTGGGGACCGGGGCGGTCAGCACAGGCGAAGCCTTCCGGGGGTAAGGTGGATCTGAGGACCGTCATTATTTCCCGGAAGGCTTCAAAGAAAAAGTCCTGACGCCAGCTGTCTAGGACTCACGAGGGCAGCCCCCTCCGGAGGGGTTCGGGTATTAAAAAATCTGGTATCCGTTCCCCTTCGGCGCCCTCAGGGGGCCGTTCTGCCAACCCTGCCACCCAGTGTGCGTCAGGGCGCAGCGGTCTCCACCGATCCTCCGAGGAGGGTCGGTCGTCACTTGATTCGTTTGTCTGCCGGTGCGCCGCGTCAGACCAACGGGCCAAGTGTTCAAAAAACACCAGAGGCCAGTCTCGAGAGACTGGTTCCCTTAGTAGAATTTATGGTAGAATGGAAACTTCTCCCGAACATTTCGAAATGGGTGCTGCTCATCGTAGAACAGGGTTACAAAATACAGTTCGGCTCTCGGCCGCCCAGGTTCAACGGGGTTCTTCCCACAGTGGTGACCCCAGAGCAGTCTCTAATTATGGAACAAGAGGTTATGACACTCTTGCAAAAAGGAGCTATAGAAAGGGTTCCTCCTCCCAGCAAGCTGTCAGGCTTTTACAGCCGCTACTTCATTGTTCCAAAGAAGGATGGAGGGTTACGTCCGATCATAGATTTGCGTGTGCTAAATCGATCTGTACGAAAGTTAAAGTTCAAAATGCTTACACTCAAACAGATTATCCCACAGATCAGGTCCGAGGACTGGTTTGTGGCGATAGACCTGAAAGACGCATACTTTCATGTATCCATCCATCCTCATCACAGGAAGTTCCTCAGGTTTGCTTTCGGGGGCGGAGCTTACCAATACAAGGTTCTTCCCTTCGGCCTATCTCTATCACCCTGCACGTTCACGAAGTGCGTGGATGCAGCTCTGGCTCCGTTGAGACTCCAGGGCATCCGCGTACTGAACTATATCGACGACTGGTTGATACTAGCTCAAACAGAACAGTTGGCAGTTCAACATCGAGATGTTGTTCTGTCGCACATGAAGAAACTTGGGCTGAGGCTCAATGCCAAGAAAAGTGTGCTGGTTCCGAGTCAAATTACCAACTACTTAGGGGTAGTTTGGGACTCCACCACGATGCAGGCATATTTATCCCCTGCTCGTGTGAGTTCCATTCTCGGGGCCGTGAAAGGGGTGAAGTTAGGCCAGTCACTCACTGTAAAACAGTTTCAGAGACTGTTGGGTCTTATGGCAGCTGCGTCCAACGTGATAACTTTTGGCCTTCTGCACATGAGACCCTTACAGTGGTGGCTCAGGACCAAGGGGTTTTCTCCGAGGGGAAATCCTTTTTGCATGATCAAAGTCACGCGGCGATGCCTTCGTGCTCTGGTCATGTGGAAAAAGACTTGGTTCCTGTCCCAGGGACCTGTGTTGGGGACTTCTCGTCGTCGCGTAATGCTTACGACAGATGCTTCCCTCACGGGCTGGGGGGCGATCATGAGTGGTCGCTCGGCTCAGGGTCTATGGGAGGACCATCAGCTCTCCTGGCACATAAATCGGCTGGAGATGATGGCGGTATTTCTTGCATTGAAACACTGCCTCCCAGACCTGAGGGACCATCACGTGTCGGTCCGTACGGACAACACGACGGTGGTCTCGTATATCAACCATCAGTTGGGGGTCTGCGGTCTCGCCGACTTTGCAACTTGGCCCGTCGGATCCTCCTGTGGGCCCAGGGAAAGTTCCTCTCATTGAAAGCAGCTTATATTCCAGGGCATCAAAATGTGGGAGCGGACGCCCTGTCGAGGCAGGGGCCGAGGCCCGGGGAGTGGAGACTCCACACCGAGGTGGTGGAGCTCATCTGGAAAAAATTCGGTCAAGCGGAAGTCGACCTATTTGCTTCGGGAGAGTCAACCCAGTGTCCACTGTGGTACTCCCTAACGCACCCAGCACCTCTGGGGCTGGATGCTATGCTACAGGCGTGGCTGAGGCTACGTCTGTATGCATTTCTGGAAAAGGTACGCCAGGAAGGGGTCAGCCTAATACTGGTGGCCCCGTACTGGCCGACCAGGATATGGTTTGCGGACCTAATGTCTCTATTAGACGGCTCTCCAATGGAGCTTCCTCTCAGGCAGGACCTCCTGTCTCAAGCGGGCGGCACGATACTCCATCCCCGCCCAGAGCTATGGAAACTGTGGGCCTGGCCTCTGAGGGGGCAAGGCTCATAGATTCCGGTCTCCCAACCGAGGTTGTGGAGACCATTCTTCATTCCAGAACTCCCTCCACAAGGAAGCTATATGCATACAAATGGAAGTTGTTTTCTACTTGGTGTAGTCAACGCAATACGGACCCTGTCCAGTCACCTATTAGCCTTGTGCTTCAGTTTCTCCAAGAAAAGTTCTCGGAAGGGTTATCTCCTTCGACATTGAAGGTTTATGTAGCAGCCATCTCGGCTTATCATGCTCCTGTAGGGGGTTCCTCGGTGGGTCGAGACCCCCTTGTCATACGCTTCCTTCGTGGCACGCTGAGGCTGAGGCCTGCAGTACGTACAAGAACTCCAGCCTGGGACTTGGCTATAGTATTAGAGGGGCTAGCTGAAGCTCCCTTCGAACCACTAGAAGAGGTATCAGAAAAATTCCTCACTCTGAAAACGATATTTCTTCTGGCAATCTCGTCTCTTAAAAGGATAGGAGATTTACAAGCACTGTCAGTTGCTCCTTCGTGTCTGGAATTTGTGCCTGGTATGGTTAAGGCTTTCCTGCACACTAGACCTGGCTTCGTGCCAAAGGTCCCCACCAACGTCCCGGGTCCTATAGTACTCCAGGCTTTCTGTCGTCCTCTTTTTGTAAATCCGGATCAGGAGAAATGCAATCTGCTTTGCCCCGTCAGGGCTTTAGATACATATGTCCACAGAGCTTCCCTGTGGCGGAAAACAGACCAGTTGTTTGTATGTTATGGGTCCCCTAAGAAAGGGGGGCCAGCATCTAAGCAGAGGATGAGTAAGTGGGTGGTCGAGGCCATCTCACTTGCCTATGAAGCATCTGGACAGCCATGTCCTCTAGCTGTCTGTGCTCATTCCACCAGGGGTATGGCGGCCTCTAAGGCATTAATGTCAGGAGTGTCATTGAATGATATATGTGATGCAGCTGGATGGTCATCCCAGCACACATTCATCAGGTTTTACAACCTAGATGTAAGCTCTACTCCGGGTTCCTCGGTTCTGTCTACAAGATCACAGACAGGTGCTCGGTGATACGGCGTAGTTGGGACAGCGTTCCCATCACGTCATTCGACGTAGCGCCGATAGTTCCCACGAAAGGGAACGTCTCGGGTTACTGGTGTAACCCTTGTTCCCTGAGTAAGGGAACGAGACGCTACGTCACGTTGCCGTACCCCCAGCATACCTGTGAGCGTCTTGCTTCAGCCATAATCCAGAAGCTAGCGGTCTTTGTTCTGGGTATGCTTTATAGTTTCCTGGTCCGTGACGTCCCCCGCCTCTGACGCCTCGTCTCATCATTGGTTAGATACAGAAGTGCTTCACGATGCAATCACGCAGAGGGTTCCCATCACGTCATTCGACGTAGCGTCTAGTTCCCTTACTCAGGGAACAAGGGTTACACCAGTAACCCGAGACGGTTTTTTGTTGTTGTTGTTGTTGTTGTTGTTTTTGTTTTTTTTTTGTTTAATAATTTTTGTTTCAAATTGCACAATGCAACTATATTTTTACAACTATATACCATTTATGCCTTAATTACGGGATCAAGCTCACCAATGGCATGCGAGTAGTACTGTTGAGTAGATTTGTGTGGTCATAGCTCCCCCGGTGGTGATCTTAGGAAAAGTTGATCAAAGGCTATGAGTACATTTAGCTTCATCTATATCTTTGCAACTTTTGCCCAGTTGGTGGTGTGGGCTAAATGAATTGGCCTTGTCTCAATGTCGGACACTGAGTTTTGTTCCAGTATGCAAAGGTACAGCCTCACTTCATGCTTGGCATCTTTGCAGTCGACTTTCTTAGCATGTTGAAGGCAAATGGTTTAGATAATAAAAAATCCATTGTTTGTTTTGCCATCCGTTTGAACATTACTTTCTGTGTAGAAAAGACCAAGCAAATAGAGTAATCCATTCTGGAACTGTAATGGACTTTAATCATTTCTCTTTTTCTGTAATAGGCCAGGCACAAACTAGTGCAGCACCACAGACAGGTAATTATACACCTTTGAATTAGAACCAGATCTGCTTTTCTCACAACCTGAAAAACTGCCTATAACATTTGTTTGAACTAAAAACACGAAGCACTGCACTCAATCTGACATGTCAACATCTTCATCAAATCTAACAATGTATTTGTGTGTTCACTTTTTCTGCTGCAACAGTGAGATTGAGCACGTCTGCCTCACAGCCAGCAGTCAAAGGTAATGGTGCTGAGGAGGATGAAACTCCACTCTTATTACCACTTTGTTTCTTATCTCATCAAAAATACAAACAAACAAACAAAGAAAAAAAATAACAAACAAACAAAAAAAAAAACCCAATAACTTGTTCTTCTATCTTTCTGTTGTTTTGTGAATAATAGCTGTCAAGTTGGTGAATGGACCCAACCCCTGTTCTGGAAGAGTGGAGGTTCTCCACAATGGAATATGGGGAACAGTGTGTGATGATCTGTGGGATACTACAGACGCAGCAGTGGTGTGTAGGGAACTGGGCTGTGGGAGTGTTATAGAGGCAAAGAGCTTAGCTTATTTTGGACAAGGTTCTGGACAAATATGGTTGGATGATGTCCAGTGCCGTGGGAATGAATCTACACTGACAAACTGTACATCAATTGGATGGGGATCACATAACTGTGGGCACCATGAAGATGCTGGAGTCATCTGCCAAGGTGAGTCAAAAACATTTATGCAACTGATGTATAGCTGTGATGTTGTACAGTATATTTTCTCATTAGCAATGCAACAGTGTTTCATGTTCTAAATAACGTGACCTACTTGAAAGAACCAATGTATCATTATAGTTTTTTGTTGTTGTTGTTTTTGTTTTTTTTGTTTAATAATTTTTGTTTCAAATTGCACAATGCAACCATATTTTTACAACTATATACCATTTATGCCTTAATTACGGGGTCAAGCTCACCAATGGTATGCATGTAGTACTGTTGAGTAGATTTGTGTGGTCTTAGCTCCCCCGGTGGTGATCTTAGGAAAAGTTGATCAAAGGCTATGAGTACATTTAGCTTCATCTATATCTTTGCAACTTTTGCCCAGTTGGTGGTGTGGGCTAAATGAATTTGCCTTGTCTCAATGTCGGACACTGAGTTTTGTTCCAATATGCAAAGGTACAGCCTCACTTCATGCTTGGCATCTTTGCAGTCGACTTTCTTAGCATGTTGAAGGCAAATGGTTTAGATAATAAAAAATCCATTGTTTGTTTTGCCATCCGTTTGAACATTACTTTCTGTGTAGAAAAGACCAAGCAAATGGAGTAATCCATTCTGGAACTGTAATGGACTTTAATCATCTCTCTTTTTCTGTAATAGGCCAGGCACAAACTAGTGCAGCACCACAGACAGGTAATTATACACTTTTGAATTAGAACCAGATCTGCTTTTCTCACAACCTGAAAAACTGCCTATAACATTTGTTTGAACTAAAAACACGAAGCACTGCACTCAATCTGACATGTCAACATCTTCATCAAATCTAACAATGTATTTGTGTGTTCACTTTTTCTGCTGCAACAGTGAGATTGAGCACGTCTGCCTCACAGCCAGTAGTCAAAGGTAATGGTGCTGAGGAGGATGAAACTCCACTCTTATTACCACTTTGTTTCTTATCTCATCAAAAATACAAACAAACAAACAAAGAAAAAAAATAACAAACAAAAAAAAAAACCTAATAACTTGTTCTTCTATCTTTCTGTTGTTTTGTGAATAATAGCTGTCAAGTTGGTGAATGGACCCAACCCCTGTTCTGGAAGAGTGGAGGTTCTCCACAATGGAATATGGGGAACAGTGTGTGATGATCTGTGGGATACTACAGACGCAGCAGTGGTGTGTAGGGAACTGGGCTGTGGGAGTGTTATAGAGGCAAAGAGCTTAGCTTATTTTGGACAAGGTTCTGGACAAATATGGTTGGATGATGTCCAGTGCCGTGGGAATGAATCTACACTGACAAACTGTACATCAATTGGATGGGGATCACATAACTGTGGGCACCATGAAGATGCTGGAGTCATCTGCCAAGGTGAGTCAAAAACATTTATGCAACTGATGTATAGCTGTGATGTTGTACAGTATATTTTCTCATTAGCAATGCAACAGTGTTTCATGTTCTAAATAACGTGACCTACTTGAAAGAACCAATGTATCATTATAGTTTTTCTTGTTGTTGTTGTTGTTGTTGTTCTTTTTTTTTTTTTTTGTTTAATAATTTTTGTTTCAAATTGCACAATGCAACCATATTTTTACAACTATATACCATTTATGCCTTAATTACGGGGTCAAGCTCACCAATGGTATGCATGTAGTACTGTTGAGTAGATTTGTGTGGTCATAGCTCCCCCGGTGGTGATCTTAGGAAAAGTTGATCAAAGGCTATGAGTACATTTAGCTTCATCTATATCTTTGCAACTTTTGCCCAGTTGGTGGTGTGGGCTAAATGAATTTGCCTTGTCTCAATGTCGGACACTGAGTTTTGTTCCAATATGCAAAGGTACAGCCTCACTTCATGCTTGGCATCTTTGCAGTCGACTTTCTTAGCATGTTGAAGGCAAATGGTTTAGATAATAAAAAATCCATTGTTTGTTTTGCCATCCGTTTGAACATTACTTTCTGTGTAGAAAAGACCAAGCAAATGGAGTAATCCATTCTGGAACTGTAATGGACTTTAATCATCTCTCTTTTTCTGTAATAGGCCAGGCACAAACTAGTGCAGCACCACAGACAGGTAATTATACACCTTTGAATTAGAACCAGATCTGCTTTTCTCACAACCTGAAAAACTGCCTATAACATTTGTTTGAACTAAAAACACGAAGCACTGCACTCAATCTGACATGTCAACATCTTCATCAAATCTAACAATGTATTTGTGTGTTCACTTTTTCTGCTGCAACAGTGAGATTGAGCACGTCTGCCTCACAGCCAGCAGTCAAAGGTAATGGTGCTGAGGAGGATGAAACTCCACTCTTATTACCACTTTGTTTCTTATCTCATCAAAAATGCAAACAAACAAACAAAGAAAAAAAATAACAAACAAAAAAAAAACCCCTAATAACTTGTTCTTCTATCTTTCTGTTGTTTTGTGAATAATAGCTGTCAAGTTGGTGAATGGACCCAACCCCTGTTCTGGAAGAGTGGAGGTTCTCCACAATGGAATATGGGGAACAGTGTGTGATGATCTGTGGGATACTACAGACGCAGCAGTGGTGTGTAGGGAACTGGGCTGTGGGAGTGTTATAGAGGCAAAGAGCTTAGCTTATTTTGGACAAGGTTCTGGACAAATATGGTTGGATGATGTCCAGTGCCGTGGGAATGAATCTACACTGACAAACTGTACATCAATTGGATGGGGATCACATAACTGTGGGCACCATGAAGATGCTGGAGTCATCTGCCAAGGTGAGTCAAAAACATTTATGCAACTGATGTTTAGCTGTGATGTTGTACAGTATATTGTATCTTCCTATGAGGAGGTTGACGTGGTGAGCGTCGAGACTGGAGATGAGGACCCACCATCCTCGTCTCCAGCTTATGAGGAGCTGCTGGAGGTGGTGACCAGGGCAGTCGATAAGCTAAAAATAGACTGGCCCGCGGAGAGAAGCGAGACAAAACCTAAAGGCAAGCTTGATGAGCGCTTTCTTCCCGCACGGTCACTACCCCAGCGTCGGGGTCTGCCGTTCTTTCCCGACCTCCACACCGAGACGTCGAGGTCGTGGAACAGACCAGTCCAATATCGTGTGTTCAGCCCCCAAACATTAACATATAGTAACATCGTGGGGCTGAAGCACTACGGCTATGGGGCGATGCCTCGGGTCGAAGAGACGCTTGCGAGCTATCTCTCGCCCGAGTCTGCATCGTCCCTCAAGACCCCGACATTGCCCACTAAGCCTTTAAAAACAACATCGGGCTTGGTGGGCAAGGCTTATTCGGCAGCAGGTCAGGCTGCAGCTTGCCTTCATACCATGTCTATTTTGCAAGCTTACCAGGCTGACCTGCTGGGGGAGATAGATGTAAGCGGGGAAGCGAGATTTGAGTCAATACAGGAGCTCAGAAAGGCGATAGATCTAGCTCTCCGGGCCACCAAGGAGACGGCCAAATCAATCGGCCGCTCTATGGCAGCCTTGGTGGCCACAGAGAGACACCTGTGGCTCAATTTGTCAGACATGAAGGAGAGGGATAAAAACATCCTCATGGATGCGCCGCTGTCTCCTGTGGGCCTATTCGGCGACGCAGTGTCATCTGTCGTCGATAGGTTCCAGGAGACGCGTAAACAATCAGCGGCCTTCCAGAGATTCCTTCCCCGCCGCACTCATCCCCCGGGGCTGCTGAGCGGGAGCAGCCTCAGCCGATAGCCAGCTCCTCGGCGCATAGAGCGCAGCAGAAGGCCAGTGTGGCCACCCGTGCTCCCCCGCAAAGAGCTTGGGGACCGGGGCGGTCAGCACAGGCGAAGCCTTCCGGGGGTAAGGCGGATCTGAGGACCGTCATTATTTCCCGGAAGGCTTCAAAGAAAAAGTCCTGACGCCAGCTGTCTAGGACTCACGAGGGCAGCCCCCTCCGGAGGGGTTCGGGTATTAAAAAATCTGGTATCCGTTCCCCTTCGGCGCCCTCAGGGGGCCGTTCTGCCAACCCTGCCACCCAGTGTGCGTCAGTGCGCAGCGGTCTCCACCGATCCTCCGAGGAGGGTCGGTCGTCACTTGATTCGTTTGTCTGCCGGTGCGCCGCGTCAGACCAACGGGCCAAGTGTTCAAAAAACACCAGAGGCCAGTCTCGAGAGACTGGTTCCCTTAGTAGAATTTATGGTAGAATGGAAACTTCTCCCGAACATTTCGAAATGGGTGCTGCTCATCGTAGAACAGGGTTACAAAATACAGTTCGGCTCTCGGCCGCCCAGGTTCAACGGGGTTCTTCCCACAGTGGTGACCCCAGAGCAGTCTCTAATTATGGAACAAGAGGTTATGACACTCTTGCAAAAAGGAGCTATAGAAAGGGTTCCTCCTCCCAGCAAGCTGTCAGGCTTTTACAGCCGCTACTTCATTGTTCCAAAGAAGGATGGAGGGTTACGTCCGATCATAGATTTGCGTGTGCTAAATCGATCTGTACGAAAGTTAAAGTTCAAAATGCTTACACTCAAACAGATTATCCCACAGACTGGTTTGTGGCGATAGACCTGAAAGACGCATACTTTCATGTATCCATCCATCCTCATCACAGGAAGTTCCTCAGGTTTGCTTTCGGGGGCGGAGCTTACCAATACAAGGTTCTTCCCTTCGGCCTATCTCTATCACCCTGCACGTTCACGAAGTGCGTGGATGCAGCTCTGGCTCCGTTGAGACTCCAGGGCATCCGCGTACTGAACTATATCGACGACTGGTTGATACTAGCTCAAACAGAACAGTTGGCAGTTCAACATCGAGATGTTGTTCTGTCGCACATGAAGAAACTTGGGCTGAGGCTCAATGCCAAGAAAAGTGTGCTGGTTCCGAGTCAAATTACCAACTACTTAGGGGTAGTTTGGGACTCCACCACGATGCAGGCATATTTATCCCCTGCTCGTGTGAGTTCCATTCTCGGGGCCGTGAAAGGGGTGAAGTTAGGCCAGTCACTCACTGTAAAACAGTTTCAGAGACTGTTGGGTCTTATGGCAGCTGCGTCCAACGTGATAACTTTTGGCCTTCTGCACATGAGACCCTTACAGTGGTGGCTCAGGACCAAGGGGTTTTCTCCGAGGGGAAATCCTTTTTGCATGATCAAAGTCACGCGGCGATGCCTTCGTGCTCTGGTCATGTGGAAAAAGACTTGGTTCCTGTCCCAGGGACCTGTGTTGGGGACTTCTCGTCGTCGCGTAATGCTTACGACAGATGCTTCCCTCACGGGCTGGGGCGATCATGAGTGGTCGCTCGGCTCAGGGTCTATGGGAGGACCATCAGCTCTCCTGGCACATAAATCGGCTGGAGATGATGGCGGTATTTCTTGCATTGAAACACTGCCTCCCAGACCTGAGGGACCATCACGTGTCGGTCCGTATGGACAACACGACGGTGGTCTCGTATATCAACCATCAGTTGGGGGTCTGCGGTCTCGCCGACTTTGCAACTTGGCCCGTCGGATCCTCCTGTGGGCCCAGGGAAAGTTCCTCTCATTGAAAGCAGCTTATATTCCAGGGCATCAAAATGTGGGAGCGGACGCCCTGTCGAGGCAGGGGCCGAGGCCCGGGGAGTGGAGACTCCACACCGAGGTGGTGGAGCTCATCTGGAAAAAATTCGGTCAAGCGGAAGTCGACCTATTTGCTTCGGGAGAGTCAACCCAGTGTCCACTGTGGTACTCCCTAACGCACCCAGCACCTCTGGGGCTGGATGCTATGCTACAGGCGTGGCTGAGGCTACGTCTGTATGCATTTCTGGAAAAGGTACGCCAGGAAGGGGTCAGCCTAATACTGGTGGCCCCGTACTGGCCGACCAGGATATGGTTTGCGGACCTAATGTCTCTATTAGACGGCTCTCCAATGGAGCTTCCTCTCAGGCAGGACCTCCTGTCTCAAGCGGGCGGCACGATACTCCATCCCCGCCCAGAGCTATGGAAACTGTGGGCCTGGCCTCTGAGGGGGCAAGGCTCATAGATTCCGGTCTCCCAACCGAGGTTGTGGAGACCATTCTTCATTCCAGAACTCCCTCCACAAGGAAGCTATATGCATACAAATGGAAGTTGTTTTCTACTTGGTGTAGTCAACGCAATACGGACCCTGTCCAGTCACCTATTAGCCTTGTGCTTCAGTTTCTCCAAGAAAAGTTCTCGGAAGGGTTATCTCCTTCGACATTGAAGGTTTATGTAGCAGCCATCTCGGCTTATCATGCTCCTGTAGGGGGTTCCTCGGTGGGTCGAGACCCCCTTGTCATACGCTTCCTTCGTGGCACGCTGAGGCTGAGGCCTGCAGTACGTACAAGAACTCCAGCCTGGGACTTGGCTATAGTATTAGAGGGGCTAGCTGAAGCTCCCTTCGAACCACTAGAAGAGGTATCAGAAAAATTCCTCACTCTGAAAACGATATTTCTTCTGGCAATCTCGTCTCTTAAAAGGATAGGAGATTTACAAGCACTGTCAGTTGCTCCTTCGTGTCTGGGATTTGTGCCTGGTATGGTTAAGGCTTTCCTGCACACTAGACCTGGCTTCGTGCCAAAGGTCCCCACCAACGTCCCGGGTCCTATAGTACTCCAGGCTTTCTGTCGTCCTCTTTTTGTAAATCCGGATCAGGAGAAATGCAATCTGCTTTGCCCCGTCAGGGCTTTAGATACATATGTCCACAGAGCTTCCCTGTGGCGGAAAACAGACCAGTTGTTTGTATGATATGGGTCCCCTAAGAAACCAGCATCTAAGCAGAGGATGAGTAAGTGGGTGGTCGAGGCCATCTCACTTGCCTATGAAGCATCTGGACAGCCATGTCCTCTAGCTGTCTGTGCTCATTCCACCAGGGGTATGGCGGCCTCTAAGGCATTAATGTCAGGAGTGTCATTGAATGATATATGTGATGCAGCTGGATGGTCATCCCAGCACACATTCATCAGGTTTTACAACCTAGACGTAAGCTCTACTCCGGGTTCCTCGGTTCTGTCTACAAGATCACAGACAGGTGCTCGGTGATACGGCGTAGTTGGGACAGCGTTCCCATCACGTCATTCGACGTAGCGTCGATAGTTCCCACGAAAGGGAACGTCTCGGGTTACTGGTGTAACCCTTGTTCCCTGAGTAAGGGAACGAGACGCTACGTCACGTTGCCGTACCCCCAGCATACCTGTGAGCGTCTTGCTTCAGCCATAATCCAGAAGCTAGCGTTCTTTGTTCTGGGTATGCTTTATAGTTTCCTGGTCCGTGACGTCACCCGTCTCTGACGACTCGTCTCACCATTGGTTAGATACAGAAGTGCTTCACGATGCAATCACGCAGAGGGTTCCCATCACGTCATTCCACGTAGCGTCTCGTTCCCTTACTCAGGGAACAAGGGTTCCCTGTAACCCAGTAACCCGAGACGGTTTTTTTTGTTGTTGTTGTTGTTGTTGTTTTTTTTTTGTTTAATAATTTTTGTTTCAAATTGCACAATGCAACTATGTTTTTACAACTATATACCATTTATGCCTTAATTACGGGGTCAAGCTCACCAATGGCATGCGAGTAGTACTGTTGAGTAGATTTGTGTGGTCATAGCTCCCCCGGTGGTGATCTTAGGAAAAGTTGATCAAAGGCTATGAGTACATTTAGCTTCATCTATATCTTTGCAACTTTTGCCCAGTTGGTGGTGTGGGCTAAATGAATTTGCCTTGTCTCAATGTCGGACACTGAGTTTTGTTCCAATATGCAAAGGTACAGCCTCACTTCATGCTTGGCATCTTTGCAGTCGACTTTCTTAGCATGTTGAAGGCAAATGGTTTAGATAATAAAAAATCCATTGTTTGTTTTGCCATCCATTTGAACATTACTTTCTGTGTAGAAAAGACCAAGCAAATGGAGTAATCCATTCTGGAACTGTAATGGACTTTAATCATTTCTCTTTTTCTGTAATAGGCCAGGCACAAACTAGTGCAGCACCACAGACAGGTAATTATACACCTTTGAATTAGAACCAGATCTGCTTTTCTCACAACCTGAAAAACTGCCTATAACATTTGTTTGAACTAAAAACACGAAGCACTGCACTCAATCTGACATGTCAACATCTTCATCAAATCTAACAATGTATTTGTGTGTTCACTTTTTCTGCTGCAACAGTGAGATTGAGCACGTCTGCCTCACAGCCAGTAGTCAAAGGTAATGGTGCTGAGGAGGATGAAACTCCACTCTTATTACCACTTTGTTTCTTATCTCATCAAAAATGCAAACAAACAAAAAAAGAAAAAAATAACAAACAAAAAAAACCCCTAATAACTTGTTCTTCTATCTTTCTGTTGTTTTGTGAATAATAGCTGTCAAGTTGGTGAATGGACCCAACCCCTGTTCTGGAAGAGTGGAGGTTCTCCACAATGGAATATGGGGAACAGTGTGTGATGATCTGTGGGATACTACAGACGCAGCAGTGGTGTGTAGGGAACTGGGCTGTGGGAGTGTTATAGAGGCAAAGAGCTCAGCTTATTTTGGACAAGGTTCTGGACAAATATGGTTGGATGATGTCCAGTGCCGTGGGAATGAATCTACACTGACAAACTGTACATCAATTGGATGGGGATCACATAACTGTGGGCACCATGAAGATGCTGGAGTCATCTGCCAAGGTGAGTCAAAAACATTTATGCAACTGATGTATAGCTGTGATGTTGTACAGTATATTTTCTCATTAGCAATGCAACAGTGTTTCATGTTCTAAATAACGTGACCTACTTGAAAGAACCAATGTATCATTATAGTTTTTTGTTGTTGTTGTTTTTTTTGTTTAATAATTTTTGTTTCAAATTGCACAATGCAACCATATTTTTACAACTATATACCATTTATGCCTTAATTACGGGGTCAAGCTCACCAATGGTATGCATGTAGTACTGTTGAGTAGATTTGTGTGGTCATAGCTCCCCCGGTGGTGATCTTAGGAAAAGTTGATCAAAGGCTATGAGTACATTTAGCTTCATCTATATCTTTGCAACTTTTGCCCAGTTGGTGGTGTGGGCTAAATGAATTGGCCTTGTCTCAATGTCGGACACTGAGTTTTGTTCCAATATGCAAAGGTACAGCCTCACTTCATGCTTGGCATCTTTGCAGTCGACTTTCTTAGCATGTTGAAGGCAAATGGTTTAGATAATAAAAAATCCATTGTTTGTTTTGCCATCCGTTTGAACATTACTTTCTGTGTAGAAAAGACCAAGCAAATGGAGTAATCCATTCTGGAACTGTAATGGACTTTAATCATCTCTCTTTTTCTGTAATAGGCCAGGCACAAACTAGTGCAGCACCACAGACAGGTAATTATACACTTTTGAATTAGAACCAGATCTGCTTTTCTCACAACCTGAAAAACTGCCTATAACATTTGTTTGAACTAAAAACACGAAGCACTGCACTCAATCTGACATGTCAACATCTTCATCAAATCTAACAATGTATTTGTGTGTTCACTTTTTCTGCTGCAACAGTGAGATTGAGCACGTCTGCCTCACAGCCAGTAGTCAAAGGTAATGGTGCTGAGGAGGATGAAACTCCACTCTTATTACCACTTTGTTTCTTATCTCATCAAAAATACAAACAAACAAACAAAGAAAAAAAATAACAAAAAAAAAAAAAACCTAATAACTTGTTCTTCTATCTTTCTGTTGTTTTGTGAATAATAGCTGTCAAGTTGGTGAATGGACCCAACCCCTGTTCTGGAAGAGTGGAGGTTCTCCACAATGGAATATGGGGAACAGTGTGTGATGATCTGTGGGATACTACAGACGCAGCAGTGGTGTGTAGGGAACTGGGCTGTGGGAGTGTTATAGAGGCAAAGAGCTCAGCTTATTTTGGACAAGGTTCTGGACAAATATGGTTGGATGATGTCCAGTGCCGTGGGAATGAATCTACACTGACAAACTGTTCATCAATTGGATGGGGATCACATAACTGTTTGCACAGTGAAGATGCTGGAGTCATCTGCCAAGGTGAGTCAGAAACATTTATGCAACTGATGTATAGCTGTGATGTTGTACAGTATATTTTCTCATTAGCAATGCAACAGTGTTTCATGTTCTAAATAACGTGACCTACTTGAAAGAACCAATGTATCATTATAGTTTTTCTTGTTGTTGCTGTTGTTGTTGTTTTTTTTTTTTTTTTTGTTTAATAATTTTTGTTTCAAATTGCACAATGCGACCATATTTTTACAACTATATACCATTTATGCCTTAATTACGGGGTCAAGCTCACCAATGGCATGCGAGTAGTACTGTTGAGTAGATTTGTGTGGTCATAGCTCCCCCGGTGGTGATCTTAGGAAAAGTTGATCAAAGGCTATGAGTACATTTAGCTTCATCTATATCTTTGCAACTTTTGCCCAGTTGGTGGTGTGGGCTAAATGAATTGGCCTTGTCTCAATGTCGGACACTGAGTTTTGTTCCAATATGCAAAGGTACAGCCTCACTTCATGCTTGGCATCTTTGCAGTCGACTTGCTTAGCATGTTGAAGGCAAATGGTTTAGATAATAAAAAATCCATTGTTTGTTTTGCCATCCGTTTGAACATTACTTTCTGTGTAGAAAAGACCAAGCAAATGGAGTAATCCATTCTGGAACTGTAATGGACTTTAATCATTTCTCTTTTTCTGTAATAGGCCAGGCACAAACTAGTGCAGCACCACAGACAGGTAATTATACACCTTTGAATTAGAACCAGATCTGCTTTTCTCACAACCTGAAAAACTGCCTATAACATTTGTTTGAACTAAAAACACGAAGCACTGCACTCAATCTGACATGTCAACATCTTCATCAAATCTAACAATGTATTTGTGTTCACTTTTTCTGCTGCAACAGTGAGATTGAGCACGTCTGCCTCACAGCCAGTAGTCAAAGGTAATGGTGCTGAGGAGGATGAAACTCCACTCTTATTACCACTTTGTTTCTTATCTCATCAAAAATGCAAACAAACAAACAAAGAAAAAAAATAACAAACAAAAAAAAACAATAACTTGTTCTTCTATCTTTCTGTTGTTTTGTGAATAATAGCTGTCAAGTTGGTGAATGGACCCAACCCCTGTTCTGGAAGAGTGGAGGTTCTCCACAATGGAATATGGGGAACAGTGTGTGATGATCTGTGGGATACTACAGACGCAGCAGTGGTGTGTAGGGAACTGGGCTGTGGGAGTGTTATAGAGGCAAAGAGCTCAGCTTATTTTGGACAAGGTTCTGGACAAATATGGTTGGATGATGTCCAGTGCCGTGGGAATGAATCTACACTGACAAACTGTACATCAATTGGATGGGGATCACATAACTGTGGGCACCATGAAGATGCTGGAGTCATCTGCCAAGGTGAGTCAAAAACATTTATGCAACTGATGTATAGCTGTGATGTTGTACAGTATATTTTCTCATTAGCAATGCAACAGTGTTTCATGTTCTAAATAACGTGACCTACTTGAAAGAACCAATGTATCATTATAGTTTTTTGTTGTTGTTGTTTTTGTTTTTTTTGTTTAATAATTTTTGTTTCAAATTGCACAATGCAACCATATTTTTACAACTATATACCATTTATGCCTTAATTACGGGGTCAAGCTCACCAATGGTATGCATGTAGTACTGTTGAGTAGATTTGTGTGGTCATAGCTCCCCCGGTGGTGATCTTAGGAAAAGTTGATCAAAGGCTATGAGTACATTTAGCTTCATCTATATCTTTGCAACTTTTGCCCAGTTGGTGGTGTGGGCTAAATGAATTTGCCTTGTCTCAATGTCGGACACTGAGTTTTGTTCCAATATGCAAAGGTACAGCCTCACTTCATGCTTGGCATCTTTGCAGTCGACTTTCTTAGCATGTTGAAGGCAAATGGTTTAGATAATAAAAAATCCATTGTTTGTTTTGCCATCCGTTTGAACATTACTTTCTGTGTAGAAAAGACCAAGCAAATGGAGTAATCCATTCTGGAACTGTAATGGACTTTAATCATCTCTCTTTTTCTGTAATAGGCCAGGCACAAACTAGTGCAGCACCACAGACAGGTAATTATACACTTTTGAATTAGAACCAGATCTGCTTTTCTCACAACCTGAAAAACTGCCTATAACATTTGTTTGAACTAAAAACACGAAGCACTGCACTCAATCTGACATGTCAACATCTTCATCAAATCTAACAATGTATTTGTGTGTTCACTTTTTCTGCTGCAACAGTGAGATTGAGCACGTCTGCCTCACAGCCAGTAGTCAAAGGTAATGGTGCTGAGGAGGATGAAACTCCACTCTTATTACCACTTTGTTTCTTATCTCATCAAAAATACAAACAAACAAACAAAGAAAAAAAATAACAAAAAAAAAAAAAAAACCTAATAACTTGTTCTTCTATCTTTCTGTTGTTTTGTGAATAATAGCTGTCAAGTTGGTGAATGGACCCAACCCCTGTTCTGGAAGAGTGGAGGTTCTCCACAATGGAATATGGGGAACAGTGTGTGATGATCTGTGGGATACTACAGACGCAGCAGTGGTGTGTAGGGAACTGGGCTGTGGGAGTGTTATAGAGGCAAAGAGCTCAGCTTATTTTGGACAAGGTTCTGGACAAATATGGTTGGATGATGTCCAGTGCCGTGGGAATGAATCTACACTGACAAACTGTTCATCAATTGGATGGGGATCACATAACTGTTTGCACAGTGAAGATGCTGGAGTCATCTGCCAAGGTGAGTCAGAAACATTTATGCAACTGATGTATAGCTGTGATGTTGTACAGTATATTTTCTCATTAGCAATGCAACAGTGTTTCATGTTCTAAATAACGTGACCTACTTGAAAGAACCAATGTATCATTATAGTTTTTCTTGTTGTTGCTGTTGTTGTTGTTTTTTTTTTTTTTTTTTGTTTAATAATTTTTGTTTCAAATTGCACAATGCGACCATATTTTTACAACTATATACCATTTATGCCTTAATTACGGGGTCAAGCTCACCAATGGCATGCGAGTAGTACTGTTGAGTAGATTTGTGTGGTCATAGCTCCCCCGGTGGTGATCTTAGGAAAAGTTGATCAAAGGCTATGAGTACATTTAGCTTCATCTATATCTTTGCAACTTTTGCCCAGTTGGTGGTGTGGGCTAAATGAATTGGCCTTGTCTCAATGTCGGACACTGAGTTTTGTTCCAATATGCAAAGGTACAGCCTCACTTCATGCTTGGCATCTTTGCAGTCGACTTTCTTAGCATGTTGAAGGCAAATGGTTTAGATAATAAAAAATCCATTGTTTGTTTTGCCATCCGTTTGAACATTACTTTCTGTGTAGAAAAGACCAAGCAAATGGAGTAATCCATTCTGGAACTGTAATGGACTTTAATCATTTCTCTTTTTCTGTAATAGGCCAGGCACAAACTAGTGCAGCACCACAGACAGGTAATTATACACCTTTGAATTAGAACCAGATCTGCTTTTCTCACAACCTGAAAAACTGCCTATAACATTTGTTTGAACTAAAAACACGAAGCACTGCACTCAATCTGACATGTCAACATCTTCATCAAATCTAACAATGTATTTGTGTTCACTTTTTCTGCTGCAACAGTGAGATTGAGCACGTCTGCCTCACAGCCAGTAGTCAAAGGTAATGGTGCTGAGGAGGATGAAACTCCACTCTTATTACCACTTTGTTTCTTATCTCATCAAAAATGCAAACAAACAAACAAAGAAAAAAAATAACAAACAAAAAAAAACCCCTAATAACTTGTTCTTCTATCTTTCTGTTGTTTTGTGAATAATAGCTGTCAAGTTGGTGAATGGACCCAACCCCTGTTCTGGAAGAGTGGAGGTTCTCCACAATGGAATATGGGGAACAGTGTGTGATGATCTGTGGGATACTACAGACGCAGCAGTGGTGTGTAGGGAACTGGGCTGTGGGAGTGTTATAGAGGCAAAGAGCTCAGCTTATTTTGGACAAGGTTCTGGACAAATATGGTTGGATGATGTCCAGTGCCGTGGGAATGAATCTACACTGACAAACTGTACATCAATTGGATGGGGATCACATAACTGTGGGCACCATGAAGATGCTGGAGTCATCTGCCAAGGTGCGTCAAAAACATTTATGCAACTGATGTATAGCTGTGATGTTGTACAGTATATTTTCTCATTAGCAATGCAACAGTGTTTCATGTTCTAAATAACGTGACCTACTTGAAAGAACCAATGTATCATTATAGTTTTTTGTTGTTGTTGTTTTTGTTTTTTTTGTTTAATAATTTTTGTTTCAAATTGCACAATGCAACCATATTTTTACAACTATATACCATTTATGCCTTAATTACGGGGTCAAGCTCACCAATGGTATGCATGTAGTACTGTTGAGTAGATTTGTGTGGTCATAGCTCCCCCGGTGGTGATCTTAGGAAAAGTTGATCAAAGGCTATGAGTACATTTAGCTTCATCTATATCTTTGCAACTTTTGCCCAGTTGGTGGTGTGGGCTAAATGAATTTGCCTTGTCTCAATGTCGGACACTGAGTTTTGTTCCAATATGCAAAGGTACAGCCTCACTTCATGCTTGGCATCTTTGCAGTCGACTTTCTTAGCATGTTGAAGGCAAATGGTTTAGATAATAAAAAATCCATTGTTTGTTTTGCCATCCGTTTGAACATTACTTTCTGTGTAGAAAAGACCAAGCAAATGGAGTAATCCATTCTGGAACTGTAATGGACTTTAATCATCTCTCTTTTTCTGTAATAGGCCAGGCACAAACTAGTGCAGCACCACAGACAGGTAATTATACACCTTTGAATTAGAACCAGATCTGCTTTTCTCACAACCTGAAAAACTGCCTATAACATTTGTTTGAACTAAAAACACGAAGCACTGCACTCAATCTGACATGTCAACATCTTCATCAAATCTAACAATGTATTTGTGTGTTCACTTTTTCTGCTGCAACAGTGAGATTGAGCACGTCTGCCTCACAGCCAGCAGTCAAAGGTAATGGTGCTGAGGAGGATGAAACTCCACTCTTATTACCACTTTGTTTCTTATCTCATCAAAAATGCAAACAAACAAACAAAGAAAAAAATAACAAACAAAAAAAAACCCCTAATAACTTGTTCTTCTATCTTTCTGTTGTTTTGTGAATAATAGCTGTCAAGTTGGTGAATGGACCCAACCCCTGTTCTGGAAGAGTGGAGGTTCTCCACAATGGAATATGGGGAACAGTGTGTGATGATCTGTGGGATACTACAGACGCAGCAGTGGTGTGTAGGGAACTGGGCTGTGGGAGTGTTATAGAGGCAAAGAGCTCAGCTTATTTTGGACAAGGTTCTGGACAAATATGGTTGGATGATGTCCAGTGCCGTGGGAATGAATCTACACTGACAAACTGTTCATCAATTGGATGGGGATCACATAACTGTTTGCACAGTGAAGATGCTGGAGTCATATGCCAAGGTGAGTCAAAAACATTTATGCAACTGATGTTTAGCTGTGATGTTGTACAGTATATTGTATCTTCCTATGAGGAGGTTGACGTGGTGAGCGTCGAGACTGGAGATGAGGACCCGCCATCCTCGTCTCCAGCTTATGAGGAGCTGCTGGAGGTGGTGACCAGGGCAGTCGATAAGCTAAAAATAGACTGGCCCGCGGAGAGAAGCGAGACAAAACCTAAAGGCAAGCTTGATGAGCGCTTTCTCCCCGCACGGTCACTACCCCAGCGTCGGGGTCTGCCGTTCTTTCCCGACCTCCACACCGAGACGTCGAGGTCGTGGAACAGACCAGTCCAATATCGTGTGTTCAGCCCCCAAACATCAACATATAGTAACATCGTGGGGCTGAAGCACTACGGCTATGGGGCGATGCCTCGGGTCGAAGAGACGCTTGCGAGCTATCTCTCGCCCGAGTCTGCATCGTCCCTCAAGACCCCGACATTGCCCACTAAGCCTTTAAAAACAACATCGGGCTTGGTGGGCAAGGCTTATTCGGCAGCAGGTCAGGCTGCAGCTTGCCTTCATACCATGTCTATTTTGCAAGCTTACCAGGCTGACCTGCTGGGGGAGATAGATGTAAGCGGGGAAGCGAGATTTGAGTCAATACAGGAGCTCAGAAAGGCGACAGATCTAGCTCTCCGGGCCACCAAGGAGACGGCCAAATCAATCGGCCGCTCTATGGCAGCCTTGGTGGCCACAGAGAGACACCTGTGGCTCAATTTGTCAGACATGAAGGAGAGAGATAAAAACATCCTCATGGATGCGCCGCTGTCTCCTGTGGGCCTATTCGGCGACGCAGTGTCATCTGTCGTCGATAGGTTCCAGGAGACGCGTAAACAATCAGCGGCCTTCCAGAGATTCCTTCCCCGCCGCACTCATCCCCCGGGGCTGCTGAGCGGGAGCAGCCTCAGCCGATAGCCAGCTCCTCGGCGCATAGAGCGCAGCAGAAGGCCAGTGTGGCCACCCGTGCTCCCCCGCAAAGAGCTTGGGGACCGGGGCGGTCAGCACAGGCGAAGCCTTCAAAGAAAAGTCCTGACGCCAGCTGTCTAGGACTCACGAGGGCAGCCCCCTCCGGAGGGGTTCGGGTATTAAAAAATCTGGTATCCGTTCCCCTTCGGTGCCCTCAGGGGGCCGTTCTGCCAACCCTGCCACCCAGTGTGCGTCAGGGCGCAGCGGTCTCCACCGATCCTCCGAGGAGGGTCGGTCGTCACTTGATTCGTTTGTCTGCCGGTGCGCCGCGTCAGACCAACGGGCCAAGTGTTCAAAACACACCAGAGGCCAGTCTCGAGAGACTGGTTCCCTTAGTAGAATTTATGGAAGAATGGAAACTTCTCCCGAAGATTTCGAAATGGGTGCTGCTCATCGTAGAACAGGGTTACAAAATACAGTTCGGCTCTCGGCCGCCCAGGTTCAACGGGGTTCTTCCCACAGTGGTGACCCCAGAGCAGTCTCTGATTATGGAACAAGAGGTTATGACACTCTTGCAAAAAGGAGCTATAGAAAGGGTTCCTCCTCCCAGCAAGCTGTCAGGCTTTTACAGCCGCTACTTCATTGTTCCAAAGAAGGATGGAGGGTTACGTCCGATCATAGATTTACGTGTGCTAAATCGATCTGTACGAAAGTTAAAGTTCAAAATGCTTACACTCAAACAGATTATCCCACAGACTGGTTTGTGGCGATAGACCTGAAAGACGCATACTTTCATGTATCCATCCATCCTCATCACAGGAAGTTCCTCAGGTTTGCTTTCGGGGGCGGAGCTTACCAATACAAGGTTCTTCCCTTCGGCCTATCTCTATCACCCTGCACGTTCACGAAGTGCGTGGATGCAGCTCTGGCTCCGTTGAGACTCCAGGGCATCCGCGTACTGAACTATATCGACGACTGGTTGATACTAGCTCAAACAGAACAGTTGGCAGTTCAACATCGAGATGTTGTTCTGTCGCACATGAAGAAACTTGGGCTGAGGCTCAATGCCAAGAAAAGTGTGCTGGTTCCGAGTCAAATTACCAACTACTTAGGGGTAGTTTGGGACTCCACCACGATGCAGGCATATTTATCCCCTGCTCGTGTGAGTTCCATTCTCGGGGCCGTGAAAGGGGTGAAGTTAGGCCAGTCACTCACTGTAAAACAGTTTCAGAGACTGTTGGGTCTTATGGCAGCTGCGTCCAACGTGATAACTTTTGGCCTTCTGCACATGAGACCCTTACAGTGGTGGCTCAGGACCAAGGGGTTTTCTCCGAGGGGAAATCCTTTTTGCATGATCAAAGTCACGCGGCGATGCCTTCGTGCTCTGGTCATGTGGAAAAAGACTTGGTTCCTGTCCCAGGGACCTGTGTTGGGGACTTCTCGTCGTCGCGTAATGCTTACGACAGATGCTTCCCTCACGGGCTGGGGGCGATCATGAGTGGTCGCTCGGCTCAGGGTCTATGGGAGGACCATCAGCTCTCCTGGCACATAAATCGGCTGGAGATGATGGCGGTATTTCTTGCATTGAAACACTGCCTCCCAGACCTGAGGGACCATCACGTGTCGGTCCGTACGGACAACACGACGGTGGTCTCGTATATCAACCATCAGTTGGGGGTCTGCGGTCTCGCCGACTTTGCAACTTGGCCCGTCGGATCCTCCTGTGGGCCCAGGGAAAGTTCCTCTCATTGAAAGCAGCTTATATTCCAGGGCATCAAAATGTGGGAGCGGACGCCCTGTCGAGGCAGGGGCCGAGGCCCGGGGAGTGGAGACTCCACACCGAGGTGGTGGAGCTCATCTGGAAAAAATTCGGTCAAGCGGAAGTCGACCTATTTGCTTCGGGAGAGTCAACCCAGTGTCCACTGTGGTACTCCCTAACGCACCCAGCACCTCTGGGGCTGGATGCTATGCTACAGGCGTGGCTGAGGCTACGTCTGTATGCATTTCTGGAAAAGGTACGCCAGGAAGGGGTCAGCCTAATACTGGTGGCCCCGTACTGGCCGACCAGGATATGGTTTGCGGACCTAATGTCTCTATTAGACGGCTCTCCAATGGAGCTTCCTCTCAGGCAGGACCTCCTGTCTCAAGCGGGCGGCACGATACTCCATCCCCGCCCAGAGCTATGGAAACTGTGGGCCTGGCCTCTGAGGGGGCAAGGCTCATAGATTCCGGTCTCCCAACCGAGGTTGTGGAGACCATTCTTCATTCCAGAACTCCCTCCACAAGGAAGCTATATGCATACAAATGGAAGTTGTTTTCTACTTGGTGTAGTCAACGCAATACGGACCCTGTCCAGTCACCTATTAGCCTTGTGCTTCAGTTTCTCCAAGAAAAGTTCTCGGAAGGGTTATCTCCTTCGACATTGAAGGTTTATGTAGCAGCCATCTCGGCTTATCATGCTCCTGTAGGGGGTTCCTCGGTGGGTCGAGACCCCCTTGTCATACGCTTCCTTCGTGGCACGCTGAGGCTGAGGCCTGCAGTACGTACAAGAACTCCAGCCTGGGACTTGGCTATAGTATTAGAGGGGCTAGCTGAAGCTCCCTTCGAACCACTAGAAGAGGTATCAGAAAAATTCCTCACTCTGAAAACGATATTTCTTCTGGCAATCTCGTCTCTTAAAAGGATAGGAGATTTACAAGCACTGTCAGTTGCTCCTTCGTGTCTGGGATTTGTGCCTGGTATGGTTAAGGCTTTCCTGCACACTAGACCTGGCTTCGTGCCAAAGGTCCCCACCAACGTCCCGGGTCCTATAGTACTCCAGGCTTTCTGTCGTCCTCTTTTTGTAAATCCGGATCAGGAGAAATGCAATCTGCTTTGCCCCGTCAGGGCTTTAGATACATATGTCCACAGAGCTTCCCTGTGGCGGAAAACAGACCAGTTGTTTGTATGATATGGGTCCCCTAAGAAAGGGGGGCCAGCATCTAAGCAGAGGATGAGTAAGTGGGTGGTCGAGGCCATCTCACTTGCCTATGAAGCATCTGGACAGCCATGTCCTCTAGCTGTCTGTGCTCATTCCACCAGGGGTATGGCGGCCTCTAAGGCATTAATGTCAGGAGTGTCATTGAATGATATATGTGATGCAGCTGGATGGTCATCCCAGCACACATTCATCAGGTTTTACAACCTAGACGTAAGCTCTACTCCGGGTTCCTCGGTTCTGTCTACAAGATCACAGACAGGTGCTCGGTGATATGGCGTAGTTGGGACAGCGTTCCCATCACGTCATTCGACGTAGCGTCGATAGTTCCCACGAAAGGGAACGTCTCGGGTTACTGGTGTAACCCTTGTTCCCTGAGTAAGGGAACGAGACGCTACGTCACGTTGCCGTACCCCCAGCATACCTGTGAGCGTCTTGCTTCAGCCATAATCCAGAAGCTAGCGTTCTTTGTTCTGGGTATGCTTTATAGTTTCCTGGTCCGTGACGTCACCCGCCTCTGACGCCTCGTCTCACCATTGGTTAGATACAGAAGTGCTTCACGATGCAATCACGCAGAGGGTTCCCATCACGTCATTCCACGTAGCGTCTCGTTCCCTTACTCAGGGAACAAGGGTTCCCTGTAACCCAGTAACCCGAGACGGTTTTTTTTGTTGTTGTTGTTGTTGTTGTTTTTGTTTTTTTTTTGTTTAATAATTTTTGTTTCAAATTGCACAATGCAACTATGTTTTTACAACTATATACCATTTATGCCTTAATTACGGGGTCAAGCTCACCAATGGCATGCGAGTAGTACTGTTGAGTAGATTTGTGTGGTCATAGCTCCCCCGGTGGTGATCTTAGGAAAAGTTGATCAAAGGCTATGAGTACATTTAGCTTCATCTATATCTTTGCAACTTTTGCCCAGTTGGTGGTGTGGGCTAAATGAATTGGCCTTGTCTCAATGTCGGACACTGAGTTTTGTTCCAATATGCAAAGGTACAGCCTCACTTCATGCTTGGCATCTTTGCAGTCGACTTTCTTAGCATGTTGAAGGCAAATGGTTTAGATAATAAAAAATCCATTGTTTGTTTTGCCATCCATTTGAACATTACTTTCTGTGTAGAAAAGACCAAGCAAATGGAGTAATCCATTCTGGAACTGTAATGGACTTTAATCATTTCTCTTTTTCTGTAATAGGCCAGGCACAAACTAGTGCAGCACCACAGACAGGTAATTATACACCTTTGAATTAGAACCAGATCTGCTTTTCTCACAACCTGAAAAACTGCCTATAACATTTGTTTGAACTAAAAACACGAAGCACTGCACTCAATCTGACATGTCAACATCTTCATCAAATCTAACAATGTATTTGTGTGTTCACTTTTTCTGCTGCAACAGTGAGATTGAGCACGTCTGCCTCACAGCCAGTAGTCAAAGGTAATGGTGCTGAGGAGGATGAAACTCCACTCTTATTACCACTTTGTTTCTTATCTCATCAAAAATGCAAACAAACAAAAAAAGAAAAAAATAACAAACAAAAAAAACCCCCTAATAACTTGTTCTTCTATCTTTCTGTTGTTTTGTGAATAATAGCTGTCAAGTTGGTGAATGGACCCAACCCCTGTTCTGGAAGAGTGGAGGTTCTCCACAATGGAATATGGGGAACAGTGTGTGATGATCTGTGGGATACTACAGACGCAGCAGTGGTGTGTAGGGAACTGGGCTGTGGGAGTGTTATAGAGGCAAAGAGCTCAGCTTATTTTGGACAAGGTTCTGGACAAATATGGTTGGATGATGTCCAGTGCCGTGGGAATGAATCTACACTGACAAACTGTACATCAATTGGATGGGGATCACATAACTGTGGGCACCATGAAGATGCTGGAGTCATCTGCCAAGGTGAGTCAAAAACATTTATGCAACTGATGTATAGCTGTGATGTTGTACAGTATATTTTCTCATTAGCAATGCAACAGTGTTTCATGTTCTAAATAACGTGACCTACTTGAAAGAACCAATGTATCATTATAGTTTTTTGTTGTTGTTGTTTTTGTTTTTTTTGTTTAATAATTTTTGTTTCAAATTGCACAATGCAACCATATTTTTACAACTATATACCATTTATGCCTTAATTACGGGGTCAAGCTCACCAATGGTATGCATGTAGTACTGTTGAGTAGATTTGTGTGGTCATAGCTCCCCCGGTGGTGATCTTAGGAAAAGTTGATCAAAGGCTATGAGTACATTTAGCTTCATCTATATCTTTGCAACTTTTGCCCAGTTGGTGGTGTGGGCTAAATGAATTTGCCTTGTCTCAATGTCGGACACTGAGTTTTGTTCCAATATGCAAAGGTACAGCCTCACTTCATGCTTGGCATCTTTGCAGTCGACTTTCTTAGCATGTTGAAGGCAAATGGTTTAGATAATAAAAAATCCATTGTTTGTTTTGCCATCCGTTTGAACATTACTTTCTGTGTAGAAAAGACCAAGCAAATGGAGTAATCCATTCTGGAACTGTAATGGACTTTAATCATCTCTCTTTTTCTGTAATAGGCCAGGCACAAACTAGTGCAGCACCACAGACAGGTAATTATACACTTTTGAATTAGAACCAGATCTGCTTTTCTCACAACCTGAAAAACTGCCTATAACATTTGTTTGAACTAAAAACACGAAGCACTGCACTCAATCTGACATGTCAACATCTTCATCAAATCTAACAATGTATTTGTGTGTTCACTTTTTCTGCTGCAACAGTGAGATTGAGCACGTCTGCCTCACAGCCAGTAGTCAAAGGTAATGGTGCTGAGGAGGATGAAACTCCACTCTTATTACCACTTTGTTTCTTATCTCATCAAAAATACAAACAAACAAACAAAGAAAAAAAATAACAAAAAAAAAAAAAAACCTAATAACTTGTTCTTCTATCTTTCTGTTGTTTTGTGAATAATAGCTGTCAAGTTGGTGAATGGACCCAACCCCTGTTCTGGAAGAGTGGAGGTTCTCCACAATGGAATATGGGGAACAGTGTGTGATGATCTGTGGGATACTACAGACGCAGCAGTGGTGTGTAGGGAACTGGGCTGTGGGAGTGTTATAGAGGCAAAGAGCTCAGCTTATTTTGGACAAGGTTCTGGACAAATATGGTTGGATGATGTCCAGTGCCGTGGGAATGAATCTACACTGACAAACTGTTCATCAATTGGATGGGGATCACATAACTGTTTGCACAGTGAAGATGCTGGAGTCATCTGCCAAGGTGAGTCAGAAACATTTATGCAACTGATGTATAGCTGTGATGTTGTACAGTATATTTTCTCATTAGCAATGCAACAGTGTTTCATGTTCTAAATAACGTGACCTACTTGAAAGAACCAATGTATCATTATAGTTTTTCTTGTTGTTGCTGTTGTTGTTGTTTTTTTTTTTTTTTTGTTTAATAATTTTTGTTTCAAATTGCACAATGCGACCATATTTTTACAACTATATACCATTTATGCCTTAATTACGGGGTCAAGCTCACCAATGGCATGCGAGTAGTACTGTTGAGTAGATTTGTGTGGTCATAGCTCCCCCGGTGGTGATCTTAGGAAAAGTTGATCAAAGGCTATGAGTACATTTAGCTTCATCTATATCTTTGCAACTTTTGCCCAGTTGGTGGTGTGGGCTAAATGAATTGGCCTTGTCTCAATGTCGGACACTGAGTTTTGTTCCAATATGCAAAGGTACAGCCTCACTTCATGCTTGGCATCTTTGCAGTCGACTTTCTTAGCATGTTGAAGGCAAATGGTTTAGATAATAAAAAATCCATTGTTTGTTTTGCCATCCGTTTGAACATTACTTTCTGTGTAGAAAAGACCAAGCAAATGGAGTAATCCATTCTGGAACTGTAATGGACTTTAATCATTTCTCTTTTTCTGTAATAGGCCAGGCACAAACTAGTGCAGCACCACAGACAGGTAATTATACACCTTTGAATTAGAACCAGATCTGCTTTTCTCACAACCTGAAAAACTGCCTATAACATTTGTTTGAACTAAAAACACGAAGCACTGCACTCAATCTGACATGTCAACATCTTCATCAAATCTAACAATGTATTTGTGTTCACTTTTTCTGCTGCAACAGTGAGATTGAGCACGTCTGCCTCACAGCCAGTAGTCAAAGGTAATGGTGCTGAGGAGGATGAAACTCCACTCTTATTACCACTTTGTTTCTTATCTCATCAAAAATGCAAACAAACAAACAAAGAAAAAAATAACAAACAAAAAAAACCCCCTAATAACTTGTTCTTCTATCTTTCTGTTGTTTTGTGAATAATAGCTGTCAAGTTGGTGAATGGACCCAACCCCTGTTCTGGAAGAGTGGAGGTTCTCCACAATGGAATATGGGGAACAGTGTGTGATGATCTGTGGGATACTACAGACGCAGCAGTGGTGTGTAGGGAACTGGGCTGTGGGAGTGTTATAGAGGCAAAGAGCTCAGCTTATTTTGGACAAGGTTCTGGACAAATATGGTTGGATGATGTCCAGTGCCGTGGGAATGAATCTACACTGACAAACTGTACATCAATTGGATGGGGATCACATAACTGTGGGCACCATGAAGATGCTGGAGTCATCTGCCAAGGTGCGTCAAAAACATTTATGCAACTGATGTATAGCTGTGATGTTGTACAGTATATTTTCTCATTAGCAATGCAACAGTGTTTCATGTTCTAAATAACGTGACCTACTTGAAAGAACCAATGTATCATTATAGTTTTTTGTTGTTGTTGTTTTTGTTTTTTTTGTTTAATAATTTTTGTTTCAAATTGCACAATGCAACCATATTTTTACAACTATATACCATTTATGCCTTAATTACGGGGTCAAGCTCACCAATGGTATGCATGTAGTACTGTTGAGTAGATTTGTGTGGTCATAGCTCCCCCGGTGGTGATCTTAGGAAAAGTTGATCAAAGGCTATGAGTACATTTAGCTTCATCTATATCTTTGCAACTTTTGCCCAGTTGGTGGTGTGGGCTAAATGAATTTGCCTTGTCTCAATGTCGGACACTGAGTTTTGTTCCAATATGCAAAGGTACAGCCTCACTTCATGCTTGGCATCTTTGCAGTCGACTTTCTTAGCATGTTGAAGGCAAATGGTTTAGATAATAAAAAATCCATTGTTTGTTTTGCCATCCGTTTGAACATTACTTTCTGTGTAGAAAAGACCAAGCAAATGGAGTAATCCATTCTGGAACTGTAATGGACTTTAATCATCTCTCTTTTTCTGTAATAGGCCAGGCACAAACTAGTGCAGCACCACAGACAGGTAATTATACACCTTTGAATTAGAACCAGATCTGCTTTTCTCACAACCTGAAAAACTGCCTATAACATTTGTTTGAACTAAAAACACGAAGCACTGCACTCAATCTGACATGTCAACATCTTCATCAAATCTAACAATGTATTTGTGTGTTCACTTTTTCTGCTGCAACAGTGAGATTGAGCACGTCTGCCTCACAGCCAGCAGTCAAAGGTAATGGTGCTGAGGAGGATGAAACTCCACTCTTATTACCACTTTGTTTCTTATCTCATCAAAAATGCAAACAAACAAACAAAGAAAAAAAATAACAAACAAAAAAAAACCCCTAATAACTTGTTCTTCTATCTTTCTGTTGTTTTGTGAATAATAGCTGTCAAGTTGGTGAATGGACCCAACCCCTGTTCTGGAAGAGTGGAGGTTCTCCACAATGGAATATGGGGAACAGTGTGTGATGATCTGTGGGATACTACAGACGCAGCAGTGGTGTGTAGGGAACTGGGCTGTGGGAGTGTTATAGAGGCAAAGAGCTCAGCTTATTTTGGACAAGGTTCTGGACAAATATGGTTGGATGATGTCCAGTGCCGTGGGAATGAATCTACACTGACAAACTGTTCATCAATTGGATGGGGATCACATAACTGTTTGCACAGTGAAGATGCTGGAGTCATATGCCAAGGTGAGTCAAAAACATTTATGCAACTGATGTTTAGCTGTGATGTTGTACAGTATATTGTATCTTCCTATGAGGAGGTTGACGTGGTGAGCGTCGAGACTGGAGATGAGGACCCGCCATCCTCGTCTCCAGCTTATGAGGAGCTGCTGGAGGTGGTGACCAGGGCAGTCGATAAGCTAAAAATAGACTGGCCCGCGGAGAGAAGCGAGACAAAACCTAAAGGCAAGCTTGATGAGCGCTTTCTCCCCGCACGGTCACTACCCCAGCGTCGGGGTCTGCCGTTCTTTCCCGACCTCCACACCGAGACGTCGAGGTCGTGGAACAGACCAGTCCAATATCGTGTGTTCAGCCCCCAAACATCAACATATAGTAACATCGTGGGGCTGAAGCACTACGGCTATGGGGCGATGCCTCGGGTCGAAGAGACGCTTGCGAGCTATCTCTCGCCCGAGTCTGCATCGTCCCTCAAGACCCCGACATTGCCCACTAAGCCTTTAAAAACAACATCGGGCTTGGTGGGCAAGGCTTATTCGGCAGCAGGTCAGGCTGCAGCTTGCCTTCATACCATGTCTATTTTGCAAGCTTACCAGGCTGACCTGCTGGGGGAGATAGATGTAAGCGGGGAAGCGAGATTTGAGTCAATACAGGAGCTCAGAAAGGCGACAGATCTAGCTCTCCGGGCCACCAAGGAGACGGCCAAATCAATCGGCCGCTCTATGGCAGCCTTGGTGGCCACAGAGAGACACCTGTGGCTCAATTTGTCAGACATGAAGGAGAGAGATAAAAACATCCTCATGGATGCGCCGCTGTCTCCTGTGGGCCTATTCGGCGACGCAGTGTCATCTGTCGTCGATAGGTTCCAGGAGACGCGTAAACAATCAGCGGCCTTCCAGAGATTCCTTCCCCGCCGCACTCATCCCCCGGGGCTGCTGAGCGGGAGCAGCCTCAGCCGATAGCCAGCTCCTCGGCGCATAGAGCGCAGCAGAAGGCCAGTGTGGCCACCCGTGCTCCCCCGCAAAGAGCTTGGGGACCGGGGCGGTCAGCACAGGCGAAGCCTTCAAAGAAAAAGTCCTGACGCCAGCTGTCTAGGACTCACGAGGGCAGCCCCCTCCGGAGGGGTTCGGGTATTAAAAAATCTGGTATCCGTTCCCCTTCGGTGCCCTCAGGGGGCCGTTCTGCCAACCCTGCCACCCAGTGTGCGTCAGGGCGCAGCGGTCTCCACCGATCCTCCGAGGAGGGTCGGTCGTCACTTGATTCGTTTGTCTGCCGGTGCGCCGCGTCAGACCAACGGGCCAAGTGTTCAAAAAACACCAGAGGCCAGTCTCGAGAGACTGGTTCCCTTAGTAGAATTTATGGAAGAATGGAAACTTCTCCCGAAGATTTCGAAATGGGTGCTGCTCATCGTAGAACAGGGTTACAAAATACAGTTCGGCTCTCGGCCGCCCAGGTTCAACGGGGTTCTTCCCACAGTGGTGACCCCAGAGCAGTCTCTGATTATGGAACAAGAGGTTATGACACTCTTGCAAAAAGGAGCTATAGAAAGGGTTCCTCCTCCCAGCAAGCTGTCAGGCTTTTACAGCCGCTACTTCATTGTTCCAAAGAAGGATGGAGGGTTACGTCCGATCATAGATTTACGTGTGCTAAATCGATCTGTACGAAAGTTAAAGTTCAAAATGCTTACACTCAAACAGATTATCCCACAGACTGGTTTGTGGCGATAGACCTGAAAGACGCATACTTTCATGTATCCATCCATCCTCATCACAGGAAGTTCCTCAGGTTTGCTTTCGGGGGCGGAGCTTACCAATACAAGGTTCTTCCCTTCGGCCTATCTCTATCACCCTGCACGTTCACGAAGTGCGTGGATGCAGCTCTGGCTCCGTTGAGACTCCAGGGCATCCGCGTACTGAACTATATCGACGACTGGTTGATACTAGCTCAAACAGAACAGTTGGCAGTTCAACATCGAGATGTTGTTCTGTCGCACATGAAGAAACTTGGGCTGAGGCTCAATGCCAAGAAAAGTGTGCTGGTTCCGAGTCAAATTACCAACTACTTAGGGGTAGTTTGGGACTCCACCACGATGCAGGCATATTTATCCCCTGCTCGTGTGAGTTCCATTCTCGGGGCCGTGAAAGGGGTGAAGTTAGGCCAGTCACTCACTGTAAAACAGTTTCAGAGACTGTTGGGTCTTATGGCAGCTGCGTCCAACGTGATAACTTTTGGCCTTCTGCACATGAGACCCTTACAGTGGTGGCTCAGGACCAAGGGGTTTTCTCCGAGGGGAAATCCTTTTTGCATGATCAAAGTCACGCGGCGATGCCTTCGTGCTCTGGTCATGTGGAAAAAGACTTGGTTCCTGTCCCAGGGACCTGTGTTGGGGACTTCTCGTCGTCGCGTAATGCTTACGACAGATGCTTCCCTCACGGGCTGGGGGCGATCATGAGTGGTCGCTCGGCTCAGGGTCTATGGGAGGACCATCAGCTCTCCTGGCACATAAATCGGCTGGAGATGATGGCGGTATTTCTTGCATTGAAACACTGCCTCCCAGACCTGAGGGACCATCACGTGTCGGTCCGTACGGACAACACGACGGTGGTCTCGTATATCAACCATCAGTTGGGGGTCTGCGGTCTCGCCGACTTTGCAACTTGGCCCGTCGGATCCTCCTGTGGGCCCAGGGAAAGTTCCTCTCATTGAAAGCAGCTTATATTCCAGGGCATCAAAATGTGGGAGCGGACGCCCTGTCGAGGCAGGGGCCGAGGCCCGGGGAGTGGAGACTCCACACCGAGGTGGTGGAGCTCATCTGAAAAAATTCGGTCAAGCGGAAGTCGACCTATTTGCTTCGGGAGAGTCAACCCAGTGTCCACTGTGGTACTCCCTAACGCACCCAGCACCTCTGGGGCTGGATGCTATGCTACAGGCGTGGCTGAGGCTACGTCTGTATGCATTTCTGGAAAAGGTACGCCAGGAAGGGGTCAGCCTAATACTGGTGGCCCCGTACTGGCCGACCAGGATATGGTTTGCGGACCTAATGTCTCTATTAGACGGCTCTCCAATGGAGCTTCCTCTCAGGCAGGACCTCCTGTCTCAAGCGGGCGGCACGATACTCCATCCCCGCCCAGAGCTATGGAAACTGTGGGCCTGGCCTCTGAGGGGGCAAGGCTCATAGATTCCGGTCTCCCAACCGAGGTTGTGGAGACCATTCTTCATTCCAGAACTCCCTCCACAAGGAAGCTATATGCATACAAATGGAAGTTGTTTTCTACTTGGTGTAGTCAACGCAATACGGACCCTGTCCAGTCACCTATTAGCCTTGTGCTTCAGTTTCTCCAAGAAAAGTTCTCGGAAGGGTTATCTCCTTCGACATTGAAGGTTTATGTAGCAGCCATCTCGGCTTATCATGCTCCTGTAGGGGGTTCCTCGGTGGGTCGAGACCCCCTTGTCATACGCTTCCTTCGTGGCACGCTGAGGCTGAGGCCTGCAGTACGTACAAGAACTCCAGCCTGGGACTTGGCTATAGTATTAGAGGGGCTAGCTGAAGCTCCCTTCGAACCACTAGAAGAGGTATCAGAAAAATTCCTCACTCTGAAAACGATATTTCTTCTGGCAATCTCGTCTCTTAAAAGGATAGGAGATTTACAAGCACTGTCAGTTGCTCCTTCGTGTCTGGGATTTGTGCCTGGTATGGTTAAGGCTTTCCTGCACACTAGACCTGGCTTCGTGCCAAAGGTCCCCACCAACGTCCCGGGTCCTATAGTACTCCAGGCTTTCTGTCGTCCTCTTTTTGTAAATCCGGATCAGGAGAAATGCAATCTGCTTTGCCCCGTCAGGGCTTTAGATACATATGTCCACAGAGCTTCCCTGTGGCGGAAAACAGACCAGTTGTTTGTATGATATGGGTCCCCTAAGAAAGGGGGGCCAGCATCTAAGCAGAGGATGAGTAAGTGGGTGGTCGAGGCCATCTCACTTGCCTATGAAGCATCTGGACAGCCATGTCCTCTAGCTGTCTGTGCTCATTCCACCAGGGGTATGGCGGCCTCTAAGGCATTAATGTCAGGAGTGTCATTGAATGATATATGTGATGCAGCTGGATGGTCATCCCAGCACACATTCATCAGGTTTTACAACCTAGACGTAAGCTCTACTCCGGGTTCCTCGGTTCTGTCTACAAGATCACAGACAGGTGCTCGGTGATATGGCGTAGTTGGGACAGCGTTCCCATCACGTCATTCGACGTAGCGTCGATAGTTCCCACGAAAGGGAACGTCTCGGGTTACTGGTGTAACCCTTGTTCCCTGAGTAAGGGAACGAGACGCTACGTCACGTTGCCGTACCCCCAGCATACCTGTGAGCGTCTTGCTTCAGCCATAATCCAGAAGCTAGCGTTCTTTGTTCTGGGTATGCTTTATAGTTTCCTGGTCCGTGACGTCACCCGCCTCTGACGCCTCGTCTCACCATTGGTTAGATACAGAAGTGCTTCACGATGCAATCACGCAGAGGGTTCCCATCACGTCATTCCACGTAGCGTCTCGTTCCCTTACTCAGGGAACAAGGGTTCCCTGTAACCCAGTAACCCGAGACGGTTTTTTTTGTTGTTGTTGTTGTTGTTGTTTTTGTTTTTTTTTTGTTTAATAATTTTTGTTTCAAATTGCACAATGCAACTATGTTTTTACAACTATATACCATTTATGCCTTAATTACGGGGTCAAGCTCACCAATGGCATGCGAGTAGTACTGTTGAGTAGATTTGTGTGGTCATAGCTCCCCCGGTGGTGATCTTAGGAAAAGTTGATCAAAGGCTATGAGTACATTTAGCTTCATCTATATCTTTGCAACTTTTGCCCAGTTGGTGGTGTGGGCTAAATGAATTGGCCTTGTCTCAATGTTGGACACTGAGTTTTGTTCCAATATGCAAAGGTACAGCCTCACTTCATGCTTGGCATCTTTGCAGTCGACTTTCTTAGCATGTTGAAGGCAAATGGTTTAGATAATAAAAAATCCATTGTTTGTTTTGCCATCCATTTGAACATTACTTTCTGTGTAGAAAAGACCAAGCAAATGGAGTAATCCATTCTGGAACTGTAATGGACTTTAATCATTTCTCTTTTTCTGTAATAGGCCAGGCACAAACTAGTGCAGCACCACAGACAGGTAATTATACACCTTTGAATTAGAACCAGATCTGCTTTTCTCACAACCTGAAAAACTGCCTATAACATTTGTTTGAACTAAAAACACGAAGCACTGCACTCAATCTGACATGTCAACATCTTCATCAAATCTAACAATGTATTTGTGTGTTCACTTTTTCTGCTGCAACAGTGAGATTGAGCACGTCTGCCTCACAGCCAGTAGTCAAAGGTAATGGTGCTGAGGAGGATGAAACTCCACTCTTATTACCACTTTGTTTCTTATCTCATCAAAAATGCAAACAAACAAAAAAAGAAAAAAAATAACAAACAAAAAAAAACCCCTAATAACTTGTTCTTCTATCTTTCTGTTGTTTTGTGAATAATAGCTGTCAAGTTGGTGAATGGACCCAACCCCTGTTCTGGAAGAGTGGAGGTTCTCCACAATGGAATATGGGGAACAGTGTGTGATGATCTGTGGGATACTACAGACGCAGCAGTGGTGTGTAGGGAACTGGGCTGTGGGAGTGTTATAGAGGCAAAGAGCTCAGCTTATTTTGGACAAGGTTCTGGACAAATATGGTTGGATGATGTCCAGTGCCGTGGGAATGAATCTACACTGACAAACTGTACATCAATTGGATGGGGATCACATAACTGTGGGCACCATGAAGATGCTGGAGTCATCTGCCAAGGTGAGTCAAAAACATTTATGCAACTGATGTATAGCTGTGATGTTGTACAGTATATTTTCTCATTAGCAATGCAACAGTGTTTCATGTTCTAAATAACGTGACCTACTTGAAAGAACCAATGTATCATTATAGTTTTTTGTTGTTGTTGTTTTTGTTTTTTTTGTTTAATAATTTTTGTTTCAAATTGCACAATGCAACCATATTTTTACAACTATATACCATTTATGCCTTAATTACGGGGTCAAGCTCACCAATGGTATGCATGTAGTACTGTTGAGTAGATTTGTGTGGTCATAGCTCCCCCGGTGGTGATCTTAGGAAAAGTTGATCAAAGGCTATGAGTACATTTAGCTTCATCTATATCTTTGCAACTTTTGCCCAGTTGGTGGTGTGGGCTAAATGAATTTGCCTTGTCTCAATGTCGGACACTGAGTTTTGTTCCAATATGCAAAGGTACAGCCTCACTTCATGCTTGGCATCTTTGCAGTCGACTTTCTTAGCATGTTGAAGGCAAATGGTTTAGATAATAAAAAATCCATTGTTTGTTTTGCCATCCGTTTGAACATTACTTTCTGTGTAGAAAAGACCAAGCAAATGGAGTAATCCATTCTGGAACTGTAATGGACTTTAATCATCTCTCTTTTTCTGTAATAGGCCAGGCACAAACTAGTGCAGCACCACAGACAGGTAATTATACACTTTTGAATTAGAACCAGATCTGCTTTTCTCACAACCTGAAAAACTGCCTATAACATTTGTTTGAACTAAAAACACGAAGCACTGCACTCAATCTGACATGTCAACATCTTCATCAAATCTAACAATGTATTTGTGTGTTCACTTTTTCTGCTGCAACAGTGAGATTGAGCACGTCTGCCTCACAGCCAGTAGTCAAAGGTAATGGTGCTGAGGAGGATGAAACTCCACTCTTATTACCACTTTGTTTCTTATCTCATCAAAAATACAAACAAACAAACAAAGAAAAAAATAACAAACAAAAAAAAACCCCTAATAACTTGTTCTTCTATCTTTCTGTTGTTTTGTGAATAATAGCTGTCAAGTTGGTGAATGGACCCAACCCCTGTTCTGGAAGAGTGGAGGTTCTCCACAATGGAATATGGGGAACAGTGTGTGATGATCTGTGGGATACTACAGACGCAGCAGTGGTGTGTAGGGAACTGGGCTGTGGGAGTGTTATAGAGGCAAAGAGCTCAGCTTATTTTGGACAAGGTTCTGGACAAATATGGTTGGATGATGTCCAGTGCCGTGGGAATGAATCTACACTGACAAACTGTTCATCAATTGGATGGGGATCACATAACTGTTTGCACAGTGAAGATGCTGGAGTCATCTGCCAAGGTGAGTCAGAAACATTTATGCAACTGATGTATAGCTGTGATGTTGTACAGTATATTTTCTCATTAGCAATGCAACAGTGTTTCATGTTCTAAATAACGTGACCTACTTGAAAGAACCAATGTATCATTATAGTTTTTTGTTGTTGTTGTTTTTGTTTTTTTTGTTTAATAATTTTTGTTTCAAATTGCACAATGCAACCATATTTTTACAACTATATACCATTTATGCCTTAATTACGGGGTCAAGCTCACCAATGGTATGCATGTAGTACTGTTGAGTAGATTTGTGTGGTCATAGCTCCCCCGGTGGTGATCTTAGGAAAAGTTGATCAAAGGCTATGAGTACATTTAGCTTCATCTATATCTTTGCAACTTTTGCCCAGTTGGTGGTGTGGGCTAAATGAATTTGCCTTGTCTCAATGTCGGACACTGAGTTTTGTTCCAATATGCAAAGGTACAGCCTCACTTCATGCTTGGCATCTTTGCAGTCGACTTTCTTAGCATGTTGAAGGCAAATGGTTTAGATAATAAAAAATCCATTGTTTGTTTTGCCATCCGTTTGAACATTACTTTCTGTGTAGAAAAGACCAAGCAAATGGAGTAATCCATTCTGGAACTGTAATGGACTTTAATCATTTCTCTTTTTCTGTAATAGGCCAGGCACAAACTAGTGCAGCACCACAGACAGGTAATTATACACCTTTGAATTAGAACCAGATCTGCTTTTCTCACAACCTGAAAAACTGCCTATAACATTTGTTTGAACTAAAAACACGAAGCACTGCACTCAATCTGACATGTCAACATCTTCATCAAATCTAACAATGTATTTGTGTGTTCACTTTTTCTGCTGCAACAGTGAGATTGAGCACGTCTGCCTCACAGCCAGTAGTCAAAGGTAATGGTGCTGAGGAGGATGAAACTCCACTCTTATTACCACTTTGTTTCTTATCTCATCAAAAATACAAACAAACAAACAAAAAAAAAAACAAAAAAAAAAAAAAACCTAATAACTTGTTCTTCTATCTTTCTGTTGTTTTGTGAATAATAGCTGTCAAGTTGGTGAATGGACCCAACCCCTGTTCTGGAAGAGTGGAGGTTCTCCACAATGGAATATGGGGAACAGTGTGTGATGATCTGTGGGATACTACAGACGCAGCAGTGGTGTGTAGGGAACTGGGCTGTGGGAGTGTTATAGAGGCAAAGAGCTCAGCTTATTTTGGACAAGGTTCTGGACAAATATGGTTGGATGATGTCCAGTGCCGTGGGAATGAATCTACACTGACAAACTGTTCATCAATTGGATGGGGATCACATAACTGTTTGCACAGTGAAGATGCTGGAGTCATCTGCCAAGGTGAGTCAGAAACATTTATGCAACTGATGTATAGCTGTGATGTTGTACAGTATATTTTCTCATTAGCAATGCAACAGTGTTTCATGTTCTAAATAACGTGACCTACTTGAAAGAACCAATGTATCATTATAGTTTTTCTTGTTGTTGCTGTTGTTGTTGTTTTTTTTTTTTTTTTTTTTAATAATTTTTGTTTCAAATTGCACAATGCGACCATATTTTTACAACTATATACCATTTATGCCTTAATTACGGGGTCAAGCTCACCAATGGCATGCGAGTAGTACTGTTGAGTAGATTTGTGTGGTCATAGCTCCCCCGGTGGTGATCTTAGGAAAAGTTGATCAAAGGCTATGAGTACATTTAGCTTCATCTATATCTTTGCAACTTTTGCCCAGTTGGTGGTGTGGGCTAAATGAATTGGCCTTGTCTCAATGTCGGACACTGAGTTTTGTTCCAATATGCAAAGGTACAGCCTCACTTCATGCTTGGCATCTTTGCAGTCGACTTTCTTAGCATGTTGAAGGCAAATGGTTTAGATAATAAAAAATCCATTGTTTGTTTTGCCATCCGTTTGAACATTACTTTCTGTGTAGAAAAGACCAAGCAAATGGAGTAATCCATTCTGGAACTGTAATGGACTTTAATCATTTCTCTTTTTCTGTAATAGGCCAGGCACAAACTAGTGCAGCACCACAGACAGGTAATTATACACCTTTGAATTAGAACCAGATCTGCTTTTCTCACAACCTGAAAAACTGCCTATAACATTTGTTTGAACTAAAAACACGAAGCACTGCACTCAATCTGACATGTCAACATCTTCATCAAATCTAACAATGTATTTGTGTTCACTTTTTCTGCTGCAACAGTGAGATTGAGCACGTCTGCCTCACAGCCAGTAGTCAAAGGTAATGGTGCTGAGGAGGATGAAACTCCACTCTTATTACCACTTTGTTTCTTATCTCATCAAAAATGCAAACAAACAAACAAAGAAAAAAAATAACAAACAAAAAAAACCCCTAATAACTTGTTCTTCTATCTTTCTGTTGTTTTGTGAATAATAGCTGTCAAGTTGGTGAATGGACCCAACCCCTGTTCTGGAAGAGTGGAGGTTCTCCACAATGGAATATGGGGAACAGTGTGTGATGATCTGTGGGATACTACAGACGCAGCAGTGGTGTGTAGGGAACTGGGCTGTGGGAGTGTTATAGAGGCAAAGAGCTCAGCTTATTTTGGACAAGGTTCTGGACAAATATGGTTGGATGATGTCCAGTGCCGTGGGAATGAATCTACACTGACAAACTGTACATCAATTGGATGGGGATCACATAACTGTGGGCACCATGAAGATGCTGGAGTCATCTGCCAAGGTGAGTCAAAAACATTTATGCAACTGATGTATAGCTGTGATGTTGTACAGTATATTTTCTCATTAGCAATGCAACAGTGTTTCATGTTCTAAATAACGTGACCTACTTGAAAGAACCAATGTATCATTATAGTTTTTTGTTGTTGTTGTTTTTGTTTTTTTTGTTTAATAATTTTTGTTTCAAATTGCACAATGCAACCATATTTTTACAACTATATACCATTTATGCCTTAATTACGGGGTCAAGCTCACCAATGGTATGCATGTAGTACTGTTGAGTAGATTTGTGTGGTCATAGCTCCCCCGGTGGTGATCTTAGGAAAAGTTGATCAAAGGCTATGAGTACATTTAGCTTCATCTATATCTTTGCAACTTTTGCCCAGTTGGTGGTGTGGGCTAAATGAATTTGCCTTGTCTCAATGTCGGACACTGAGTTTTGTTCCAATATGCAAAGGTACAGCCTCACTTCATGCTTGGCATCTTTGCAGTCGACTTTCTTAGCATGTTGAAGGCAAATGGTTTAGATAATAAAAAATCCATTGTTTGTTTTGCCATCCGTTTGAACATTACTTTCTGTGTAGAAAAGACCAAGCAAATGGAGTAATCCATTCTGGAACTGTAATGGACTTTAATCATCTCTCTTTTTCTGTAATAGGCCAGGCACTAACTAGTGCAGCACCACAGACAGGTAATTATACACTTTTGAATTAGAACCAGATCTGCTTTTCTCACAACCTGAAAAACTGCCTATAACATTTGTTTGAACTAAAAACACGAAGCACTGCACTCAATCTGACATGTCAACATCTTCATCAAATCTAACAATGTATTTGTGTGTTCACTTTTTCTGCTGCAACAGTGAGATTGAGCACGTCTGCCTCACAGCCAGTAGTCAAAGGTAATGGTGCTGAGGAGGATGAAACTCCACTCTTATTACCACTTTGTTTCTTATCTCATCAAAAATACAAACAAACAAACAAAGAAAAAAAATAACAAAAAAAAAAAAAACCTAATAACTTGTTCTTCTATCTTTCTGTTGTTTTGTGAATAATAGCTGTCAAGTTGGTGAATGGACCCAACCCCTGTTCTGGAAGAGTGGAGGTTCTCCACAATGGAATATGGGGAACAGTGTGTGATGATCTGTGGGATACTACAGACGCAGCAGTGGTGTGTAGGGAACTGGGCTGTGGGAGTGTTATAGAGGCAAAGAGCTCAGCTTATTTTGGACAAGGTTCTGGACAAATATGGTTGGATGATGTCCAGTGCCGTGGGAATGAATCTACACTGACAAACTGTTCATCAATTGGATGGGGATCACATAACTGTTTGCACAGTGAAGATGCTGGAGTCATCTGCCAAGGTGAGTCAGAAACATTTATGCAACTGATGTATAGCTGTGATGTTGTACAGTATATTTTCTCATTAGCAATGCAACAGTGTTTCATGTTCTAAATAACGTGACCTACTTGAAAGAACCAATGTATCATTATAGTTTTTCTTGTTGTTGCTGTTGTTGTTGTTTTTTTTTTTTTTTTTTGTTTAATAATTTTTGTTTCAAATTGCACAATGCGACCATATTTTTACAACTATATACCATTTATGCCTTAATTACGGGGTCAAGCTCACCAATGGCATGCGAGTAGTACTGTTGAGTAGATTTGTGTGGTCATAGCTCCCCCGGTGGTGATCTTAGGAAAAGTTGATCAAAGGCTATGAGTACATTTAGCTTCATCTATATCTTTGCAACTTTTGCCCAGTTGGTGGTGTGGGCTAAATGAATTGGCCTTGTCTCAATGTCGGACACTGAGTTTTGTTCCAATATGCAAAGGTACAGCCTCACTTCATGCTTGGCATCTTTGCAGTCGACTTTCTTAGCATGTTGAAGGCAAATGGTTTAGATAATAAAAAATCCATTGTTTGTTTTGCCATCCGTTTGAACATTACTTTCTGTGTAGAAAAGACCAAGCAAATGGAGTAATCCATTCTGGAACTGTAATGGACTTTAATCATTTCTCTTTTTCTGTAATAGGCCAGGCACAAACTAGTGCAGCACCACAGACAGGTAATTATACACCTTTGAATTAGAACCAGATCTGCTTTTCTCACAACCTGAAAAACTGCCTATAACATTTGTTTGAACTAAAAACACGAAGCACTGCACTCAATCTGACATGTCAACATCTTCATCAAATCTAACAATGTATTTGTGTTCACTTTTTCTGCTGCAACAGTGAGATTGAGCACGTCTGCCTCACAGCCAGTAGTCAAAGGTAATGGTGCTGAGGAGGATGAAACTCCACTCTTATTACCACTTTGTTTCTTATCTCATCAAAAATGCAAACAAACAAACAAAGAAAAAAAATAACAAACAAAAAAAAAACCCCTAATAACTTGTTCTTCTATCTTTCTGTTGTTTTGTGAATAATAGCTGTCAAGTTGGTGAATGGACCCAACCCCTGTTCTGGAAGAGTGGAGGTTCTCCACAATGGAATATGGGGAACAGTGTGTGATGATCTGTGGGATACTACAGACGCAGCAGTGGTGTGTAGGGAACTGGGCTGTGGGAGTGTTATAGAGGCAAAGAGCTCAGCTTATTTTGGACAAGGTTCTGGACAAATATGGTTGGATGATGTCCAGTGCCGTGGGAATGAATCTACACTGACAAACTGTACATCAATTGGATGGGGATCACATAACTGTGGGCACCATGAAGATGCTGGAGTCATCTGCCAAGGTGCGTCAAAAACATTTATGCAACTGATGTATAGCTGTGATGTTGTACAGTATATTTTCTCATTAGCAATGCAACAGTGTTTCATGTTCTAAATAACGTGACCTACTTGAAAGAACCAATGTATCATTATAGTTTTTTGTTGTTGTTGTTTTTGTTTTTTTTGTTTAATAATTTTTGTTTCAAATTGCACAATGCAACCATATTTTTACAACTATATACCATTTATGCCTTAATTACGGGGTCAAGCTCACCAATGGTATGCATGTAGTACTGTTGAGTAGATTTGTGTGGTCATAGCTCCCCCGGTGGTGATCTTAGGAAAAGTTGATCAAAGGCTATGAGTACATTTAGCTTCATCTATATCTTTGCAACTTTTGCCCAGTTGGTGGTGTGGGCTAAATGAATTTGCCTTGTCTCAATGTCGGACACTGAGTTTTGTTCCAATATGCAAAGGTACAGCCTCACTTCATGCTTGGCATCTTTGCAGTCGACTTTCTTAGCATGTTGAAGGCAAATGGTTTAGATAATAAAAAATCCATTGTTTGTTTTGCCATCCGTTTGAACATTACTTTCTGTGTAGAAAAGACCAAGCAAATGGAGTAATCCATTCTGGAACTGTAATGGACTTTAATCATCTCTCTTTTTCTGTAATAGGCCAGGCACAAACTAGTGCAGCACCACAGACAGGTAATTATACACCTTTGAATTAGAACCAGATCTGCTTTTCTCACAACCTGAAAAACTGCCTATAACATTTGTTTGAACTAAAAACACGAAGCACTGCACTCAATCTGACATGTCAACATCTTCATCAAATCTAACAATGTATTTGTGTGTTCACTTTTTCTGCTGCAACAGTGAGATTGAGCACGTCTGCCTCACAGCCAGCAGTCAAAGGTAATGGTGCTGAGGAGGATGAAACTCCACTCTTATTACCACTTTGTTTCTTATCTCATCAAAAATGCAAACAAACAAACAAAGAAAAAAAAATAACAAACAAAAAAAAGCCCCTAATAACTTGTTCTTCTATCTTTCTGTTGTTTTGTGAATAATAGCTGTCAAGTTGGTGAATGGACCCAACCCCTGTTCTGGAAGAGTGGAGGTTCTCCACAATGGAATATGGGGAACAGTGTGTGATGATCTGTGGGATACTACAGACGCAGCAGTGGTGTGTAGGGAACTGGGCTGTGGGAGTGTTATAGAGGCAAAGAGCTCAGCTTATTTTGGACAAGGTTCTGGACAAATATGGTTGGATGATGTCCAGTGCCGTGGGAATGAATCTACACTGACAAACTGTTCATCAATTGGATGGGGATCACATAACTGTTTGCACAGTGAAGATGCTGGAGTCATATGCCAAGGTGAGTCAAAAACATTTATGCAACTGATGTTTAGCTGTGATGTTGTACAGTATATTGTATCTTCCTATGAGGAGGTTGACGTGGTGAGCGTCGAGACTGGAGATGAGGACCCGCCATCCTCGTCTCCAGCTTATGAGGAGCTGCTGGAGGTGGTGACCAGGGCAGTCGATAAGCTAAAAATAGACTGGCCCGCGGAGAGAAGCGAGACAAAACCTAAAGGCAAGCTTGATGAGCGCTTTCTCCCCGCACGGTCACTACCCCAGCGTCGGGGTCTGCCGTTCTTTCCCGACCTCCACACCGAGACGTCGAGGTCGTGGAACAGACCAGTCCAATATCGTGTGTTCAGCCCCCAAACATCAACATATAGTAACATCGTGGGGCTGAAGCACTACGGCTATGGGGCGATGCCTCGGGTCGAAGAGACGCTTGCGAGCTATCTCTCGCCCGAGTCTGCATCGTCCCTCAAGACCCCGACATTGCCCACTAAGCCTTTAAAAACAACATCGGGCTTGGTGGGCAAGGCTTATTCGGCAGCAGGTCAGGCTGCAGCTTGCCTTCATACCATGTCTATTTTGCAAGCTTACCAGGCTGACCTGCTGGGGGAGATAGATGTAAGCGGGGAAGCGAGATTTGAGTCAATACAGGAGCTCAGAAAGGCGACAGATCTAGCTCTCCGGGCCACCAAGGAGACGGCCAAATCAATCGGCCGCTCTATGGCAGCCTTGGTGGCCACAGAGAGACACCTGTGGCTCAATTTGTCAGACATGAAGGAGAGAGATAAAAACATCCTCATGGATGCGCCGCTGTCTCCTGTGGGCCTATTCGGCGACGCAGTGTCATCTGTCGTCGATAGGTTCCAGGAGACGCGTAAACAATCAGCGGCCTTCCAGAGATTCCTTCCCCGCCGCACTCATCCCCCGGGGCTGCTGAGCGGGAGCAGCCTCAGCCGATAGCCAGCTCCTCGGCGCATAGAGCGCAGCAGAAGGCCAGTGTGGCCACCCGTGCTCCCCCGCAAAGAGCTTGGGGACCGGGGCGGTCAGCACAGGCGAAGCCTTCCGGGGGTAAGGCGGATCTGAGGACCGTCATTATTTCCCGGAAGGCTTCAAAGAAAAAGTCCTGACGCCAGCTGTCTAGGACTCACGAGGGCAGCCCCCTCCGGAGGGGTTCGGGTATTAAAAAATCTGGTATCCGTTCCCCTTCGGTGCCCTCAGGGGGCCGTTCTGCCAACCCTGCCACCCAGTGTGCGTCAGGGCGCAGCGGTCTCCACCGATCCTCCGAGGAGGGTCGGTCGTCACTTGATTCGTTTGTCTGCCGGTGCGCCGCGTCAGACCAACGGGCCAAGTGTTCAAAAAACACCAGAGGCCAGTCTCGAGAGACTGGTTCCCTTAGTAGAATTTATGGAAGAATGGAAACTTCTCCCGAAGATTTCGAAATGGGTGCTGCTCATCGTAGAACAGGGTTACAAAATACAGTTCGGCTCTCGGCCGCCCAGGTTCAACGGGGTTCTTCCCACAGTGGTGACCCCAGAGCAGTCTCTGATTATGGAACAAGAGGTTATGACACTCTTGCAAAAAGGAGCTATAGAAAGGGTTCCTCCTCCCAGCAAGCTGTCAGGCTTTTACAGCCGCTACTTCATTGTTCCAAAGAAGGATGGAGGGTTACGTCCGATCATAGATTTACGTGTGCTAAATCGATCTGTACGAAAGTTAAAGTTCAAAATGCTTACACTCAAACAGATTATCCCACAGACTGGTTTGTGGCGATAGACCTGAAAGACGCATACTTTCATGTATCCATCCATCCTCATCACAGGAAGTTCCTCAGGTTTGCTTTCGGGGGCGGAGCTTACCAATACAAGGTTCTTCCCTTCGGCCTATCTCTATCACCCTGCACGTTCACGAAGTGCGTGGATGCAGCTCTGGCTCCGTTGAGACTCCAGGGCATCCGCGTACTGAACTATATCGACGACTGGTTGATACTAGCTCAAACAGAACAGTTGGCAGTTCAACATCGAGATGTTGTTCTGTCGCACATGAAGAAACTTGGGCTGAGGCTCAATGCCAAGAAAAGTGTGCTGGTTCCGAGTCAAATTACCAACTACTTAGGGGTAGTTTGGGACTCCACCACGATGCAGGCATATTTATCCCCTGCTCGTGTGAGTTCCATTCTCGGGGCCGTGAAAGGGGTGAAGTTAGGCCAGTCACTCACTGTAAAACAGTTTCAGAGACTGTTGGGTCTTATGGCAGCTGCGTCCAACGTGATAACTTTTGGCCTTCTGCACATGAGACCCTTACAGTGGTGGCTCAGGACCAAGGGGTTTTCTCCGAGGGGAAATCCTTTTTGCATGATCAAAGTCACGCGGCGATGCCTTCGTGCTCTGGTCATGTGGAAAAAGACTTGGTTCCTGTCCCAGGGACCTGTGTTGGGGACTTCTCGTCGTCGCGTAATGCTTACGACAGATGCTTCCCTCACGGGCTGGGGGGCGATCATGAGTGGTCGCTCGGCTCAGGGTCTATGGGAGGACCATCAGCTCTCCTGGCACATAAATCGGCTGGAGATGATGGCGGTATTTCTTGCATTGAAACACTGCCTCCCAGACCTGAGGGACCATCACGTGTCGGTCCGTACGGACAACACGACGGTGGTCTCGTATATCAACCATCAGTTGGGGGTCTGCGGTCTCGCCGACTTTGCAACTTGGCCCGTCGGATCCTCCTGTGGGCCCAGGGAAAGTTCCTCTCATTGAAAGCAGCTTATATTCCAGGGCATCAAAATGTGGGAGCGGACGCCCTGTCGAGGCAGGGGCCGAGGCCCGGGGAGTGGAGACTCCACACCGAGGTGGTGGAGCTCATCTGGAAAAATTCGGTCAAGCGGAAGTCGACCTATTTGCTTCGGGAGAGTCAACCCAGTGTCCACTGTGGTACTCCCTAACGCACCCAGCACCTCTGGGGCTGGATGCTATGCTACAGGCGTGGCTGAGGCTACGTCTGTATGCATTTCTGGAAAAGGTACGCCAGGAAGGGGTCAGCCTAATACTGGTGGCCCCGTACTGGCCGACCAGGATATGGTTTGCGGACCTAATGTCTCTATTAGACGGCTCTCCAATGGAGCTTCCTCTCAGGCAGGACCTCCTGTCTCAAGCGGGCGGCACGATACTCCATCCCCGCCCAGAGCTATGGAAACTGTGGGCCTGGCCTCTGAGGGGGCAAGGCTCATAGATTCCGGTCTCCCAACCGAGGTTGTGGAGACCATTCTTCATTCCAGAACTCCCTCCACAAGGAAGCTATATGCATACAAATGGAAGTTGTTTTCTACTTGGTGTAGTCAACGCAATACGGACCCTGTCCAGTCACCTATTAGCCTTGTGCTTCAGTTTCTCCAAGAAAAGTTCTCGGAAGGGTTATCTCCTTCGACATTGAAGGTTTATGTAGCAGCCATCTCGGCTTATCATGCTCCTGTAGGGGGTTCCTCGGTGGGTCGAGACCCCCTTGTCATACGCTTCCTTCGTGGCACGCTGAGGCTGAGGCCTGCAGTACGTACAAGAACTCCAGCCTGGGACTTGGCTATAGTATTAGAGGGGCTAGCTGAAGCTCCCTTCGAACCACTAGAAGAGGTATCAGAAAAATTCCTCACTCTGAAAACGATATTTCTTCTGGCAATCTCGTCTCTTAAAAGGATAGGAGATTTACAAGCACTGTCAGTTGCTCCTTCGTGTCTGGGATTTGTGCCTGGTATGGTTAAGGCTTTCCTGCACACTAGACCTGGCTTCGTGCCAAAGGTCCCCACCAACGTCCCGGGTCCTATAGTACTCCAGGCTTTCTGTCGTCCTCTTTTTGTAAATCCGGATCAGGAGAAATGCAATCTGCTTTGCCCCGTCAGGGCTTTAGATACATATGTCCACAGAGCTTCCCTGTGGCGGAAAACAGACCAGTTGTTTGTATGATATGGGTCCCCTAAGAAAGGGGGCCAGCATCTAAGCAGAGGATGAGTAAGTGGGTGGTCGAGGCCATCTCACTTGCCTATGAAGCATCTGGACAGCCATGTCCTCTAGCTGTCTGTGCTCATTCCACCAGGGGTATGGCGGCCTCTAAGGCATTAATGTCAGGAGTGTCATTGAATGATATATGTGATGCAGCTGGATGGTCATCCCAGCACACATTCATCAGGTTTTACAACCTAGACGTAAGCTCTACTCCGGGTTCCTCGGTTCTGTCTACAAGATCACAGACAGGTGCTCGGTGATATGGCGTAGTTGGGACAGCGTTCCCATCACGTCATTCGACGTAGCGTCGATAGTTCCCACGAAAGGGAACGTCTCGGGTTACTGGTGTAACCCTTGTTCCCTGAGTAAGGGAACGAGACGCTACGTCACGTTGCCGTACCCCCAGCATACCTGTGAGCGTCTTGCTTCAGCCATAATCCAGAAGCTAGCGTTCTTTGTTCTGGGTATGCTTTATAGTTTCCTGGTCCGTGACGTCACCCGCCTCTGACGCCTCGTCTCACCATTGGTTAGATACAGAAGTGCTTCACGATGCAATCACGCAGAGGGTTCCCATCACGTCATTCCACGTAGCGTCTCGTTCCCTTACTCAGGGAACAAGGGTTCCCTGTAACCCAGTAACCCGAGACGGTTTTTTTTGTTGTTGTTGTTGTTGTTGTTTTTGTTTTTTTTTTGTTTAATAATTTTTGTTTCAAATTGCACAATGCAACTATGTTTTTACAACTATATACCATTTATGCCTTAATTACGGGGTCAAGCTCACCAATGGCATGCGAGTAGTACTGTTGAGTAGATTTGTGTGGTCATAGCTCCCCCGGTGGTGATCTTAGGAAAAGTTGATCAAAGGCTATGAGTACATTTAGCTTCATCTATATCTTTGCAACTTTTGCCCAGTTGGTGGTGTGGGCTAAATGAATTGGCCTTGTCTCAATGTTGGACACTGAGTTTTGTTCCAATATGCAAAGGTACAGCCTCACTTCATGCTTGGCATCTTTGCAGTCGACTTTCTTAGCATGTTGAAGGCAAATGGTTTAGATAATAAAAAATCCATTGTTTGTTTTGCCATCCATTTGAACATTACTTTCTGTGTAGAAAAGACCAAGCAAATGGAGTAATCCATTCTGGAACTGTAATGGACTTTAATCATTTCTCTTTTTCTGTAATAGGCCAGGCACAAACTAGTGCAGCACCACAGACAGGTAATTATACACCTTTGAATTAGAACCAGATCTGCTTTTCTCACAACCTGAAAAACTGCCTATAACATTTGTTTGAACTAAAAACACGAAGCACTGCACTCAATCTGACATGTCAACATCTTCATCAAATCTAACAATGTATTTGTGTGTTCACTTTTTCTGCTGCAACAGTGAGATTGAGCACGTCTGCCTCACAGCCAGTAGTCAAAGGTAATGGTGCTGAGGAGGATGAAACTCCACTCTTATTACCACTTTGTTTCTTATCTCATCAAAAATGCAAACAAACAAAAAAAGAAAAAAAAATAACAAACAAAAAAAAACCCCTAATAACTTGTTCTTCTATCTTTCTGTTGTTTTGTGAATAATAGCTGTCAAGTTGGTGAATGGACCCAACCCCTGTTCTGGAAGAGTGGAGGTTCTCCACAATGGAATATGGGGAACAGTGTGTGATGATCTGTGGGATACTACAGACGCAGCAGTGGTGTGTAGGGAACTGGGCTGTGGGAGTGTTATAGAGGCAAAGAGCTCAGCTTATTTTGGACAAGGTTCTGGACAAATATGGTTGGATGATGTCCAGTGCCGTGGGAATGAATCTACACTGACAAACTGTACATCAATTGGATGGGGATCACATAACTGTGGGCACCATGAAGATGCTGGAGTCATCTGCCAAGGTGAGTCAAAAACATTTATGCAACTGATGTATAGCTGTGATGTTGTACAGTATATTTTCTCATTAGCAATGCAACAGTGTTTCATGTTCTAAATAACGTGACCTACTTGAAAGAACCAATGTATCATTATAGTTTTTTGTTGTTGTTGTTTTTGTTTTTTTTGTTTAATAATTTTTGTTTCAAATTGCACAATGCAACCATATTTTTACAACTATATACCATTTATGCCTTAATTACGGGGTCAAGCTCACCAATGGTATGCATGTAGTACTGTTGAGTAGATTTGTGTGGTCATAGCTCCCCCGGTGGTGATCTTAGGAAAAGTTGATCAAAGGCTATGAGTACATTTAGCTTCATCTATATCTTTGCAACTTTTGCCCAGTTGGTGGTGTGGGCTAAATGAATTTGCCTTGTCTCAATGTCGGACACTGAGTTTTGTTCCAATATGCAAAGGTACAGCCTCACTTCATGCTTGGCATCTTTGCAGTCGACTTTCTTAGCATGTTGAAGGCAAATGGTTTAGATAATAAAAAATCCATTGTTTGTTTTGCCATCCGTTTGAACATTACTTTCTGTGTAGAAAAGACCAAGCAAATGGAGTAATCCATTCTGGAACTGTAATGGACTTTAATCATCTCTCTTTTTCTGTAATAGGCCAGGCACAAACTAGTGCAGCACCACAGACAGGTAATTATACACTTTTGAATTAGAACCAGATCTGCTTTTCTCACAACCTGAAAAACTGCCTATAACATTTGTTTGAACTAAAAACACGAAGCACTGCACTCAATCTGACATGTCAACATCTTCATCAAATCTAACAATGTATTTGTGTGTTCACTTTTTCTGCTGCAACAGTGAGATTGAGCACGTCTGCCTCACAGCCAGTAGTCAAAGGTAATGGTGCTGAGGAGGATGAAACTCCACTCTTATTACCACTTTGTTTCTTATCTCATCAAAAATACAAACAAACAAACAAAGAAAAAAAATAACAAAAAAAAAAAAAAACCTAATAACTTGTTCTTCTATCTTTCTGTTGTTTTGTGAATAATAGCTGTCAAGTTGGTGAATGGACCCAACCCCTGTTCTGGAAGAGTGGAGGTTCTCCACAATGGAATATGGGGAACAGTGTGTGATGATCTGTGGGATACTACAGACGCAGCAGTGGTGTGTAGGGAACTGGGCTGTGGGAGTGTTATAGAGGCAAAGAGCTCAGCTTATTTTGGACAAGGTTCTGGACAAATATGGTTGGATGATGTCCAGTGCCGTGGGAATGAATCTACACTGACAAACTGTTCATCAATTGGATGGGGATCACATAACTGTTTGCACAGTGAAGATGCTGGAGTCATCTGCCAAGGTGAGTCAGAAACATTTATGCAACTGATGTATAGCTGTGATGTTGTACAGTATATTTTCTCATTAGCAATGCAACAGTGTTTCATGTTCTAAATAACGTGACCTACTTGAAAGAACCAATGTATCATTATAGTTTTTTGTTGTTGTTGTTTTTGTTTTTTTTGTTTAATAATTTTTGTTTCAAATTGCACAATGCAACCATATTTTTACAACTATATACCATTTATGCCTTAATTACGGGGTCAAGCTCACCAATGGTATGCATGTAGTACTGTTGAGTAGATTTGTGTGGTCATAGCTCCCCCGGTGGTGATCTTAGGAAAAGTTGATCAAAGGCTATGAGTACATTTAGCTTCATCTATATCTTTGCAACTTTTGCCCAGTTGGTGGTGTGGGCTAAATGAATTTGCCTTGTCTCAATGTCGGACACTGAGTTTTGTTCCAATATGCAAAGGTACAGCCTCACTTCATGCTTGGCATCTTTGCAGTCGACTTTCTTAGCATGTTGAAGGCAAATGGTTTAGATAATAAAAAATCCATTGTTTGTTTTGCCATCCGTTTGAACATTACTTTCTGTGTAGAAAAGACCAAGCAAATGGAGTAATCCATTCTGGAACTGTAATGGACTTTAATCATCTCTCTTTTTCTGTAATAGGCCAGGCACAAACTAGTGCAGCACCACAGACAGGTAATTATACACCTTTGAATTAGAACCAGATCTGCTTTTCTCACAACCTGAAAAACTGCCTATAACATTTGTTTGAACTAAAAACACGAAGCACTGCACTCAATCTGACATGTCAACATCTTCATCAAATCTAACAATGTATTTGTGTGTTCACTTTTTCTGCTGCAACAGTGAGATTGAGCACGTCTGCCTCACAGCCAGCAGTCAAAGGTAATGGTGCTGAGGAGGATGAAACTCCACTCTTATTACCACTTTGTTTCTTATCTCATCAAAAATGCAAACAAACAAACAAAGAAAAAAAATAACAAACAAAAAAAAACCCCTAATAACTTGTTCTTCTATCTTTCTGTTGTTTTGTGAATAATAGCTGTCAAGTTGGTGAATGGACCCAACCCCTGTTCTGGAAGAGTGGAGGTTCTCCACAATGGAATATGGGGAACAGTGTGTGATGATCTGTGGGATACTACAGACGCAGCAGTGGTGTGTAGGGAACTGGGCTGTGGGAGTGTTATAGAGGCAAAGAGCTCAGCTTATTTTGGACAAGGTTCTGGACAAATATGGTTGGATGATGTCCAGTGCCGTGGGAATGAATCTACACTGACAAACTGTTCATCAATTGGATGGGGATCACATAACTGTTTGCACAGTGAAGATGCTGGAGTCATATGCCAAGGTGAGTCAAAAACATTTATGCAACTGATGTTTAGCTGTGATGTTGTACAGTATATTGTATCTTCCTATGAGGAGGTTGACGTGGTGAGCGTCGAGACTGGAGATGAGGACCCGCCATCCTCGTCTCCAGCTTATGAGGAGCTGCTGGAGGTGGTGACCAGGGCAGTCGATAAGCTAAAAATAGACTGGCCCGCGGAGAGAAGCGAGACAAAACCTAAAGGCAAGCTTGATGAGCGCTTTCTCCCCGCACGGTCACTACCCCAGCGTCGGGGTCTGCCGTTCTTTCCCGACCTCCACACCGAGACGTCGAGGTCGTGGAACAGACCAGTCCAATATCGTGTGTTCAGCCCCCAAACATCAACATATAGTAACATCGTGGGGCTGAAGCACTACGGCTATGGGGCGATGCCTCGGGTCGAAGAGACGCTTGCGAGCTATCTCTCGCCCGAGTCTGCATCGTCCCTCAAGACCCCGACATTGCCCACTAAGCCTTTAAAAACAACATCGGGCTTGGTGGGCAAGGCTTATTCGGCAGCAGGTCAGGCTGCAGCTTGCCTTCATACCATGTCTATTTTGCAAGCTTACCAGGCTGACCTGCTGGGGGAGATAGATGTAAGCGGGGAAGCGAGATTTGAGTCAATACAGGAGCTCAGAAAGGCGACAGATCTAGCTCTCCGGGCCACCAAGGAGACGGCCAAATCAATCGGCCGCTCTATGGCAGCCTTGGTGGCCACAGAGAGACACCTGTGGCTCAATTTGTCAGACATGAAGGAGAGAGATAAAAACATCCTCATGGATGCGCCGCTGTCTCCTGTGGGCCTATTCGGCGACGCAGTGTCATCTGTCGTCGATAGGTTCCAGGAGACGCGTAAACAATCAGCGGCCTTCCAGAGATTCCTTCCCCGCCGCACTCATCCCCCGGGGCTGCTGAGCGGGAGCAGCCTCAGCCGATAGCCAGCTCCTCGGCGCATAGAGCGCAGCAGAAGGCCAGTGTGGCCACCCGTGCTCCCCCGCAAAGAGCTTGGGGACCGGGGCGGTCAGCACAGGCGAAGCCTTCAAAGAAAAGTCCTGACGCCAGCTGTCTAGGACTCACGAGGGCAGCCCCTCCGGAGGGGTTCGGGTATTAAAAAATCTGGTATCCGTTCCCCTTCGGTGCCCTCAGGGGGCCGTTCTGCCAACCCTGCCACCCAGTGTGCGTCAGGGCGCAGCGGTCTCCACCGATCCTCCGAGGAGGGTCGGTCGTCACTTGATTCGTTTGTCTGCCGGTGCGCCGCGTCAGACCAACGGGCCAAGTGTTCAAAAAACACCAGAGGCCAGTCTCGAGAGACTGGTTCCCTTAGTAGAATTTATGGAAGAATGGAAACTTCTCCCGAAGATTTCGAAATGGGTGCTGCTCATCGTAGAACAGGGTTACAAAATACAGTTCGGCTCTCGGCCGCCCAGGTTCAACGGGGTTCTTCCCACAGTGGTGACCCCAGAGCAGTCTCTGATTATGGAACAAGAGGTTATGACACTCTTGCAAAAAGGAGCTATAGAAAGGGTTCCTCCTCCCAGCAAGCTGTCAGGCTTTTACAGCCGCTACTTCATTGTTCCAAAGAAGGATGGAGGGTTACGTCCGATCATAGATTTACGTGTGCTAAATCGATCTGTACGAAAGTTAAAGTTCAAAATGCTTACACTCAAACAGATTATCCCACAGACTGGTTTGTGGCGATAGACCTGAAAGACGCATACTTTCATGTATCCATCCATCCTCATCACAGGAAGTTCCTCAGGTTTGCTTTCGGGGGCGGAGCTTACCAATACAAGGTTCTTCCCTTCGGCCTATCTCTATCACCCTGCACGTTCACGAAGTGCGTGGATGCAGCTCTGGCTCCGTTGAGACTCCAGGGCATCCGCGTACTGAACTATATCGACGACTGGTTGATACTAGCTCAAACAGAACAGTTGGCAGTTCAACATCGAGATGTTGTTCTGTCGCACATGAAGAAACTTGGGCTGAGGCTCAATGCCAAGAAAAGTGTGCTGGTTCCGAGTCAAATTACCAACTACTTAGGGGTAGTTTGGGACTCCACCACGATGCAGGCATATTTATCCCCTGCTCGTGTGAGTTCCATTCTCGGGGCCGTGAAAGGGGTGAAGTTAGGCCAGTCACTCACTGTAAAACAGTTTCAGAGACTGTTGGGTCTTATGGCAGCTGCGTCCAACGTGATAACTTTTGGCCTTCTGCACATGAGACCCTTACAGTGGTGGCTCAGGACCAAGGGGTTTTCTCCGAGGGGAAATCCTTTTTGCATGATCAAAGTCACGCGGCGATGCCTTCGTGCTCTGGTCATGTGGAAAAAGACTTGGTTCCTGTCCCAGGGACCTGTGTTGGGGACTTCTCGTCGTCGCGTAATGCTTACGACAGATGCTTCCCTCACGGGCTGGGGGGCGATCATGAGTGGTCGCTCGGCTCAGGGTCTATGGGAGGACCATCAGCTCTCCTGGCACATAAATCGGCTGGAGATGATGGCGGTATTTCTTGCATTGAAACACTGCCTCCCAGACCTGAGGGACCATCACGTGTCGGTCCGTACGGACAACACGACGGTGGTCTCGTATATCAACCATCAGTTGGGGGTCTGCGGTCTCGCCGACTTTGCAACTTGGCCCGTCGGATCCTCCTGTGGGCCCAGGGAAAGTTCCTCTCATTGAAAGCAGCTTATATTCCAGGGCATCAAAATGTGGGAGCGGACGCCCTGTCGAGGCAGGGGCCGAGGCCCGGGGAGTGGAGACTCCACACCGAGGTGGTGGAGCTCATCTGGAAAAATTCGGTCAAGCGAAAGTCGACCTATTTGCTTCGGGAGAGTCAACCCAGTGTCCACTGTGGTACTTCCCTAACGCACCCAGCACCTCTGGGGCTGGATGCTATGCTACAGGCGTGGCTGAGGCTACGTCTGTATGCATTTCTGGAAAAGGTACGCCAGGAAGGGGTCAGCCTAATACTGGTGGCCCCGTACTGGCCGACCAGGATATGGTTTGCGGACCTAATGTCTCTATTAGACGGCTCTCCAATGGAGCTTCCTCTCAGGCAGGACCTCCTGTCTCAAGCGGGCGGCACGATACTCCATCCCCGCCCAGAGCTATGGAAACTGTGGGCCTGGCCTCTGAGGGGGCAAGGCTCATAGATTCCGGTCTCCCAACCGAGGTTGTGGAGACCATTCTTCATTCCAGAACTCCCTCCACAAGGAAGCTATATGCATACAAATGGAAGTTGTTTTCTACTTGGTGTAGTCAACGCAATACGGACCCTGTCCAGTCACCTATTAGCCTTGTGCTTCAGTTTCTCCAAGAAAAGTTCTCGGAAGGGTTATCTCCTTCGACATTGAAGGTTTATGTAGCAGCCATCTCGGCTTATCATGCTCCTGTAGGGGGTTCCTCGGTGGGTCGAGACCCCCTTGTCATACGCTTCCTTCGTGGCACGCTGAGGCTGAGGCCTGCAGTACGTACAAGAACTCCAGCCTGGGACTTGGCTATAGTATTAGAGGGGCTAGCTGAAGCTCCCTTCGAACCACTAGAAGAGGTATCAGAAAAATTCCTCACTCTGAAAACGATATTTCTTCTGGCAATCTCGTCTCTTAAAAGGATAGGAGATTTACAAGCACTGTCAGTTGCTCCTTCGTGTCTGGGATTTGTGCCTGGTATGGTTAAGGCTTTCCTGCACACTAGACCTGGCTTCGTGCCAAAGGTCCCCACCAACGTCCCGGGTCCTATAGTACTCCAGGCTTTCTGTCGTCCTCTTTTTGTAAATCCGGATCAGGAGAAATGCAATCTGCTTTGCCCCGTCAGGGCTTTAGATACATATGTCCACAGAGCTTCCCTGTGGCGGAAAACAGACCAGTTGTTTGTATGATATGGGTCCCCTAAGAAAGGGGGCCAGCATCTAAGCAGAGGATGAGTAAGTGGGTGGTCGAGGCCATCTCACTTGCCTATGAAGCATCTGGACAGCCATGTCCTCTAGCTGTCTGTGCTCATTCCACCAGGGGTATGGCGGCCTCTAAGGCATTAATGTCAGGAGTGTCATTGAATGATATATGTGATGCAGCTGGATGGTCATCCCAGCACACATTCATCAGGTTTTACAACCTAGACGTAAGCTCTACTCCGGGTTCCTCGGTTCTGTCTACAAGATCACAGACAGGTGCTCGGTGATATGGCGTAGTTGGGACAGCGTTCCCATCACGTCATTCGACGTAGCGTCGATAGTTCCCACGAAAGGGAACGTCTCGGGTTACTGGTGTAACCCTTGTTCCCTGAGTAAGGGAACGAGACGCTACGTCACGTTGCCGTACCCCCAGCATACCTGTGAGCGTCTTGCTTCAGCCATAATCCAGAAGCTAGCGTTCTTTGTTCTGGGTATGCTTTATAGTTTCCTGGTCCGTGACGTCACCCGCCTCTGACGCCTCGTCTCACCATTGGTTAGATACAGAAGTGCTTCACGATGCAATCACGCAGAGGGTTCCCATCACGTCATTCCACGTAGCGTCTCGTTCCCTTACTCAGGGAACAAGGGTTCCCTGTAACCCAGTAACCCGAGACGGTTTTTTTTGTTGTTGTTGTTGTTGTTGTTTTTGTTTTTTTTTGTTTAATAATTTTTGTTTCAAATTGCACAATGCAACTATGTTTTTACAACTATATACCATTTATGCCTTAATTACGGGGTCAAGCTCACCAATGGCATGCGAGTAGTACTGTTGAGTAGATTTGTGTGGTCATAGCTCCCCCGGTGGTGATCTTAGGAAAAGTTGATCAAAGGCTATGAGTACATTTAGCTTCATCTATATCTTTGCAACTTTTGCCCAGTTGGTGGTGTGGGCTAAATGAATTGGCCTTGTCTCAATGTCGGACACTGAGTTTTGTTCCAATATGCAAAGGTACAGCCTCACTTCATGCTTGGCATCTTTGCAGTCGACTTTCTTAGCATGTTGAAGGCAAATGGTTTAGATAATAAAAAATCCATTGTTTGTTTTGCCATCCGTTTGAACATTACTTTCTGTGTAGAAAAGACCAAGCAAATGGAGTAATCCATTCTGGAACTGTAATGGACTTTAATCATTTCTCTTTTTCTGTAATAGGCCAGGCACAAACTAGTGCAGCACCACAGACAGGTAATTATACACCTTTGAATTAGAACCAGATCTGCTTTTCTCACAACCTGAAAAACTGCCTATAACATTTGTTTGAACTAAAAACACGAAGCACTGCACTCAATCTGACATGTCAACATCTTCATCAAATCTAACAATGTATTTGTGTGTTCACTTTTTCTGCTGCAACAGTGAGATTGAGCACGTCTGCCTCACAGCCAGTAGTCAAAGGTAATGGTGCTGAGGAGGATGAAACTCCACTCTTATTACCACTTTGTTTCTTATCTCATCAAAAATGCAAACAAACAAACAAAGAAAAAAAATAACAAACAAAAAAACCCCCTAATAACTTGTTCTTCTATCTTTCTGTTGTTTTGTGAATAATAGCTGTCAAGTTGGTGAATGGACCCAACCCCTGTTCTGGAAGAGTGGAGGTTCTCCACAATGGAATATGGGGAACAGTGTGTGATGATCTGTGGGATACTACAGACGCAGCAGTGGTGTGTAGGGAACTGGGCTGTGGGAGTGTTATAGAGGCAAAGAGCTCAGCTTATTTTGGACAAGGTTCTGGACAAATATGGTTGGATGATGTCCAGTGCCGTGGGAATGAATCTACACTGACAAACTGTTCATCAATTGGATGGGGATCACATAACTGTTTGCACAGTGAAGATGCTGGAGTCATCTGCCAAGGTGAGTCAGAAACATTTATGCAACTGATGTATAGCTGTGATGTTGTACAGTATATTTTCTCATTAGCAATGCAACAGTGTTTCATGTTCTAAATAACGTGACCTACTTGAAAGAACCAATGTATCATTATAGTTTTTCTTGTTGTTGCTGTTGTTGTTGTTTTTGTTTTTTTTGTTTAATAATTTTTGTTTCAAATTGCACAATGCGACCATATTTTTACAACTATATACCATTTATGCCTTAATTACGGGGTCAAGCTCACCAATGGCATGCGAGTAGTACTGTTGAGTAGATTTGTGTGGTCATAGCTCCCCCGGTGGTGATCTTAGGAAAAGTTGATCAAAGGCTATGAGTACATTTAGCTTCATCTATATCTTTGCAACTTTTGCCCAGTTGGTGGTGTGGGCTAAATGAATTGGCCTTGTCTCAATGTCGGACACTGAGTTTTGTTCCAATATGCAAAGGTACAGCCTCACTTCATGCTTGGCATCTTTGCAGTCGACTTTCTTAGCATGTTGAAGGCAAATGGTTTAGATAATAAAAAATCCATTGTTTGTTTTGCCATCCGTTTGAACATTACTTTCTGTGTAGAAAAGACCAAGCAAATGGAGTAATCCATTCTGGAACTGTAATGGACTTTAATCATTTCTCTTTTTCTGTAATAGGCCAGGCACAAACTAGTGCAGCACCACAGACAGGTAATTATACACCTTTGAATTAGAACCAGATCTGCTTTTCTCACAACCTGAAAAACTGCCTATAACATTTGTTTGAACTAAAAACACGAAGCACTGCACTCAATCTGACATGTCAACATCTTCATCAAATCTAACAATGTATTTGTGTTCACTTTTTCTGCTGCAACAGTGAGATTGAGCACGTCTGCCTCACAGCCAGTAGTCAAAGGTAATGGTGCTGAGGAGGATGAAACTCCACTCTTATTACCACTTTGTTTCTTATCTCATCAAAAATGCAAACAAACAAACAAAGAAAAAAATAACAAACAAAAAAAAAACCCCTAATAACTTGTTCTTCTATCTTTCTGTTGTTTTGTGAATAATAGCTGTCAAGTTGGTGAATGGACCCAACCCCTGTTCTGGAAGAGTGGAGGTTCTCCACAATGGAATATGGGGAACAGTGTGTGATGATCTGTGGGATACTACAGACGCAGCAGTGGTGTGTAGGGAACTGGGCTGTGGGAGTGTTATAGAGGCAAAGAGCTCAGCTTATTTTGGACAAGGTTCTGGACAAATATGGTTGGATGATGTCCAGTGCCGTGGGAATGAATCTACACTGACAAACTGTACATCAATTGGATGGGGATCACATAACTGTGGGCACCATGAAGATGCTGGAGTCATCTGCCAAGGTGCGTCAAAAACATTTATGCAACTGATGTATAGCTGTGATGTTGTACAGTATATTTTCTCATTAGCAATGCAACAGTGTTTCATGTTCTAAATAACGTGACCTACTTGAAAGAACCAATGTATCATTATAGTTTTTTGTTGTTGTTGTTTTTGTTTTTTTTGTTTAATAATTTTTGTTTCAAATTGCACAATGCAACCATATTTTTACAACTATATACCATTTATGCCTTAATTACGGGGTCAAGCTCACCAATGGTATGCATGTAGTACTGTTGAGTAGATTTGTGTGGTCATAGCTCCCCCGGTGGTGATCTTAGGAAAAGTTGATCAAAGGCTATGAGTACATTTAGCTTCATCTATATCTTTGCAACTTTTGCCCAGTTGGTGGTGTGGGCTAAATGAATTGGCCTTGTCTCAATGTCGGACACTGAGTTTTGTTCCAATATGCAAAGGTACAGCCTCACTTCATGCTTGGCATCTTTGCAGTCGACTTTCTTAGCATGTTGAAGGCAAATGGTTTAGATAATAAAAAATCCATTGTTTGTTTTGCCATCCGTTTGAACATTACTTTCTGTGTAGAAAAGACCAAGCAAATGGAGTAATCCATTCTGGAACTGTAATGGACTTTAATCATCTCTCTTTTTCTGTAATAGGCCAGGCACAAACTAGTGCAGCACCACAGACAGGTAATTATACACCTTTGAATTAGAACCAGATCTGCTTTTCTCACAACCTGAAAAACTGCCTATAACATTTGTTTGAACTAAAAACACGAAGCACTGCACTCAATCTGACATGTCAACATCTTCATCAAATCTAACAATGTATTTGTGTGTTCACTTTTTCTGCTGCAACAGTGAGATTGAGCACGTCTGCCTCACAGCCAGCAGTCAAAGGTAATGGTGCTGAGGAGGATGAAACTCCACTCTTATTACCACTTTGTTTCTTATCTCATCAAAAATGCAAACAAACAAACAAAGAAAAAAAATAACAAACAAAAAAAAAACCCCTAATAACTTGTTCTTCTATCTTTCTGTTGTTTTGTGAATAATAGCTGTCAAGTTGGTGAATGGACCCAACCCCTGTTCTGGAAGAGTGGAGGTTCTCCACAATGGAATATGGGGAACAGTGTGTGATGATCTGTGGGATACTACAGACGCAGCAGTGGTGTGTAGGGAACTGGGCTGTGGGAGTGTTATAGAGGCAAAGAGCTCAGCTTATTTTGGACAAGGTTCTGGACAAATATGGTTGGATGATGTCCAGTGCCGTGGGAATGAATCTACACTGACAAACTGTTCATCAATTGGATGGGGATCACATAACTGTTTGCACAGTGAAGATGCTGGAGTCATATGCCAAGGTGAGTCAAAAACATTTATGCAACTGATGTTTAGCTGTGATGTTGTACAGTATATTGTATCTTCCTATGAGGAGGTTGACGTGGTGAGCGTCGAGACTGGAGATGAGGACCCGCCATCCTCGTCTCCAGCTTATGAGGAGCTGCTGGAGGTGGTGACCAGGGCAGTCGATAAGCTAAAAATAGACTGGCCCGCGGAGAGAAGCGAGACAAAACCTAAAGGCAAGCTTGATGAGCGCTTTCTCCCCGCACGGTCACTACCCCAGCGTCGGGGTCTGCCGTTCTTTCCCGACCTCCACACCGAGACGTCGAGGTCGTGGAACAGACCAGTCCAATATCGTGTGTTCAGCCCCCAAACATCAACATATAGTAACATCGTGGGGCTGAAGCACTACGGCTATGGGGCGATGCCTCGGGTCGAAGAGACGCTTGCGAGCTATCTCTCGCCCGAGTCTGCATCGTCCCTCAAGACCCCGACATTGCCCACTAAGCCTTTAAAAACAACATCGGGCTTGGTGGGCAAGGCTTATTCGGCAGCAGGTCAGGCTGCAGCTTGCCTTCATACCATGTCTATTTTGCAAGCTTACCAGGCTGACCTGCTGGGGGAGATAGATGTAAGCGGGGAAGCGAGATTTGAGTCAATACAGGAGCTCAGAAAGGCGACAGATCTAGCTCTCCGGGCCACCAAGGAGACGGCCAAATCAATCGGCCGCTCTATGGCAGCCTTGGTGGCCACAGAGAGACACCTGTGGCTCAATTTGTCAGACATGAAGGAGAGAGATAAAAACATCCTCATGGATGCGCCGCTGTCTCCTGTGGGCCTATTCGGCGACGCAGTGTCATCTGTCGTCGATAGGTTCCAGGAGACGCGTAAACAATCAGCGGCCTTCCAGAGATTCCTTCCCCGCCGCACTCATCCCCCGGGGCTGCTGAGCGGGAGCAGCCTCAGCCGATAGCCAGCTCCTCGGCGCATAGAGCGCAGCAGAAGGCCAGTGTGGCCACCCGTGCTCCCCCGCAAAGAGCTTGGGGACCGGGGCGGTCAGCACAGGCGAAGCCTTCAAAGAAAAAGTCCTGACGCCAGCTGTCTAGGACTCACGAGGGCAGCCCCCTCCGGAGGGGTTCGGGTATTAAAAAATCTGGTATCCGTTCCCCTTCGGTGCCCTCAGGGGGCCGTTCTGCCAACCCTGCCACCCAGTGTGCGTCAGGGCGCAGCGGTCTCCACCGATCCTCCGAGGAGGGTCGGTCGTCACTTGATTCGTTTGTCTGCCGGTGCGCCGCGTCAGACCAACGGGCCAAGTGTTCAAAAACACCAGAGGCCAGTCTCGAGAGACTGGTTCCCTTAGTAGAATTTATGGAAGAATGGAAACTTCTCCCGAAGATTTCGAAATGGGTGCTGCTCATCGTAGAACAGGGTTACAAAATACAGTTCGGCTCTCGGCCGCCCAGGTTCAACGGGGTTCTTCCCACAGTGGTGACCCCAGAGCAGTCTCTGATTATGGAACAAGAGGTTATGACACTCTTGCAAAAAGGAGCTATAGAAAGGGTTCCTCCTCCCAGCAAGCTGTCAGGCTTTTACAGCCGCTACTTCATTGTTCCAAAGAAGGATGGAGGGTTACGTCCGATCATAGATTTACGTGTGCTAAATCGATCTGTACGAAAGTTAAAGTTCAAAATGCTTACACTCAAACAGATTATCCCACAGACTGGTTTGTGGCGATAGACCTGAAAGACGCATACTTTCATGTATCCATCCATCCTCATCACAGGAAGTTCCTCAGGTTTGCTTTCGGGGGCGGAGCTTACCAATACAAGGTTCTTCCCTTCGGCCTATCTCTATCACCCTGCACGTTCACGAAGTGCGTGGATGCAGCTCTGGCTCCGTTGAGACTCCAGGGCATCCGCGTACTGAACTATATCGACGACTGGTTGATACTAGCTCAAACAGAACAGTTGGCAGTTCAACATCGAGATGTTGTTCTGTCGCACATGAAGAAACTTGGGCTGAGGCTCAATGCCAAGAAAAGTGTGCTGGTTCCGAGTCAAATTACCAACTACTTAGGGGTAGTTTGGGACTCCACCACGATGCAGGCATATTTATCCCCTGCTCGTGTGAGTTCCATTCTCGGGGCCGTGAAAGGGGTGAAGTTAGGCCAGTCACTCACTGTAAAACAGTTTCAGAGACTGTTGGGTCTTATGGCAGCTGCGTCCAACGTGATAACTTTTGGCCTTCTGCACATGAGACCCTTACAGTGGTGGCTCAGGACCAAGGGGTTTTCTCCGAGGGGAAATCCTTTTTGCATGATCAAAGTCACGCGGCGATGCCTTCGTGCTCTGGTCATGTGGAAAAAGACTTGGTTCCTGTCCCAGGGACCTGTGTTGGGGACTTCTCGTCGTCGCGTAATGCTTACGACAGATGCTTCCCTCACGGGCTGGGGGGCGATCATGAGTGGTCGCTCGGCTCAGGGTCTATGGGAGGACCATCAGCTCTCCTGGCACATAAATCGGCTGGAGATGATGGCGGTATTTCTTGCATTGAAACACTGCCTCCCAGACCTGAGGGACCATCACGTGTCGGTCCGTACGGACAACACGACGGTGGTCTCGTATATCAACCATCAGTTGGGGGTCTGCGGTCTCGCCGACTTTGCAACTTGGCCCGTCGGATCCTCCTGTGGGCCCAGGGAAAGTTCCTCTCATTGAAAGCAGCTTATATTCCAGGGCATCAAAATGTGGGAGCGGACGCCCTGTCGAGGCAGGGGCCGAGGCCCGGGGAGTGGAGACTCCACACCGAGGTGGTGGAGCTCATCTGGAAAAATTCGGTCAAGCGGAAGTCGACCTATTTGCTTCGGGAGAGTCAACCCAGTGTCCACTGTGGTACTCCCTAACGCACCCAGCACCTCTGGGGCTGGATGCTATGCTACAGGCGTGGCTGAGGCTACGTCTGTATGCATTTCTGGAAAAGGTACGCCAGGAAGGGGTCAGCCTAATACTGGTGGCCCCGTACTGGCCGACCAGGATATGGTTTGCGGACCTAATGTCTCTATTAGACGGCTCTCCAATGGAGCTTCCTCTCAGGCAGGACCTCCTGTCTCAAGCGGGCGGCACGATACTCCATCCCCGCCCAGAGCTATGGAAACTGTGGGCCTGGCCTCTGAGGGGCAAGGCTCATAGATTCCGGTCTCCCAACCGAGGTTGTGGAGACCATTCTTCATTCCAGAACTCCCTCCACAAGGAAGCTATATGCATACAAATGGAAGTTGTTTTCTACTTGGTGTAGTCAACGCAATACGGACCCTGTCCAGTCACCTATTAGCCTTGTGCTTCAGTTTCTCCAAGAAAAGTTCTCGGAAGGGTTATCTCCTTCGACATTGAAGGTTTATGTAGCAGCCATCTCGGCTTATCATGCTCCTGTAGGGGGTTCCTCGGTGGGTCGAGACCCCCTTGTCATACGCTTCCTTCGTGGCACGCTGAGGCTGAGGCCTGCAGTACGTACAAGAACTCCAGCCTGGGACTTGGCTATAGTATTAGAGGGGCTAGCTGAAGCTCCCTTCGAACCACTAGAAGAGGTATCAGAAAAATTCCTCACTCTGAAAACGATATTTCTTCTGGCAATCTCGTCTCTTAAAAGGATAGGAGATTTACAAGCACTGTCAGTTGCTCCTTCGTGTCTGGAATTTGTGCCTGGTATGGTTAAGGCTTTCCTGCACACTAGACCTGGCTTCGTGCCAAAGGTCCCCACCAACGTCCCGGGTCCTATAGTACTCCAGGCTTTCTGTCGTCCTCTTTTTGTAAATCCGGATCAGGAGAAATGCAATCTGCTTTGCCCCGTCAGGGCTTTAGATACATATGTCCACAGAGCTTCCCTGTGGCGGAAAACAGACCAGTTGTTTGTATGTTATGGGTCCCCTAAGAAAGGGGGGCCAGCATCTAAGCAGAGGATGAGTAAGTGGGTGGTCGAGGCCATCTCACTTGCCTATGAAGCATCTGGACAGCCATGTCCTCTAGCTGTCTGTGCTCATTCCACCAGGGGTATGGCGGCCTCTAAGGCATTAATGTCAGGAGTGTCATTGAATGATATATGTGATGCAGCTGGATCCAAGGGTTACATCTACTGGTGTAACCCTTGTTCCCTGAGTAAGGGAACGAGACGCTACGTCACATTGCCATACCCCCAGCATACCTGTGAGCGTCTTGCTTCAGCCATAATCCAGAAGCTAGCGTTCTTTGTTCTGGGTATGCTTTATAGTTTCCTGGTCCGTGACGTCACCCGCCTCTGACGCCTCATCTCATCATTGGTTAGATACAGAAGTGCTTCACGATGCAATCACGCAGAGGGTTCCCATCACGTCATTCCACGTAGCGTCTCGTTCCCTTACTCAGGGAACAAGGGTTACACCAGTAACCCGAGACGGTTTTTTTTGTTGTTGTTGTTGTTGTTGTTTTTTTTTTTTTTGGTTTAATAATTTTAGTTTCAAATTGCACAATGCAACTATGTTTTTACAACTATATACCATTTATGCCTTAATTACGGGGTCAAGCTCACCAATGGCATGCGAGTAGTACTGTTGAGTAGATTTGTGTGGTCATAGCTCCCCCGGTGGTGATCTTAGGAAAAGTTGATCAAAGGCTATGAGTACATTTAGCTTCATCTATATCTTTGCAACTTTTGCCCAGTTGGTGGTGTGGGCTAAATGAATTGGCCTTGTCTCAATGTCGGACACTGAGTTTTGTTCCAGTATGCAAAGGTACAGCCTCACTTCATGCTTGGCATCTTTGCAGTCGACTTTCTTAGCATGTTGAAGGCAAATGGTTTAGATAATAAAAAATCCATTGTTTGTTTTGCCATCCGTTTGAACATTACTTTCTGTGTAGAAAAGACCAAGCAAATGGAGTAATCCATTCTGGAACTGTAATGGACTTTAATCATTTCTCTTTTTCTGTAATAGGCCAGGCACAAACTAGTGCAGCACCACAGACAGGTAATTATACACCTTTGAATTAGAACCAGATCTGCTTTTCTCACAACCTGAAAAACTGCCTATAACATTTGTTTGAACTAAAAACACGAAGCACTGCACTCAATCTGACATGTCAACATCTTCATCAAATCTAACAATGTATTTGTGTGTTCACTTTTTCTGCTGCAACAGTGAGATTGAGCACGTCTGCCTCACAGCCAGTAGTCAAAGGTAATGGTGCTGAGGAGGATGAAACTCCACTCTTATTACCACTTTGTTTCTTATCTCATCAAAAATACAAACAAACAAACAAAGAAAAAAAATAACAAACAAAAAAAAAAAAAAAACCTAATAACTTGTTCTTCTATCTTTCTGTTGTTTTGTGAATAATAGCTGTCAAGTTGGTGAATGGACCCAACCCCTGTTCTGGAAGAGTGGAGGTTCTCCACAATGGAATATGGGGAACAGTGTGTGATGATCTGTGGGATACTACAGACGCAGCAGTGGTGTGTAGGGAACTGGGCTGTGGGAGTGTTATAGAGGCAAAGAGCTCAGCTTATTTTGGACAAGGTTCTGGACAAATATGGTTGGATGATGTCCAGTGCCGTGGGAATGAATCTACACTGACAAACTGTACATCAATTGGATGGGGATCACATAACTGTGGGCACCATGAAGATGCTGGAGTCATCTGCCAAGGTGAGTCAAACACAGTTATACAAATGATATACTTGGGATGTTGTACAGTACATTTTCTCATTAGCAATGCAACAGTGTTTCATGATCTAACTAACATAATCTACTTGAAAGAACCAATGTTCCAATTTGCTCAACAAAGTTTTACAATTATACCATTTATGCCTCAATTATGGGGTCAAGCTCACCAGTGGCATGCATGTAGTTATGTTGAGTAGATTTGTGTGGTCATAGCACATCTATCTCCATCTGTAGCCATTTTTGCTGTGGCGCCCCGACCACACACACACACACACACTCAGACACGCTCACACGCACCTTGGTGAACCTTGTCCTTAACTTACTTAAAGGTGGGGTAAGCAATATTACAAAAACGCTGTTGGACATTGTTAATATTTGAAATAAACCCAAACAAACATATCTCTCTCTTCATTGCTCCACCTCCAAAACTCACCCTCCAATCCTAACCACCCTGCACCGAGTCTGTCTCGAACCCTGCTCGCTAAACACCGCATTCTCTAGTGGTCGTCAGTGTACCTCTTGAGGTTTTATCTGCACATCTCTTACTAGCTGGCCTCTGTTACACATGCAATGTGAGAGTGGCTGGCTGTGTATCACAGGGTTTTTTAGCTTGTTTGCTGTACGCCCTGTTACATAGCAGCTTTTAGGCATTGTTCTGTTTTTTGTTATTATTCAGAAATGACAAGGAGGCAGCTTCACGCAATACTAAGTCAATGGAGAGGGTTGGAACTTTACATTTTCAGGTCAACGTGCACAGCACAAACAGTATTTTGATGGTTTATATTCTCAGCTAAAACTGTCTCCTATATACAGTATTGCTCCGAATATAAGACGAACCTGATTATAAGACCCCCCACAGTGGCCCCCCAGGAGCGTAGTTTGACACGTGCTCTAGACCTTGAACATAAGACAAACCCATTTTTTCAGATGTATTTCTAAGAGAAATATATTGTCTTATATTTGGAACAATACAGTATACACACCACGATTAGAGATATTTTTTCAGTAAAATAGACTTGTGAACCAAAGTACAAAGACAAATATCATTCAATAAATTTATTATGAAAAAGAATCAATTTACAACTGACAATATTATTTAGAAAGAAGTCATGTCTTTACTGGATTTTAAACAATGTCTTTTGCTTTGTCACTATCATCTCCATACAATCTCACTCCATCATTAAAAATATTAGGCCCCCAAGTGAATTCAACCATTTACAATTGACAGTGTTACATAAAAAATTAATGTCTTCTTAACTGGATTTTAAACAAAAGATCCAAATGTCATCTTGCACTTATCATTTACTTCAATGAAGGACTGGCATACTTTTTCAAGATCTAATTTGTCTTTCCTGGTGAACATGGCATATAGCCACATTATTGAGCCTTGTCTGACTCATTGATGATCTCAGCCAAGTTTTGAGTCTTCTCAGGGCACTGAAACTCCTCTCTGCCTCTGAGGAGGAAGCAGGGACAACCATCAACAGCCTTACCAAAGTCTCAACTTGACTGAAAAGGCCTCTCACTTCAGGAACCATTCTTCGAATGATTTCTGCAACATCTGCAGTAGTTTGAAAGGTGTAGATAGTTTCAAACATTTTAAGTTGCACCTGCAATTGTCTTGAAATTAGTTCTGGATACTCATTCACAACTCCATCCAATTCAGCTTTCAGTAGCACTTTCTCAAGTTTTTGCAGTTTTTGTATACCATCTTGGTCAAATCATTGACACATCTGTGTGTCCACAGTGTCCAAGCAGCTGTAATACTGGGGCCTGAAGTAAGACTGGACATTAGGATGTAGATGGGGTGCAGTCTGACTGCTGTATCGTTTGGCTTGTTTTCGGATGTGAGGCATCTTAATTCTGGGTTGTAGATTCAGCATTGTTACTAGATCAGCTTTGGTGAACAGTTGTTGGAAGTGTTCATCTGTTCTCCTTTCTTGCATGCTTTTCTTAACATGCTTCACAGCCTCCAACATCCCCGATACAGTGTGCTGTTTGAGCTGCAGGCTGGTGTTTAAACACTCCAACTCTCCAATTATGTCCTCTGCCATTACAAGACCAAGCACTGTGTTTCCCTTTAGGAATTTTTTCATGAAATCCATTGGCCTTAATTGATGTATCAGCTGTGCTACAAGATGCCATTTCCTCCAAGGCAGTCAACACAGATTCGTACTGTTTAAGAATTGCATGAATAGCAGATGTCCGAACAGTCCACCTGGTGGGGCAAAGAGGCTTCAATGAAATAAAGGAATGCTGTAATTTTGCTATGCCCTTAAAGATTGCCTTGAATTTCACAGATTGGTTGAAGAAAGAGCCTAATTCGTGGACTACGCCTAGTGTGTCTCTAATCACTGGAGTGGCAACACAGGCAGCCTGTGTAATCAAATGAACACAGTGTGTGGCACAGTGACAGTACAGCGCCAGTGGCTGCTCCTTGCACACCTTGTACTTGACCAGCCATGTTGGAAGCTCCATCATATGTTTGTCCTCTGAGTTGAGACAGAGGAAGATTTAGCCACATCACATGCCATATTTGCTAAAGCTTGTCCTGTTGTTGCTGACATCTCATAAAGTCCAATAAACTCCTATTGGCTGAAGATCAGAATCCACATATCGAAGACAGATGGATTCTTGCTCAACTCCTGTAGTGACTTGGGTCCCATCAATGATCAATGATAACTGAACCACTGGCAAATAATTTACTTAAGAGACTATTTCTTTGACAATGGAATTGCCCATGTACATCGATACTTCATTTTGATTTTTTGGAGTTGTAAATTCCATGTGCCCTTTTAACCAATTTGATAGCTCTGCATCGTCTTCCGCTTTGTATTGCAGGAGCTGGCTGAAATTTCCACTTTGACTGTCAACAACTCTAAATGGCAGGACTTGACGCGCCAAGTACTTTGCACCTTTGAATATTTTCAGTACATTTTGTCTGGCTCTTTCTTATTGTTTTTTCACACTCACATCCCTTACAGAACAAAAATATATGGGAATATACTGAAAAATATAATGCGATATATTCCATAATACATTTCCATATATGGGAAACCAGTGCTTATATTTTTCAATATACTGCAATATATGCATTGACCATGTATGGCTATATATTGATACATATAAAATATTTATAAATGAAGACAAAAATAGCATTACATCCATAAAGTTTTATCCTTTATTGTGTACAAATATTGCATATACATGTTCCCATATAAATGTGAATGTATTGTACACACATATATACACATTCATGGAATGAGTTACAATCAGTGGTTACAACAGACTTCTAGTTCCCAGCATGCTTTGCTTCTGATTGTTAAAGGAGAGTAAATGTTAAAATTAAGTGCTATTTCATGTGTTTTGCTCAGTATTGATATAAGGGGACATCTGTTAGTATTTAAAGTTGTATTATTTTGGAATTTAAAAGGTTTTCTGGTATGTGTGAGTTTTTGGGGTTACCATTGTGCTGAAGAGTAGAGCCTGTGGTTAGACTGATGATTGGCTGAACACCATTAAGACTATAATAACTTTATTTAAAAAGTAACGGCTGTGCCCGCTACAGCACAGTGATAGTCTCTTTGGTTGAAACTTTAGTACATGCAGGTGTGCTTGAAAATATGCAACATTTAAAATGTAAATAATTATGAAATATAAGAAATGTGTTACATAATGTATCTAATATATCTGTAAATATATCTGCAATATATTATGCATGCAGTACCATATCTGATCACATATAAATCTATATATTATGAAGTATATTACTGAATATAAAATTACATACATTATGATATATTAGTAAATATATTATTACATATTTTTCAACATATGAAAAGCGGCAATTCCTTATGTATTATTCAATATATTGTAATATATTTAAGCAATACATTTTTCTGTATATTTTCAAATATACTGTTAAATCATGTAATATATTGATCATTCATATATAGGGAAATATATTTTCTTTCCATAAGGGATGAAAGTTGCACATTAACCCTTTGACGCATACGATCACACCGGTGTGATTAGAACGTTCAGCCTCACGTGATCAACTGCCAAATTCAAATGTGCTTGCGCGCTTTGGCTGGCGCTAAACCAGAGACGGTCGCGCGCAGCGCTTTCATATATCACATATATGCAGTGTTTTCAACCAAATAATGTTTATTTTAGGTTTCAGACATTTAAATACACATGAGTACTAACAAAACAATATATTTAGAGTTTGTATAATACACAATGATGTCTATAGAAGCGGAAATAACAACCCTTTCCATTATAATTAGACGACATGTTTTATTCATATCAGATACACATTGTGAAAGTAACTTTAAAGTTTACTCTATTCTTCCCCAGTTCACCGACTCAGTACTTTCATGCATTTCGGGAGAAGTGGATGAATTCACGTGTTGTAAATCCAACAGATCCGATTCTCTGTGCGGCGCAAACTAACATGGCGGCGCCCATCGCGCATATGGCTCAACTAACGCGATCGTTATAAAGGTGTTTAAACAGCAAAACACATCCACTTGCACATCGGAATATCAGATATTTCATGCTATAGCTAACAAATTTGTGAATATTTTGAATAAAAAAAGGAAAAATTAAATAAAAGCAGATCATCAGTCATACAGCGCTATGGTGTGTTATGTGACGTGCAATGACGCGTCACCATGGAAACAATAAAGTGATACGTTCTAAACAACGGTCGCCTTATAAAACTCATGCTGGGGGGTCAGCCAGAATATTTTAAACTTGTGCGAAAGGGTTAACAGGAAGTGTCTCCTGAATCTTAGTCATCAGAGCTACTTTGTGACACTGACTGTATTTGGATATTTGGATGACTAGGATAAGGTCCAAGCACAGATAAGTTGAAATTTCTGTCATTAATTACTCACTCTCATGTCGTTCCACACCCTTAAGACCTTCATTCATCTTTGGCACACAAATGAAGATATTTTTGATGAAATCCAATTTTTTATCATCAATAGAAAGCAACAAAATTACCACATTCAAGGTCCAGAAAAGTAGTAAAAAACATTGTTAAAATAGTCAATGTGACTGCAGTGGTTCAACCTTAATGTTATGAAGTGAAGAGAATACTTTTTGTGCGCTAAAACAAAACAAAAATAGCAAATTTATTCAACAAATTTGTCTGTAAAATGACATATTAGCTAGCGAGACAAAATTCACCCTCAAGTTGTTCCAAACCTGTATACTGTTAGGTTTCATAGATCAGTAAATGAGCATTCTGAATAATATGTACATAGCTATGCAATAAAATCAGTCCACACAACACAAAGCTCTGGCTACTTGGATTATATGGTGCCTTTATAATGCATCTTTGTAGTGATTTAAAGTATCTGTCATTTATTCTGCTGTTTTATGGAATATAGCTGTAATGGAGTGGAGAGCATCTTATTTTATGCTATGAAAAGTAACAGTATTTGGGTTTGGAATGCCAGAAGGGTAAGTAAATGATAACAAAATGTTCATTTTTATGTTAACTATCCCTTTAAATTTGAGAATATACCTGATAAGGACATCAAAATAAATTGGTCATAGACACACTTGGGGGTATATTGTAAAAAAAACAAAAAAACAAAACAAAACAAACAAACAAAAAAAAAAAACAGAGACAATAGTTGCAAATAATACTTAATAAATAAATAAATTACTTAATTAATAAAGGATATCATTCACAACTTAACAAAACACTTGAGTCAAATCCACATGTTTACAATGTTATAGTTTAAAGGGATAGTTCACCCAAAAATGAAAATTCTATCATCATTTACTCCCCCTTAAGTTGTTCCAAACCTGTATAAATGTCTTTCTTCTGCTGAAAACAAAGGAAGATATTTTGAAGAATGTTTGTAACCAAGCAGATCTCGCCCCAAATTGACTACCATATTCGGAAAAAAAAATACTATGGTAGTCAATGGGGGGGCGAGATTGGCTTGGTTACAAACATTCTTCCAAATATCTTCCTTTGTGTGAAGCAGAACAAAGAAATTTATACAGGTTTGGAACAACTTGAAGGTGAGTAAATCATGACATTTTCTTTTTTGGGTGAACTATCCCTTTAAGTCTGAGAAATTGAATGACAGGCTAAGGGGCCGTTCACGTGTCGCGTCTAAAATCGTGTGGAAAGCGCGGCCGCGCCACTTTCTTCTCCCTCTTTCCAAAGCGCTTGCGCTCCTGTGGCGTCTGTCGTCGCTATGAACTGCCCTCTCCACGACGACGAGGAAGTTTCAGCAATAATAAATTGATTTCTAGCCCTTGCATTAGATCTACTACTAGATATATTTAAGAAGATGAGAAATAAAAACCCACCCTATACAGCTGCTTTTTGGATGTTTTGTTACGGAAAGGCCGAAGCTGATCGGTTGGTTCTTGTCACATGACCTGCAGTGTGTTTGCGGCATTCTGAAAAGTTGAGATTTTTTCATCTCGCTGCGCCTGGAAAACGTAAGCGCGTCGCACCGCATGTGCGTTGCTTCTATTTTGAGCACGCTTGCCGCGCGCCTACATTTGAAATAACAAACTTGAGCATGCAAAAGATGCGATATGCGAACGGCCCCTAACTCTCCCACTTTGATTTTAAGGAATCATTTTCTAATCCAGACAAGTGAATTTACTTAAATGTTACCAGGATAAAGAAGAAAGTCATGTAACAACATTCATTTATTCATTCACAATATGCACACATTCTCTCGTGTGCCTTAATCGAAGGCTTAATTTGCTGAAAACGGCCCAGTTCTGTCATCACAGTCACACTGCATTAATAACGCACTACATTACGCTAAATGTGTGTAAATCCCTGTATCTTACTTTGCCTTTTAACATTTTTATAGTAAAACTGTAGTCAAATATTATTACACTTACAGCCTCAATGATTAATTTTTATCAGTGTAGGATTATGGGATGTATAAAATGGTCATGCAGAATAAGGCATTAATATGTGCTTTATAAGTACTAATAAACAACCAATATCCTAGTAATATGCATGCTAATAAGCAACTAGTTAGTAGTGAGAATTGGACCCTAAACAAAAGTGTTACTGAATATTGATATCCAACAAAACATATAAATAAAGGTATCAATAAATGTTATTGCAAAACATCCTAAATATATGTTTAAATGTAATAAAACATTTCATATTTTAGTATCATGTCATGTCTGTTGCAATATATCCTAAAACAAAACACATGGTTGCTTAGATATTTATTTTGACTGCCCTCTGCTTTGGTTAAGTATAGAAACATCTGATGACATCAATTAAAACACAGCCTGATTATCCTATATATTTTTCTATTTTAGCACCATGACTCTGGACACCACTGGAGAGAGGGCAGGTCTGTGGAATTCCATGACAGTGCTTTCATTTGCATGGGTCCCCTGATGTTCTCGGAAAGGAACAAGTTTTTTTCTTTTCTTTTTTAAGTCTCATCTAATTCAGCTGTGTGATGGATTGTTTATGCATATTTTAAAAATCTGCTAATGTCTGTTTTGAATCTATTATATATGACCGTATATTATATTTCTTGTTCATGGGTATTTGGGTAACATATTCACGTCTCCAAGTCAGTGTGGTTCTTTGATTATTATTTGTTTCTCTGCTAAGTGCCCTGACTGTTTTCTTGAATATTTCACAGAGTGAATGCTCATTGTTTTACATATATCTCATCTCTTTCTAAATGAATGTAATACTGATGCCACACTGTTAAAAGCTAGGTTTCTCAATATCAATGCAAATCACACTCTTAGATCATCTTAACTACTGTCGCTCATTATTTTAGGTTGGAGTAACATCTGTTTCCCAAACCAGCATGTAGATTGTTTGTTATTAAGTAGAACTTAAGTGCATAATTACGGGAGCTGTCTGGTCCAAAGGTACTAAATATAGCCATCCAGAGGTTAAGTTAAGTTTTCTTTTCACATTAAAGTGTGGAGTTGAATCATTAGGAAGAACAGAAACAATGTCAATGTCTGTTTGACAACATTCTATGTACTTAAGATGTAATTTGTGTATGCTATAAATAAACATTATCTCTCAGTTTACAGTTTATGCTTTTTCCTTAATGCTCTAGGCTAATGTTGCCCCACCAAAATGTTTCCCCAATGGTGGGTTGCAGCATTTATAGCATGATAAAGAGGATATGAGAATAAAATAGAATAAATAATGAGAATAAAATAGAAGAATGAATAGATGAAGAACAAGCATGGTCTCATAGGAAAAACATGACTTTACATTATATCCATTTCTGCAATACCTGAGTTTCAAGTTTTAAATGATGTTTAAACACTAACAGAGATGCTGTGTGAATCACTGCATTTTACAGTAACAAGATATAGCACAACCTTAGTCATCTGATATCCTTGACTCCGAAACCTTTATTTCAAGAACAACTTATTTCAATACAGATTTACAATACATATTATTCATTTAAAACAAAATTTATTTATAAGTTTTCATTTCAAATACTAAAGTCCTGACCAAAAGTAGCACCCAGATATGTTCTCATACTTTTCTCATTTTTACCCTCATGCCATCCAAGATGTATATGACTTACTTTCTTCAGATGAACACAAACAAAAATTTTGAGAACAATTAGTCAACCTTAGTCATTGTTGAAATGTTGTTATACAAATTTAAATGTTATTTTTCCAGTTCTGAGCAATCTATTGGTGGATATTTAAAATTCACTATATTATAACCGTCCTGGCTATTTTAAACTGGGCCTGCTATAAGAGAATGAGGGGGAATAATTTTTTGCAAAATAACCTGCTGGACATAGTGTACATTAAGTCTGAAATAAAGACATAAATAAACAAAAGAAGTCCTTTTTCCAAAGTTTATTCAACTATTCACACAATATATTTACATGTTTCCACAAATACACAATAAGCAAACTCACATAACATAAAACAATCATAAAAAAATAAATAAATAATAATAATAATAATAATAATAATAATAAACAATGTGGTAACACTTTAGAAGACTGTTCCATCATTAATGAATAACTACACAGGAACAAATGAATAATGAACTACTAACATTCTGCTATAGTAACGCTTTAGATTACAGCCCGCAAAGCACAGCCTAAGTAAAACTAATTTACAGTGTACCTTTCAGTAGTGTACCTATAAAGAACATACGTGTAAAGATTGGGGAATAAAGGAGTAACAACCAGGAAAATTATTTATACTGAAAGTATCTTAAAACCAACATGTTCTCCAACCAATACGCCTATATAGGTCATTTGTCACTTCCCTGAAATACGACCCATAGGAGCGTTTGCTAAAGTTGCGCCCCTATCGACAACAGGACACTTTCATTTTAATGCATTGTTCCCTTTTATCTGCGTCATATTTCGGGTTTCGCGTAGCTCAGTTGGCAGAGCATTGCAATATACGACAATATGCAATCATGCGATCGTGGGTTCGATTCCAGGGAACACGTGCTCATAAAGTGTATATGCACTATAAATCACTAAGGGTAGGTTTAGGGTTGGGGTAGGTGTAATCATTAATAAAAAAAAAAGAGTTTTGCTAAATGGAAATAGGACAAATGGTGTAAAAAGTCCACACATTGCATTTAAATGAACACGCATTTTGATTGGTAACGACAGTCATACGTCATTTCATGACGACAGACGTAACACGACACTGTCATTATTTTTACGCCAGCTAGAGGGCGCATGACCTATAGGACCTTTTTTTTTTTTTTTGGAGGACAGTCTGCTTAAAACTATGGGGTACCTATTACGTATTACTATTCCAAGCAAAATTTTACATATCAGTGTGTATATATCTTTTTTTTATATATATCCTCTTGTTCCATGTAGTTACAGGGTAAGTACAATAATAAATATACTTACAATCTGATATCCTTGACTGTGAAACCTTTATTTGAAAAACAACTTCATTCAAAACCGTTTTACAGCACTTGCCATCTGAGATGTACATGGCTTCCATTCTTTAGATGAACAAGAAAATAAAATCTCTGTGAATACATAATGCAAGTTCATGGGTTCCTAAAGTTGGAAGGGATCAAACAGCACATCCAACAATAATGATGATAATCCACAACGCAATGAATGAATCAATGTCTTCTGAAGTTAAACGATAAGTGTTTGTAAGAAAAGCACTAATATTTTAAACTTTTGGAATTTGAAGATCAAGGTAAATTGTACTTAATTTGTCTTCCGGGAAACATGCAAGTATCTTCTGTTGCTTCCGAAGGGCAGTACTAAATGGAAAAAAAAAAAAGATATTTCAACAAAATAAGAAAAATTTGGACATCATCTTCCTGTTCAAAAGTTTTCACCCCCCGGCTCTTAATGCATCGTGTTTCCTTCTGGAGCATCAGTGAATGTTTGAACCTTTTTTAATAGTTGTGTTTGAGTCCCTCAGTTGTCCTCAGTGTGAAAAGATGGATCTCAAAATCAAACAGTCATTGTTGGAAAGGGTTTAAATATGCAAAAGATGGTGGAAAACTGAAGAATCCGCAGGACCTAGAGGATTTTTCTCTATTACTTTAGAATACTGTATCTTACTTACTGCATAACTAATAAGGAGTTACTGCAGAACTAATAGGTAGTTCTTCATTAACACTCAAGTCACTACTATTAACTACTAAGGAATATGTGTTAACTAATCAGTATGTCATAGCGTTTTTTAATTATGTTAAGTAACAATTAGTTAATCAGTAACTATTCAATTCAGTCATGCCTCCTGAAGAACTACGATTAAGTAACTACTAATGAACAGTGATGCACAGTATCAGGTTATGGCCCTTTCTTCTTCTTTACTAATGTTAGTAGATAAATTTACTTCTGTTAGATATGCTATGCAAATATTGATTAACATTAGTTCACATTTACGCCGATATATGTTTCTGTCGGTGGGTGCCCACGCTATAATGTTGCACTTCTTGCATCATTAAATCCAGGAGAGAAGACAATTCTAGTGAAAGAGCACACAGAGATTCATGTGTGCACATTGTTTTATGATGCGTCTCTAAGCACCTTTACCTTATTTTTATTATTCTCAGGTTAGGTAAGTCAAATCTGATCTAATTTATAAGCATTTTAAAATACTTACAATCAGACAGAAGACTTCTCCGTGGTCTGTTCAGGCTCAACGACTTAAATTAATGCCACATGAGGCCGAGTTTAGTTATAAAGTTGTAAGTTCATTTATTTATTACATTAGTATTTCTAGCATTACATATATTCTACAAACATTCTATACAAGTAATTAAATAAAGTATAAGTATTAAAAAGTTCTTCAGTCAAGGCAATATCAGCAATGGAGGCATCATCAGCGTTGGTTCTGGTGTCGGAGAAGCTCCTCAGGTGCGAAGCAGCCCCTCCTGTTCTCTTCTCGCTCCAGCCTTTTATAGACTATCTGACCTCTTGAGGTCATCTTCTTTGGTATTCCCCTCATCTGAGTCTATATATAAAGGCTTCTCTCTTTGTTCTCGGACTCTTCTCCTCTGCTGCGTCCTGCGCTTCTGATCAAGACATCCTTCAACGGTAATGATTGCCTTTCTTACTAATACATGTTATGTCTGTACTGTTCTACTAGCATGCTTTATTAAAATCTTAAAACATCAGTTGTAGTGTCTTCCTTTATAAACATATTCTTAATAAAGCTTTACAACAATTGTGTTTTGTCTCTTTTCTTTATAAACTACATTCTTATTAAAGTACTTTTACAATAACAGTTGTCTTGTCTTCTTTAATAAGTAATTAATATATGCTTTAATAAAGGCGTTACAATACCAATTGTCTTTCATTCTTTAATACAAACATCTGTTGTTGGGGTTTTTCTTTTTTCTACATTCTTTCATATAAAAAATTTCTTCTGTTTTTCTGACACATCATTTCATTTCTGTTATAATTTTTCTTTTATAAATGGATATCTCTCATAACTCTCTTTCATTGTTTACACACAAACAAGTTATCAAACATGTCTTTTCCTCCAATATATCGCTTTTTACAGTTTTTTTTATATATAAACAGTTTTTCTCTATAAGTCAAACATGTTTTTTTTTTTTTTTTTTTTTTTTGCATTTTCTTTATCTTCAAATCACAGTTGTGTTGTCATTATTATTTCTTATAAATCACTTATTTCAATAAATGTTTTTTCTTCTTAAATCTCAGTTGTGTTGTCATTATTATTCTTTATAAGCAGAAGAGGTACAAGTAGCATAGAAAAGTTGCATAGAAAGTAGCATAGAAAAGTTGTCTCTTTTCTTTATAAACTACATTCTTATTAAAGTACTTTTACAATAACAGTTGTCTTGTCTGTTGTGGTGAAGTATGGAAGTGCAATTAAAGGTATTGACTTTCCTACAGTAAATAATATAGATAATATTGTATTGTAAAGTTTTGAAGGGACGAGCACCACTCACATTTTCTCTAGATTTTAGTTAAGTTTAGTAAGTGATATAAGATTGCATGTTACATGTTTACTTAATACATCATAATAAATAAAGTCTAAAATAAAGGTTTGATACACCATTGTGTTGTCATCAGCAGCTGCAGTAACATAAAAACAAAAGTCATTATATTCTATGTAAAGCTGAGAATCTAAGCTTTCAAATGGTACCATATTAAGGCCAAAAGTGTTAAAAAATTAAGTGTAAATGTTATGACGTCACACTGCGGCCCGCCCAAGAGGTTAATACATCATAATAAATAAAGCCTCTGGTACTTGAATACTGCAGTTCTTCTTTACACCATTGTGTTGTTTGTGATCCTCCATCAGCAGCTGCAGTATCTCTCAGCTGTATCAGTGCATCACTGTGACGTCTGACTGACCGAGGTTTTTGTACCACTCTTTATCACTGTGTGAACACTGGACCACTGTGGTAACTCTGACAGTAATAATCTCCTGTATCTTCAGTCTGGACTCCACTGATGGTCAGAGTGAAATCACTGCCAGATCCACTGCCACTGAATCTAGATGGAGTTCCTGACTGGAGGGTGTTGGTCTGATAAATCAGGAGTTTAGGAGCTTCTCCAGGTTTCTGTAAGTACCAGGACAGACAGGGTGGGTTACAGCCTGTTAAAGGAGTGCTGGCGCTGCATCTCATCACAACAGTTTCTCCTGGTGTGACTGTATGAACTACAGGAGTTTGAGTAACTGTGATCTGTCCACTGGAGCCTGGAAGAGAAATGAATAGATTCAAATGTAAAGTACATCAAGACAATAGAAAAATGATGTGTCATATTAGAAATAGATGTCATATTCATAAAATATAAAACTTTAGTATTTTTAGTTATAAGCAAGTCAGACTTTCACTCTATACCTGATATACAGATCAGAGTCCAGATGAAGAAGGTGATTTTGTTCATTGTTGTTCTTTTGTCTTGTGTGATGATGAAGATTGTGTTCTGTTCTGCTCTCAGTCATGAAGTGTTAAACTCACAGCACTATAAACACTCTCAGAGCACTGAAGCATGTGTGACAATGCAAAGTGACTCTCTCTATTTAAATCATCATCCTGAAGACTGCAGTTCACTCTTAAAGACATTTCAAAGACAATTCCCAAAATAAACATTTCATTGCATGGTATTCCAAGGAGAAGCAGGTTTAAAATTCATTGTGAATGTGTTTTCTCTCACCCAGCATTCATATGTGAAGTCTATGGACCCCCTAAAGGGAACATGGGACAAACAAATATGAGATGGAAGGAATAACAATACTTTTGCTTTACCCCGAGAAATTTTGCGTTCGCTCACAAAACCTTCTGAGCTGTTTGCAGGCGAATGCAAAAGCATTGACTTATTTTTATTTTTTTCTCCCATCATATTTTGTTTTCCTTCACCATGTCCCTTTAGGGGCTCCAAAGAATTGACAAGCTTGAAATACAATGTTTATAAAGTCTGATTTAACTTCTTGTTTCTCATTGATAGTCTGGTTAAAGGATTATAACAAAAAGACAAAAGTTATATCTGTTATATTTTAATAAAATCCAACCCCTGGGATATTAGGTGCCCAAAGTTGATGAAACACTCATAAATAAATGACAAAGAATAAGCATATTGTATCTTCTCTTCCCAAAGTCTTCAGAAGCGAATGACACCTGAAGCCAGACACATTCAATTTACAAATGGCCGAGCTGCTCTTATGTTAAAAACAAGGTGGATAAAGACTATAATGTTTGTCTCATTCGTTTAGTGTCCAAACCTGCTCCTGAAGGGCCTGTAGAGTTCAGCTCCACGTCTACACTATCACTGACTTGTGCTGGAGGGGCGACAGATAAGAAAGTGGGACTCTAATGGTGACAAAGTCCACTTTCTGCTCTGACAATTCACCCATTCCTGAATTATGAGGGAAGTATATTAATATCACCTCCATACTTAATGCATTGGAGGAAGGTGACAGATAAGAGAGTGGGACGATAATGTCAACTCACCCTGCTGAAAAATCCAGCATAAACCAGCATGAATGCCATGTTGGTCCAGGCTGGTTTAGTGCTGGTCTAACTGGTCAAGAAAAACTGTGCTGGTGTAGCTGGTCCACAGCACTCCCACTTCCCATGCTGGCCCTATACCAAAATCTATTTAAAATACATTTATTTCAAACTAAGTATCCTTCAAATCCGTTAACATATTTATTGACATATCATTTAGAACTTACTGATATAAAATTATAATTAAACTTTATTTGGAGTATTTATTTATTGCACAATGCACATTTCTTAAAGGGCTGGTTGATTATGATTTGACTTTTTTAACTTTAGTTAGTGTGTAATGTTGCTGTTTGAGCATAAACAACATCTGCAAAGTTACGACGCTCAAAGTTCAAAGCAAAGGGAGATATTTTCTTTTAAAGAATTCTGTTTAAGGACTACAACAAACGGCTGGTAGGGACTACAACGAGCTTCTTCCTGGATTGGTGACATCACTAACTCTAAAATGTACATAAACCCCGCCCCGAGAACACACAACAAAGGGGGCGAGGCCATGTTATTGCAATACAGTACATAACTCAAATGAAATAGCATGTCATAAAAGCAAGGTGATAACATGACAAGGGTAACACTTTAGAAGTTGCTCTTAATTCATTGAAGAACAAGACCAGGGATAAATGCTTTCTAGACAAAAAAGTGAAGAAACCGAAGAGAACAGAGGATAACTTTTGCCCTGCTAATCCAACTGGAGAAACAGATGAAAGCCTTGAAAAATGATGTGAGCTACTGATTGATTTCGGATCAAAAGGTTTCTCCAAAACGTTCGCCTACACAAGGAGAAATGTGGTGCAGAACAGTCCAGCTTTTTGAGGACTGCACTCTTTCAGATTGAAGAGGTAAGGTCATATTTACTCTTCTCTCATTTACTCTTCATTTGTGCTACAGTTGATGCTCTCCTCATCATGTATTATAGGGATACTCCACACAGAAAGGAAAATTCTCGCATTTACTCACTCATGTCATCCCATATGTAAGGCCCAATCCCAATTCTACCCCTTACCCCTTCCCCTTTCCCCTACCCCTTCGTTTTGCGCGTTCACGTGAAGGGGTAGGGGTGTCTCGATTCTCTTTTGGCTGGAGTGGTAGGGCTAAAGGGAAGGGCCAGATAGCCCTTCAAACGAAGATTTTTTGGGACCACACTTCGAACGAAGGGGTATGAGAAATTTCCCTGCATACACCGACTACCGTGCTGCTAGAATGCGTGTAGTGATCATGGTAGTGATATTTCCACTCAGGATCGATCATTTATGTGTTACCTGGCTGCCAGTTTCTCCGTAGCTTGCTAAACGCGCTACTTGAATGATGTGAACATAAATGAGTAATAGAGTTAAAAGAAATATCTGGTCATCCTTCATAGCTATTTACATCTCGTATCGTATGTAAACTCTTGCGTTACCAAGGCAACAACTGACTCGTTTGTATTGCTTTGCAAAGAGCTCCGTTATCGCAGCACCACAGTAGAAAACGAAACCATATCCGTCCCGGCCGGCTCGGCACAGAATGGAACGGTTAAACAAACAGCTTGGCCCGATGGAAAAGCAGCTTCACCAGTCTCGGGGAAACTCGAAGGCTCATACGTTTTCAAACTGAAACCGAGTGCCGCCCAAAATACAGCGCAAAACAACGTTGGGAGTGAGTAATCTGTTAAACGTGCTCATGCCTGATTTCTGTTGATATTCGCACTTCATTGCTGTTCATACTGGTTAAATGTTACAGGGCACTAATAAAAGAAACTAGGTATGATGACGTATGTAATGGTGTAGTAGTGGTGTCCCATTTCTTAGGGGAATATTTTCACCCCTACACCTTGCCACTCTGTTTCAAGGGGCAAGGGGAAGGGCGAAGGGTTATAAAATAGAATTGGGATTGGGCCTAAATGTCTTTCTTTCTATAGAGGAACACAAACATTTTTAAAGAAATAATTCCTCTCTGTGAGTCCATATAATGCAAGTGGACAGGACCTCTAGAGTTGATAAAGGTCATTTCTGTTGGCAGTATTGTCATTATGCAGAAGTGCGTCTGCCTAGCGTCAGAGACGGAGTTACAGGATTTCCGGCGCACCGTGTGAATGTCCGAGAGGTAGGAGTATTCAGCCGTGATGTGGGCTGTTTGTTTGTGCCATGCAGGGTTACATTATTTCATTGTAGTGTGGATTGAGGAGCATTTGTGGGATGCTTTTAGTGATGGCTGTTTCCATGGAAATGCATTCTATCTACCATGAAATTCCCTGTGTTATGGGAGTCGCCATTTGACAGACATTTCTACTATGGGTTTGGTTGCTTATTAGTGACCTAGCTAGTGATCCTTACTCTTGGAGTGTGTTGTATTTACACAGTTAATGTCTGAGCCAATGCAAGAGACGTTGCAGCGGTCTTTGGTTTCCCTTTAAACTGCTGCTTGGATGTCTGCCGTTCATGTTTGCTTCACCATAGATGACTGCTTGGACATCGAACTGTGTTCTCGTGGCCGTTATATTGTTTCTGGGACCAATCTTTGGAGCTGTGTGAGATCAGCCTGTGTGATTGTGCTGCTGGACCGGACCATCAGATCAGCACTATTAGTTTGACCGCCGTTGTTCATGTGATATCGCACTGTGTTTACTCGTTAAGCCTAACCGATTTCTTCCCGTATGTGACACTTGTGGGATCAGCCGGGTCATTAGTCTGAACTGCTCCTAATTTTGAACTGTCGTATGTATCAACTCAAATCAAAGGCTTGAGGGGGTGTACAGCGGGCAGTTTTCCACCGGTGATTTTTTTTTTTTTTTTTTCTCTCTTTTTCTTTTGGGATTGATTTGTTTGGTAACACTATATTTTAGAGTTTTTTAACTAGTTTCTTATTAGCATGCATATTACTAGAATATTTGCTGTTTATTAGTACTTATTAAGCACATATTAATGCCTTATTCTGCATGACCTTATTCTACATTCTTAATCCTACCCAATACCTAAACTTAACAACTAATTGACTAACTATTAATAAACAGTAAATTAGGAGTTTATTGAGGGAAAAGTAATAGTTAATAGTGAATACATGTTCCCTATACTAAAGTGTTACCATTTGTTTTTGCTTGTTCTAACTGTATTGTGATTTAATTGATTTGTTAATTTGTGTTCTTTTTTGTATTTAGTTATTTTGAATTTGTTTGTGGTTCATTTAGTTTGTAAACCAGGTTGCTCCTGCTGTCGGACGCAGCGCCCCATTGACTGCATAGAACAGGGTCGGTTGTTGTTGTGTTTTTGTTTGTTTATATATATATATATATATATATACTGACGCCCCCTTAAAGACGCCCCCTTATGAACAGCGAACATTTAGTGCTAAATCGTAGCATAAAGAGATGAGTTCAGCATGTACAGGATTATTATACATTGTCCGGTATATTATAATATAATTCATCATGATCAAGTTGAGATTCATCAGATCAGGCTGTGTGAATCAGTAGAAGCAACAATAAAAGTTTCATTCTACACTGCAGAACTTCATTTAGAGAGTGCAGTTCACATCTCAGATAAATACAGTTGTTTTTTATTGAACTTTAAAATGTCTTTTGGCATTTGAAATTAGAAAGAGATGTTTAAAATCACGGTTGAAATTACTGACAGTACATTTCTGGAATAAGAAAGTCAAGTGCATTGTAAGATACAGTTTTTCACATAGTGTGTTTTCTTGTTTCTCATGTTCTTTGATTCCTGGGTCTGTTTTTCGTAAAGCACTTACTACATCTGAGATCAAATGACAAATACAAGATCATCTAATCTCGCTAATTATGTTCTGGCTAGTTAGGTTCTCAAATACACATGTGAATTTAACTAGTATAGCTGGATTGAGTTATCTGAGATACTGCGTTCTTGTGTTGCTTGAAAGCTTATATATACAGTATGGATAGTAGAAACCTTGATCGGCAGCACTGGGATTGGCTGTTTCTCACAATGGCCAAAGAACATGCTCACTTTTTTTTTTTGCTGCTGAGAAAGAGCTTTTGCTAGAAGGTTACAGTAAACTCAAAAAACCTTATTCATGCCAGGAAACACAACAAAAGTGGCAAAAGCAAGAAGAGATGCTGGCAAATAGTGCAGGTTTTTTTTTGCAGTTATAGATAATACACCAAAACTTTTTTTTTTTTTCATCTTTTTACATTAAAAAGTTAAAAAGACATATAGCTCCACTGTGTCTCTGGTGACTCAAGTTCAAATCCCAGCTTGAGGTCTTTTGCCAATCCCGTTCCCCTCTGTCCACCCCACGCTTTCCTGTTATTCTCTACTGTCCTGTCCAAAGTAAGGGGGGAAAATGCACATGGGCCTAGGCATGTTTGTCTTGTCTTTTATTCAAGGTCAATAATTAAAATGGTGTTGCACAGTTCTGTCCTGTGCAGCTCTGTCACTAGATTGGTCCAAGAGCGCTGGCTGGAGCTCATCATCAGGCTGCACCTCCACCACAGCTGTCCTCTCTTTTCTGATGCTGGCAGTGTTGAGGACTATGGCACATTCAACAGTAACGTCACAGACCCTGTCAGGTGCAACCCTCAGACTTTTCAGACACTGAAATCTTCCCTTCAGTACACAAAGGTAATTTCAGTGTGTGCCTTTGTCCTGGCTGGAGCTGCATTGCAACATCTCTGCATCTCTAATAGTGTATGTGAAAGTGCCACTTGTGCAAACAAAAAAAAAAAAATCAAAGTAGTTTTTTGAACTTTTGACAAACCTCAGGGAGATGGAAGAAAGATAGGCAAAGAGAGAGAAAAAGCCCATCAGAGAGAGTAAAGAAGAGGTTCCTCAGTTTAATGGAGGACCTTGTCAAATCACATTCCATTTTTTATCTTCTTTTTATTTCATATAAAAAACTCATTTTTTTCCACAAACGCACACAGCTTTTAGGACTATAAGCTCAAACTCTATAACTCGGCTTGTATTGTCTTTGGGTGGAGCTTGATGTCCAGCTCCCCTTCTCTGGATATAACGGGTGGAGCTAGACAGTCCAACCTCACCCTAACCACAGCCATAACCCTATCACTAAACATATCTTCACCCATTATGTCCATATAGGTGGAGCTGGATATCATTTGGTTCTGCAATGAGCACCACTTGTGTTTGGAGCATTTCTTTCAGAACGTGGCGCATTTTTCCATTAGTTTGGTTTGTTTAGGCATATATGAACATGGCAATCATGCTCAGATCTGCATAAAAAAAAAAATAAATAAAAAAAATCTGAGTCTGAGATCACCTGAACAAACTCTGGAGCAGTTCATTTGTAGTGAATCTGACTCAATGGACCAATGAAACAGGCTGTGTCACAACTGTACGTGTCACAATGTATTTGTTTCCCTTTAAACTTATTCCTGGTTTGTTTAACTCTACAAATGAGCCAGGCATGAAAATGGCCTTAGATGACACTGTAGTGGGAAGTTTTGCTGGAACAAGCACCACACATATTTTCTCTACATTTTAGTTCAGTTAGTAAGGGATAAAACATATGAATATGTCATAATAAATAAAGTCTTTGAAAGGTTTGATACACCATTGTGTTGTTTGTGATCCTCCATCAGCAGCTGCAGTATCTCTCAGCTGTATCAGTGCATCACTGTGACGTCTGACTGACCGAGGTTTTTGTACCACTCTTTATCACTGTGTGAACACCCAGTTACTGTTGATATAGTGTTCACTCAGACAGTAATAATCTCCTGTATCTTCAGTCTGGACTCCACTGATGGTCAGAGTGAAATCTCGTCCAGTATTTGCTGTTCCACTGCCACTGAATCTAGATGGAGTTCCAGTAAAACGGTTGTTGATCCAATAAATCAGGAGTTTAGGAGCTTCTCCAGGTTTCTGCTGATACCAGGCTAAGCCATTGCTGTGTATTCCTACATCTATATGACACTCTATTGTAGCTGTTTGACCCTGTTGGACAGTTTTAACTTCAGGTTGAGTCAGAGTCACTCCTCTGGATTCTGGAGAGAAAATAAAGTCAGTTTGTAAATGACCTACAGTACATAGCACAATATTGGTATATTAAAACGATAAAAACAACAATGGCATATTATTCAAATTTAAAAAGTAACAACCTTGAATAAACAGTGTGAGAGTCCAGATGAAGAAGGTGATTTTGTTCATTGTTGTTCTTTTGTCTTGTGTGATGATGAAGATTGTGTTCTGTTCTGCTCTCAGTCATGAAGTGTTAAACTCACAGCACTATAAACACTCTCAGAGCACTGAAGCATGTGTGACAATGCAAAGAAGTGGGCAGGATTTACAATAGACAAACTAATATACACTAGAGTTACAGAATGATGACTAATGATATTTTTAGTTAGTTCAGTAGTTTTATTTTCATTCTGACTACTGAGACACTGAGGATGAGCAGATGAACGTCCATCTCTGTGTCCATATTCAGTCATGTGACCATCATCACTGCTACACTTCCACTAGATGAACCTCCATCACTAAAGATCGATCATGAATCATGAGTCTGTTCAGAAAGTATCAGGACTGATTGTGAATCTCTAATCAGAGTTCATGGTGTCACTCCATCTATCATGAAGCCTCATGTGTGTCTGAAATCATCAAATGGAGAAGAAACAGGCTGATAAAGATGGAGACATATTAGAGCTTGTTCACGTTTCATGATCTTGTGTGGAGATTCATGAGTCCAGAAACTTTTATAACAGACCTGTATATGAAAACATGCTTGACTGTGTAGAACATATCACAAAATACCTTTTATATTTTCATTGTTGACTCTTTCTATTGACTTTGGTTATTCAGTAAACTCAATATTTGAACAGATTTTGACTGAAGATTGAAGTCTGAAGCTGCAGGTTTTTCTGTGAATCATGATGATTGATCTTCATATGAAGAACAGAAGATCATCATGAGAAACTCCACAACATCATCCATGATAAAAGAGGTCAAAGGTCACAGATCATCAAATATATTTCTATAAACAGTGTTATATCAGCACACAACAAGAGAACGAATGAGAAATATAGGATATAAAGCCAAAATGAATCATGTCTGTTGTAAATGAGATCAATAAATGCTTGTTTAAATGAAAGTGTGTTTGTTGCTCTTTTTTGAAAATCATTTAGTCCAAACTGAATGTTTGAGTGTTGAGAAGATCTGAGTTTCTTCTAATATCAGTGTGTTGAAGTGTTGTTTCTCTCTCTCTGCTGGAGTTTGTGTTCACTCGAGTGGAATAGAGGTTTTTGTACGACCGTTTCATTAGATTGTATCACTGTGGTACACATTCGGTGGAGGAACTAAACTGGTGCTCGGTAAGTCTGTTTTTTAATTCCTATTTAAGAAAAAAAGGTAACACTTTATTTTAAGGTGAAGAAGTTACACGTTACTACATGTACTTATTATAGTAATAACAGTAAATTATGCATAAATACAAGTAACTAACCCTGAACCAAACCCTAACTGTAACTCTATAGTAAGTACATGCAGTTAATTAATATTACTCAGTACTTATTTGAGTAGTACAATGTAACTATGTCAGCATACAATAAAGTGTAATAAAGAACAATTTAGAGTTAAAATGATTTAAAGTTGAAACAAGAAAAACATTAATGGCGATTATTATTAGATATTGTGGTAACACTTTACTTGAAGCCTTAAAGGTATTCATAATGTACGTTATAATGCCTTATATGTATCTTTTCATAAATAATTGTGCATTAAAATGTGCATTATAAATGCAAAAATGCAATATAATATTTGCAAATTCGTTATTACATCTGAAAATGGTTGTTTGTCATGTATCTTAATGCATTGTGTAACAATGAATAGATAAGTATTAAATTGTGTTATAATTGCGGTTATAATTATTCATGAGATCATACACACATTATAATGTATAAAAGAAAGATTAATTAATGCATTAAAATACTTTTAAAATGTATTGTGTATGAAGGCTTTAAGTAAAGTGTTACTGATATTGTTTTATAATTATTTAATCTAAAACAATGATATTGTCATGTTTATTCATTCAGAAGAACAGCATTATTCCTTTAAAAAAAATCTGAATGCATTTCCATAATGAGACTCATTTGGCCTGAGCTTTAGTCAAACTTTGAAATTGAGTTACATTTTGAGTTGAATATCTCACGTAAGTAAAAATGTACTTTATATTGGGATGCAAAAACTGCTGGAATTAAAGCAGTCAGTGTCTTAGTATATTGAGTTTCATTTCTGAGGTTTGATTTAAATGTATATAGTGATTGTGTAGTTTGTATATTGTATATTATATCAGCTCTAGTGATGTTGAATGACATGAAGGATCAGATTGTCGTGATTTTTGCTGCTGTTGAAATGCTGTGAGTGAAACAGTGTGTTTTCTTTGTGTTTGTGAATGTGTTGTGTTTGTCTCCTGCAGCTGGTCCCACAGTGAAGCCCTCAGTGTCTCTGCTGCCGCCCTCTTCTCTGCAGATCTCTGGAGACTCAGCCGCACTGCTCTGCCTGCTCAGCTCTTACTCTCCACAGGGGGCGCTGGTGAGCTGGACACTGGACGGGTCAGAGGTCACCGAGGGGGTTGTGACCAGCGCAGAGAGCCAGCGGGACGGCCGCTACAGCCGCAGTAGCGTCCTGACCCTCAGCAAAGCACGCTGGGAAAAGGGAGAGGTGTACGTCTGCAGAGTAACACATGATGGAGCTCCTCATGAGGTCTCGTTCCACAAGAGCTCTGAGTGCTGATGTTTCTCTCCTGAAGATGAGCGTATCTGAGTGTCCTGTGTCAGGCAGGATTCACATGAGTCTAGTGCTGCAGCTGTAGTGATTTACAACTCAATACTGAAAGAGAGCTGGCGTGTCAAAGCACTGTGTGATCTTTCAATCTGCTGTAACATTCAATAAAGCTTCTCAACAAGTTCACTTTGTGTCTGACAACATCATTCGACTAACAGATGAAGATGCAGGTGCTTTTCACAAGCTTGATGTAGCAGGAAATGTCAAATAAAGCTCTTGGGGTTTGAACATGGTCTCTGGAGACAGAGCTGCTCTATTCTGAGAGGATCAGAATCACTCCACCCTGACAATGCAAATGGGCTTTTCAGTCTCACTGTTTGATTGGTCACATGATCTGGACTGGAACACACCAGTTTCACTTCTGCTGAATATGTGGTGATGAGAATATATATATTAAAATGTTATGAAAATCAAATAGAAAGCATCACGTCCAGACAGCAGAAGTGACTGAATTCAGTCTGTTCAGTTTGATTGACAGGGATCATATATTACAAGTAAAACATGATGATCATATTAAACACTGACTCATTCTCTTCATAAACACAAGATTGATGTTGATTGTAATGATCTAGTGTTATTAGTGTTTGTCTGTGATCAGTGTTGTGTGTGATTGTGTTGTATGAGCAGCTGCAGCTGAAAGTCATGTTTGTTGGTTGATGAAGAAGAGCTCTTGATCATGTCATGTTCAGTTCATAGAGCTATAAACACATTCAGAGCAGTGAAGCATGTGCCGCTCATGTAAAACACCCTCTGAATACAAAAGACAGAAGAGAGATCAGGACGATATACATTCAGAGTCCAATAGTTTTACTGACAGGGTTAAAAGAAAGGCTTTACATTGCCAAAGCACAGTACCAGTAAATATACAGAGTCAGACATACACATTTACACATCATTCTCTACAGGACACAACTGAATGATTCCTGCTGTATCAGTAGTCAATGATCTTGCTGCTCAACATTCAAACACTTGTCTATTGTTTGCTGTAGCAGTGCAGTGTACTTTCAGAAACCCTCCACCTAGTTCATGCCTTATGGACTAACAAAATATATATTGTATTATCCATTAACATGGTAATTAAAAATCCTCATTATATCCTCATGATATCTTACACATATATGAACAGAAAGTGACTTTATTTAAAAGCATTGTTGTTAAATATTGTAGACATCGATCCGATCAAAATCCATGTAAAAACAACTTATATTTAACAAAAGAAAATGGCATGTATGGGTAGCGCAAATATGACTGTTAAGCCCCGCCCCTCACTTCCGTTCTGTGGATGCGGTTCTGAAACTGCTGGTGCTGCGGGTCTGCAGCTGGATATGTCTCACTTGATAGAAAAAGACAGCCCAGATTGTATTTAGTATTTTTTTCATGGCCAATTCAGATTCTGATTTATTTATTTATTTTTACAAGCAAATTGGCCGATTCTGATACTGGTTGCAGATATTTATTATTATTATTATTATTATTATTATAAACAAAAATACATAGCCATTTCAAATTAGAGGGAACCACTGCTTTTTAATCACAATCCGAACAAATATGCTATACACATTGCATGAGCAGTTGTTTTTTATTTTAATTAGATTTAATTTCAAGATTTAAAGCAAAAACAGAACGGTCTGACTTTATCTTTGTGAAATTATATGCTACACACAAAAAAAGCATGAAACAAGAACAGCAGGCTGAATGAGACGCAAATTCACTCTCTGACAGCAGGTGGCGCTTATGGAGCATACAGCGTTTCCTTGGTTACCGCTGTAAACAAAGCTGAACTGCTAATAATTAGCTACTTTATTCGGAGGTAAGAGGAAAATGCCATTGCCATCGAAATATTTCTGAAGACAGTAATTCATTTTAGAGATGCATTCATAACCCTTCACCCCTAATTCAATTTTTATATTTCCTTCCTATATTTCGAGCATCATGAACAGTGAGCTGCTCTGCCTGCTACAGAATTTTCTCCCCTTTTTGCGTCCGTCTTCAGCGTCTCTGGCCTCTTGTTAACGGCCGTTTACAGACTCAGACATTTACCTTTATCACTGTCCCAGCAGCCCCCGAAAATAATAAAATAAATACAAAAAATACACTACAAAGACTGGAGAAAATGTAATGTATTTTTGTACTCATATTTTGTACAGCAGCAGCATGTTGTGTGTGTATTGGCAGTGGAAAGTTCTGTACTCTACAGCAGATATAATCAACAGCAGCAGAAACACATTAACATTGTCATATTCATTACCGTGACAAACTCTCCAAGAACTGTCATGTCAGAAATCTAGTTCAGTCATGAAACTGAAGAGGCACAGGCTTCGATCGGTCCTTTACTTGCAGTCTGTAAGCAATCACATCAATACCAAATGACTCAGGCTGATTGGTCTCTGCTGATCCTGCAGCCAATGAGATCCCTTGCTCAACATTTAATAGTCTGGTTCAGTGTTTGCTGTAGGCTAGTCCTGCAGCGCTATAAGAGTTCCTCAGAAATTCAGACACTTAAGAGAAGTCAACAATGTTTTACCATTCCAGATACAATGTTACAAACAAAATGCAAATGTTTTATTAGGGCCCGAGCACCGATGGTGTGAGGACTCTATTGTAATTTCTCAGCCAATTATTCTTATTCTCCGAAATGAATCGCATTTTTGAGGTCCTAAACGTGCTCGAAAACTCTGAAACTTTGCACACGCATCAGAAGTGGTGAAAATTTACATCTGATGTGGGTTTCAGAATTAGGTGTGGCACAATGGCTCGATAGCGCCACCTACAAAATTTCAATTAAGCACCCTTCGTGCTATGTTTCACATACAGTTATGAAATTTGGTAGACAGATGTAACAGCCCAATACCTACAAAAAAGCCCCCAGGTGCAAAATCTGAAAACCCAACAGGAAGTGAGATATTTTGAATTTTCTCTGCAAAATTTTGGCAGTTTTTGCCATTTCCACACGTTATACTTTATCAAACTCCTCCTAGAGCTTTAATCAGATCAACATCATATTTGGTCAGTCGAATCTAAAGGCCTTTGAGATGCTAAATTGTGCAGATCTTGAGTTTTCGCTGGAAGGCGTCTCCGTGGTGGCCTGACAAAGTCTGATGTTTCGCCATGAAACAGGAAGCTGTTGTAACTCTGGCATACAATGTCTGATCTGCCCCAAACTTCACATGTGTGATAAGAGTCCTGGCCTAAAGACATCTATATGCCAATATTCAGTTAGTCATAGCGCCACCTGCTGGCAACAGGAAATGGTAAGCTTTACACTGTAATTCACTCCCAGAAACACATTTCAATATGCCACGAAGTACCAAACATACCAGAAACATGTTAAATCATGAAACACTTGGCTAAGTGCTAATGTATGCGATTAACGCCACGAAACAGGCAGTAACTCAGGCATACAATGTCCGATCTGCTACAAACTTCACAAGTTTGATAATAGTCCTGGCCTGAAGACATCTACATGGCAATATTCAGTAACGGTCAAAGCGCCACCTGTTGGCAGCAGGAAACGTGGCACTTTGAAATGACTTGGCCATAATTCTCCTGTATTCACTCTCTTACATGCATGTCGCCCACTGTTCACTGTTTTCCTGATGCCAATGGGTGGCGGTGAGCCCGGGTGCGAGGGCCCTTTCATCGCTGCTTGCAGCTTTAATTGAAGTTGTAATCTATTAAATGCAACCATCAAGTCATCTAACACCATTTCACGAGTTTGTGTGCCCATATAATCTTAGCGTAAGTGGTAAACAGATTTGGCTTGCTCTCTGCTATAAGGGGGCTCAGAGAGGATATTGTACTCGAGCTCCGATTGCCCCCTATAACAGGCAAAATTGTACAAAAGGAGGAGAAGGGGAGGAGGAGGGATGCCGAAAGAACTAACAACAGGAAGAGCCAAGATGCTGGTTTTATACCTTGGTATTAATTGGAAGATTAGATGGGCGTACTCCTCCCGAAATTACATTTAATAACTTAACTAAATATGAAGTGTCTTCATAATATGTCTTATTTTATTAAATTATAGGGCTTGTTTTGTTTGTTTTTATTTAACCCTTTGGGGTCCCTGATAATATATCCATCATGAAATGTGGATATACAGAAAAGGCTGCACCCACTTCAGCCCCTCATTTCATTGAACAGACGTGTCATATATAGATCCGGTGTGAAGTCCAAAAACGTTTTATGTTTCCTGAGGGCGACACCATGCCATAGAGGAATAAAGAAAAGATTCCATAATTGAGTTAATTTCAGCAAAACTTGTATGTAATGTTCTATTTTCAGTGTTTTAATCAGGAACAATTACTGGGACAACATAGGAAGATTTATTGTTTCCCCTTTAAGCATTTGCGCTCATGCTGTATGTCGACGGGGAAGCAGAGGTCGTTTTGCTGTTTCACATTTATCCTGTATTTGCTTTACTGTCTCTTTATATCATAATTGCTGTATTTATGATGTTAGAACATTGTTAAGGGTTTCTGTGATAATGTGCATCAGTGTGATTAGTGAATTTTCCTTTAAAGTGCTGCTTTTAACCATTGAATTTTAGCATCTCATTTGTACATGTGTCTTTCTATGCAGGGATCAGAGGGTAGGCCTTCTGATGTGTGTATACTAATCTTACCTCACAGTTTATGATTATTAATTATTGATGATTATTAATTATTAATAAATCGGTTGATGAGCATAGTTCCTGCATGTGAGCTGGGTCGGGACTATCCTCGTTCATGTCCGTGGCATGTACAGCAGAAACAGCCTGTCCAACAGCATTAAGTTCTTGTTATCAGGGACGACGTGAACCGACAGGCTTTAGATGGGAGTCTCAATCGTTCTGTTGGCACAGATGCAATCACTCGACCTGGGTAACATCAGAGTATTCCCTGACTGCCCCAACATAGAGGGTAGTGAGGGTGGAACTGGCAGTAAAAGATGCCTTCCACAACTATGAGCTCCTCATGCACCTCTGGGATGGGAAGAACGCTCAGTGCTGGGTGGAGGGTCCACATGAGCACAATGTTTGCAGCAGCCCGGGCAAACACAGCAGAAATCTCAGCGTCAGACTCAGTCTGTGCAGCCACCCCTGATGGTGAGGCCCAGGTGAATCTTCCACTTCAGAAAGAAAAAAAAAAGAAAAAGATTCCCCCGATGCTGTATATTCAGTCAGGTCAAAGTGGCGGGTTTAGTGGTCTTTTGGCTTCTTCCTGTGGTCATGTTTGGTATGGCGAACAGGACCACACCAAGAACGATAACTATAAAGATAACGATAAAGTTCTAAAAATAGTTCTAAATATAAAAGAGTAGCACTGTCCACACCACAGCTGTAACGATATACAGAAACGATATAATTGGGATCACTTTCAGAAATATTTTTTTTCCAGCCATTGAACGATAAAACACTGACAGCCAATCAGAATCCGTTCTAATTCAAGGGCTCGCGCATTTAAAATGGCAGACGACTTTGTGGAGAATTTAATCGCAAAGGTCCAGAAAAAGCCACCACTGTTTGAAGTCAAAAAATGAGATCATATTGCCAGGCTAGCAAACAGTGTAATATAAAACCTCAGGTATCCAGTGCTAGTTTCGACAACATTGTCTTGCTTCCTTTGAAGTTGCAGTGAAAAAGACTAGGTGTTGTTTTTATTCCACTATATTGACGTTGTCAGCTAAATTCACTGTTGGATTAGATCGGCACTGCAGTTTTGATTTGGTGAAGGAGGAGGCCATCGAGTAAAAAAGGTTGAGAAACTTTTCCTGCAGTTAGATTACATTGTAGTGGCAAGTTTTGGAGGGCCAAGCACCACTAACATTTATATAATATAAAGATTATGTTACATGCTTAGTACATCAAAAAAAAAAAAATAAAAATAAAAAATAAAATAATAATAATAATAATATAAAATAAATAAATAATAATAGTAATGTTTCTGAAAGGTTTGATGTACCATTGTGTTGTTTGTGATCCTCCATCAGCAGCTGCAGTATCTCTCAGCTGTATCAGTGCATCACTGTGACGTCTGACTGACCGAGGTTTTTGTACCACTCTTTATCACTGTGTGAACACATGTTTACTGTTTGGATAGTGTAAACTCTGACAGTAATAATCTCCTGTATCTTCAGTCTGGACTCCACTGATGGTCAGAGTGAAATCACTGCCAGATCCACTGCCACTGAATCTAGATGGAGTTCCAGTATGACGGCTTGTTGCTGCATATATGAGGAGTTTAGGAGCTTCTCCAGGTTTCTGTAAGTACCAGGACAGACAAGGTGGAGTACAGCCTGTTAAAGGAGTGCTGGCAGAGCATCTCATCACAACAGTTTCTCCTGGTGTGACTGTATGAACTACAGGAGTTTGAGTAACTGTGATCTGTCCACTGGAGCCTGGAAGAGAAATGAATAGGATTTAAATTAAAAGTACATCAAGACAATAGAAAAATGATGTGTCATATTAGAAATAGATATCATACTCATAAAATATACAAACTTTATTTATTTTAGTTATAAGCAAGTCAGAGTTTCACTGTATACCTGATATACAGATCAGAGTCCAGATGAAGAAGGTGATTTTGTTCATTGTTGTTCTTTTGTCTTGTGTGATGATGAAGATTGTGTTCTGTTCTGCTCTCAGTCATGAAGTGTTAAACTCACAGCACTATAAACACTCTCAGAGCACTGAAGCATGTGTGACAATGCAAAGAAGTGGGCAGGATTTACAACAGACAAACTAATATACACTAGAGTTACAGAATGATGATTTACATTCTGACTAATGTTATTTTTAGTTAGCTCAGTAGTTTTATTTTCATTCTGACTACTGAGACACTGAGGATGTGCAGATGAACGTCCATCTCTGTGTCCATATTCAGTCATGTGACCATCATCACTGCTACACTTCCACTAGATGAACCTCCATCACTAAAGATCGATCATGAATCATGAGTCTGTTCAGAAAGTATCAGGACTGATTGTGAATCTCTAATCAGAGTTCATGGTGTCACTCCATCTATCATGAAGCCTCATGTGTGTCTGAAATCATCAAATGGAGAAGAAACAGGCTGATAAAGATGGAGACATATTAGAGCTTGTTCACGTTTCATGATCTTGTGTGGAGATTCATAATGAGTCCAGATACTTTTATAACAGACCTGAATATGAAAACATGCTTGACTGTGTGGAACATGCAAAATACCTTTTATATTTTCATTGTTGACACATTCTATTGACTATGGATACAATATTCAATAAACTCATTATTTGTCCACATTTTCACTGAAGATTGAAGTCTGAAGCTGCAGGTTTTTCTGTGAATCATGATGATTGAGCTTCATATGAAGAACAGAAGATCATTATGAGAAACTCCACAACATCATCCATGATAAAAGAGGTCAAAGGTCACAGATCATCAAATATATTTCTATAAACAGTGTTATATCAGCACACAACGAGAGAACGAATGAGAAATATAGGATATAAAGCCAAAATGAATCATGTCTGTTGTAAATAAGATCAATAAATGCTTGTTTAAATGAAAGTGTGTTTGTTGCTCCTTGTTGAAAATCATTTTGTCCAAACTGAATGTTTGAGTGTTGAGAAGATCTGAGTTTCTTCTAATATCAGTGTGTTGAAGTGTTGTTTCTCTCTGTCTGCTGGAGTTTGTGTTCACTCGAGTGGAATAGAGGTTTTTGTACGACCGTTTCATTAGGTTGTATCACTGTGGTTGACTTTCGGTGGAGGAACTAAACTGGTGGTCTGTAAGTCTGTTTTTTAATTCCTATTTAAGAAAAAAAGGTAACACTTTATTTTAAGGTGAAGAAGTTACACGTTACTACATGTACTTATTATAGTAATAACAGTAAATTATGCATTAATACAAGTACCTAACCCTGAACCAAACCCTAACTGTAACTCTATAGTAAGTACATGAAGTTAATTAATATTACTCAGTACTTATTTGAGTAGTACAATGTAACTATGTCAGCATACAATAAAGTGTAAAAAAGAACAATTTAGAGTTAAAATGATTTAAAGTTGAAACAAGAAAAACATTAATGGCGATTATTATTAGATATTGTGGTAACACTTTACTTGAAGCCTTAAAGGTATTCGTAATGTACGTTATAATGCCTTATATGTATCTTTTCATAAATAATTGTGCATTAAAATGTGCATTATAAATGCAAAAATGCAATATAATATTTGCAAATTCATTATTGCATCTGAAAATGGTTGTTTGTCATGTGTCTTAATGCATTGTGTAACAACGTAACAATGAATAGATAAGTATTAAATTGTGTTATAATTGCGGTTATAATTATTCATGAGATCATACACACATTATAATGTATAAAAGAAAGATTAATTAATGCATTAAAATACTTTTAAAATGTATTGTGTATGAAGCCTTTAAGTAAAGTGTTACTGATATTGTTTTATAATTATTTAATCTAAAACAATGATATTGTCATGTTTATTCATTCAGAAGAACAGCATTAAAAAAAAAAAAATCTAAATGCATTTCCATAATGAGTCTCACTGTGAGTTTAATCAGTTTATTACAGGTTTAAATTCCCTTTATTTATTTCTATACTGTGTTCATATGTAGTTCATTTTTAATGTAGATATCATACATGGGGAAAAATAGATCTGACATCAGAATATAAATGTTGCTACTTTCTGTATTTCAGTCAATGATACTGAATCTCTTTTGCTCATGTTGTGCTTATAATTCAGTGCTTTATAATTCAAGTACAATTTACAAATTGTATTGTTTTCTAGTTCTTATCAGTGATATAATCATCATTTGGCCTGAGCTTTAGTCAGACTTTGAATTTTGAGTTGAATATGTCACGTAAGTAAAAATGTACTTTATATTGGGATGCAAAAACTGCTGGAATTAAATCAGTCAGTGTCTTAGTATATTGAGTTTCATTTCTGAGGTTTGATTTAAATGTATATAGTGATTGTGTAGTTTGTATATTGTATATTATATCAGCTCTAGTGATGTTGAATGACATGACAGATCAGATTGTCGTGATTTTTGCTGCTGTTGAAATGCTGTGAGTGAAACAGTGTGTTTTCTTTGTGTTTGTGAATGTGTTGTGTTTGTCTCCTGCAGCTGGTCCCACAGTGAAGCCCTCAGTGTCTCTGCTGCCGCCCTCTTCTCTGCAGATCTCTGGAGACTCAGCCGCACTGCTCTGCCTGCTCAGCTCTTACTCTCCACAGGGGGCGCTGGTGAGCTGGACACTGGACGGGTCAGAGGTCACCGAGGGGGTTGTGACCAGCGCAGAGAGCCAGCGGGACGGCCGCTACAGCCGCAGTAGCGTCCTGACCCTCAGCAAAGCACGCTGGGAAAAGGGAGAGGTGTACGTCTGCAGAGTAACACATGATGGAGCTCCTCATGAGGTCTCGTTCCACAAGAGCTCTGAGTGCTGATGTTTCTCTCCTGAAGATGAGCGTATCTGAGTGTCCTGTGTCAGGCAGGATTCACATGAGTCTAGTGCTGCAGCTGTAGTGATTTACAACTCAATACTGAAAGAGAGCTGGCGTGTCAAAGCACTGTGTGATCTTTCAATCTGCTGTAACATTCAATAAAGCTTCTCAACAAGTTCACTTTGTGTCTGACAACATCATTCGACTAACAGATGAAGATGCAGGTGCTTTTCACAAGCTTGATGTAGCAGGAAATGTCAAATAAAGCTCTTGGGGTTTGAACATGGTCTCTGGAGACAGAGCTGCTCTATTCTGAGAGGATCAGAATCACTCCACCCTGACAATGCAAATGGGCTTTTCAGTCTCACTGTTTGATTGGTCACATGATCTGGACTGGAACACACCAGTTTCACTTCTGCTGAAAATGTGGTGATGAAAATATATATGAAAATGTCATGAAAATCATTTAAAAATACATGATTACAAATCATGTGTAAGAATGTAAATCTTTCTGTGGCTCAAATGGAAAGCATCACGTCCAGACAGCAGAAGTGACTGAATTCAGTCTGTTCAGTTTGATTGACAGGGATCATATATTACACCTAAAACATGATGATCATATTAAACACTGACTCATTCTCTTCGTAAACACAAGATTGATGTTGATTGTAATGATCTAGTGTTATTAGTGTTTGTCTGTGATCAGTGTTGTGTGTGATTGTGTTGTATGAGCAGCTGCAGCTGAAAGTCATGTTTGTTGGTTGATGAAGAAGAGCTCTTGATCATGTCATGTTCAGTTCATAGAGCTATAAATACATTCAGAGCAGTAAAGCATGTGCCGCTCATGTAAAACACCCTCTGAATGCAAAAGACAGAAGAGAGATCAGGACGATATACAATTCAGAGTCCAATAGTTTTACTGACAGGGTTAAAAGAAAGGCTTTACATTGCCAAAGCACAGTAACAGTAAATATACAGAGTCAGACATACACATTTACACATCATTCTCTACAGGACACAACTGAATGATTCCTGCTGTATCAGTAGTCAATGATCTTGCTGCTCAACATTCAAACACTTGTCTATTGTTTGCTGTAGCAGTGCAGTGTACTTTCAGAAACCCTCCACCTCACATTCTGATTGGGGGTCCCTGATAATATATCCATCATGAAATGTGGATAAACAGAAAAGGCTTCACCCACTTCAGCCCCTCATTTCATTGAACAGACGTGTCATATATAGATCCGGTGTGAAGTCCAAAAACGTTTTATGTTGCCTGAGGGCGACACCATGCCATAGAGGAATAAAGAAACAATTCTATAATTGAGTTAACTTCAGCAAAACTTGTATGTAATGTTCTATTTTCAGTGGTTTAATTGGGAACAATTACTGGGACACCATAGGAAGATTTATTGTTTCCCCTTTAAGCATTTGCGCTCATGCTGTATGTCGACGGGGAAGCAGAGGTCGTTTTGCTGTTTCACATTTATCCTGTATTTGCTTTACTGTCTCTTTATATCATAATCGCTGTATTTATGATGTTAGAACATTGTTAAGGGTTTCTGTCATAATGTGCATCAGTGTGATCAGTGAATTTTCCTTTAAAGTGCTGCTTTTAACCATTGAATTTGCACACGTGTCTTTCTATGCAGGGATGAGAGAGTAGGGCTTCTGATGTGTGTAAACTAATCTTACCTCACAGTTTATGATTATTAATTATTGATGATTATTAATTAATAATAAATCGGTTGACGAGCATAGTTCCTGCATGTGTTCTGGGTCGGGACTATCCTCGTTCATGTCCGTGGCATGTACAGCAGAGACAGCCTGTCCAACAGCATTAAGTTCTTGTTATCAGGGACGACGTGAACCGACAGGCTTTAGATGGGAGTCTCAATCGTTCTGTTGGCACAGATGCAATCACTCGACCTGGGTAACATCAGAGTATTATAATTTAGCAGAGGGATTTCTTTTAAGTTATAAAGCATAGCTTTAATTTACCAATTATGTTTTCAAAAAGAATATTAAAGAATATTACAAAACATGCAGTAGAAGAGTAATAATGCAAACAAATGTTAATAAAAAGGCTTAAATACAAACACTTTTCTCTCTTTGCTGTGGAAGTACAGTATAAAAGGAAATGTCAGGCATCTTAGGGGGGCACTGCAGTATTGATCTGGTGAAGGAGGAGGCCATCGAGTAAAAAAGGTTGAGAAACACTACACTAGTGTCATCACATCGACACAATGTCAAAGTGACCGACAGATAGAGAACTCAGTTATGTGGGGGGCCAACAAGATGGTGGCCGGAACAGTTGGCGATATTCAAAGCTAAAGATCAATTAATGATTTTCTCACCTTAAACGTTAAATTCGATCAGTGCAAACAACTGGAATTATATGTTTACGTTGTTGTCTTGGTACAAGGACGATTTTGGACATTTGTTCGGAGTGTGTTTGAGTTAAACAGACTAATTAGCATATTGAGGGAAAAAAAAAAAAAATCAAAGATGACCGAGAAAAGACCAAGAGACCAAGGTAAAAAGATAAACAAGACTCTTTCATTCACCAGAGAAAACAAAGATTTGACTGAGGATGTAATGGAAGTTGTTAAAGCAGCTGATATACATTCTTACACTTCCGACGGAGGAGTTGTCCCTCTCCCTGACTCAGCTCCATGCACTCCGGCCGCAAAGAAAGGGAAAGCTGAACCTACACTGTCCGAGTTGCAAGATAACATCGTGAGGCTTGTGGCTGAAAAAATAAAAGAAAATGCAGACAGTCTTGCAGGTCTTATAAAGAAAAATGCAGACAGCATCGAAGCTTTAAAGGAATCATCGGAGTTTCTTTTCAACGAACTGCAAGACATGAAAACAGAAATAACAACGGTTAAGAAGGCAAGTGATGATCATCAGAAGAAAATAACAGGCCTGGAAGACAGATTGAATGAGATGGAACGTTATCACAGAAGATGGAACCTGAGGCTGTATGGCCTAACAGAGCAGGAGGGAGAAGACGTTAAACAGCGTGTGATTGACATCTGCAAGGCAGTCATTCAAGACCCCGAAGAGAATCTTCGTTGCCAAATTGATGTAAGCCATAGGATCGGACGGAGAGAGGATGGTAAAATTCGGCCGGTGATAACACGATTTACATCCAGATCCACCAAAGAAAAGGTATGGAAATGTGCAAAAAATTCGGAATTCCTCAAAACAAACAAGTTAAAGTTCGGCGAAGACTTGACTACAAAGGACAAAGAGACACGCACTAAACTGTGGCCACAGATTGAAGAGGCACGAAAGCAAGGAAAAAAAGCCTTCTTCGTCGGAGCCAAAGCCATCATTGAGGGTAAAGAAATTAGAATGTAATGATGGATCAGACTTGATGTTAAAGGAAACTGTTTTCGTTGAGAAATATAGTTGTATTCTAAATTACATCTAGTGATGTGCTGTTATACCTCATGTTTGAAAGTTCAAAGATCAGAGAATTATAAACTCTTGTTTGCTTGTTCAAATTAGTATTTAAAAGGTGTAGAAAATCATTTTGTTTCTTTAATACACCTAAAACTCAGGGTTTTTTTTTTCCTTTCTCCTGAGTCAACTTTTGTTTTACTTTTCAACTTGTCTTTGTCACTTTATTCACTCAATGTGAGGGGTATACGAGATCAGATTAAGAGGAAAGCTGTATTTTTATTTTGTAAAACTTTCAAGGCAGATTTGTATTTCCTACAAGAAACACACGCTTTACCTTCAGATTTTAATTTCTGGAAAAATCAGTGGGGAGATAATATCTGGATGGCTTATGGAAACAGTAAATCAGCTGGCGTTGCCATATTAAAGGGATCCTTTCAGGGAAAAATCCTTAAAAATGTAGTTCATGATTCAGGAAGATGGATTATTTTAGTTATTGAATTTATGGAGGATATTTTCATTTTGGGTAATATATATGGTCATAACAATAGTCATAAAAACACACTTCTTTTTGCTGAATTTGAAGAACAGATAAATGCTTTATCGAATTCCTTCATTAATGCTAAACTAATTTTTGGGGGCGACTGGAACTGCATAAGTGACCCCACCAAAGACTGTCAACCTCAGAGATCCTTAAGAGGCACTTACGGAGAATTTAATAATCTCTGTCTGCATTTAAACTGTTGTGATGTATGGAGACTAAAAAATCCAGATCAAATCCAGTTTACTTGGAATAACAAAGATTTATCTAAGAGATCCAGGATTGACTTTTGGCTTATTTCAAATGAGTTACTAGACAGTGTGGAAGAAGCCAAAATAGAACCCTCAATATTTTCTGATCATAATTTGGTTACTTTAGTATTATGTATTAGGAATCAATCAATAAAATATAAACCAAATTATTGGAAATTAAATAATACACTTTTGAGTGATAAAATCTTCAAAGAAAAAGCCAAAAAAATTATAAATGAAAATTTAATAAAAGCAAAAAAAGAAGAAATATATGGCAAACATTGGGAATATACCAAATTTCAGATACGTAATATGGCAATCAAAAGGGGAAAAGAATTATCTAAGGAAAAAAGACTGAGACAAGATAGAATACTGAAGGAAATCATTTCTATTTATGAAAAGAATGAGCAATCTCCAGCCGATATCAATATTTTAATTGAATTACAATCTGAATTGGACAATATCTATCAAAATTTAGCACGGGGTGCTTTTATTCGTTCTAGACGGAAATGGATAGAATATGGTGAAAGGAATACGAAATATTTTCATAACTTAGAAAAAAGAAATGTTAGTGTTAATAGTATATATAAACTTAAAATTAATGAACAACTCTCTGAAGACCCCCCACAAATTTCAAATTTTGAGGAAGAATTTTATAAGAAACTATACTCTGAACACAACAGTAATCAGAGCTCATACTTCCTCTCTTATATAAAAAATGTGGCTCAAGGTATTGATGAAACTCAGAAGGACTTTTGTGATCAAGATATATCCATTGACGAACTAAAAAAGAACATCAGTAAGTTAAAAGATAATAAATCCCCAGGGAATGATGGCCTTACAGGTGAATTTTATAAGGTATTTCAAGATTATATTTCTGAATTCTTATTATTGGTTTTTAAGGAGGCTATAGAATCTTGTAGGCTTCCCCCAACTATGTGTCAAGGTTTAATTACATTGTTACCTAAACCCAATAAGGATTGTTTGCTTCTTGACAATTGGAGGCCTATAACCTTAATTAATAATGACGCTAAATTGATTGCTCATATTTTTGCACAAAGAATAAAGTTGTGTTTAGATACAATTATAGATGATAGTCAGTCCGGCTTTATGCAAGGACGACATATTAGTAATAATATTCGGTTAATCTTAGATTTAATAGATTATAAGGATTACATAATAGATAACAGTTACATTCTATTTATAGATATATATAAAGCCTTTGATACTGTGAAACATGATTTTTTATTTGATTTATTGGATTTTTTTGGTTTTGGTCAATACTTTAAAAGGGCGATACAAACTTTATATAGTGACTGTAATAGTTCAATTAAACTTCCTTGGGGAACTACTCGTAGATTTAGCATTTCCCGGGGCATAAAACAGGGAGATCCGGCAGCCCCTTTTCTATTTCTCTTGGTCATGCAAACAATGGCATTACATTTACATCATAACTCTTTTCAAGGCATCAAAATTGGAGAAAAAGAAATTAAATGTTGTCAGCTTGCTGATGATACAGCAATTTTTTTGAAAGATATATCACAGGTTAAAAAAGTTATAGAGTGTCTCAATATATTTTCTGAAGCTTCAGGTTTATCTTTAAATGTTAAAAAATGTACTCTTTTTCCACTTAAAGACAATAGTATTCCTTTAACCGAATTTGAAGGTATTCCTGTTAGGGAGGAGGTAACTTATCTTGGTATCAATATTTGTAAAAATCAGTCAGAAAGAGTGCAATCCAATTTTCAACCCCTTATGTTGAAAATTAAAAAGAAATTTGATATATGGCTCATGAGGGATTTGTCACTCAAAGGTAGGGTTCTTTTGTCCAAATCTGAGGGGCTATCTCGCTTAGTCTATCCTGCCAAAGTATTAGATGTACCAAAATCTTTTCTTAAAAAAATTGATTCAACCTTATTCAATTTCATATGGAAAAACAAGCCTCACTATTTAAATAAAAATATTTTATGTAATTCTTATAATCAAGGAGGATTGAACGTGCTTGATTTTGCTACTTCTAATACAATTTTCAAGTTGAACTGGATTAAACATTATATTAAGCATAAAGATAAGTTATGGTATATAATTACAAACCTTATTTTTGAAAAAGTTGGTGGTATAGATTTTCTCCTAAAATGCGACTTTGAAGTTAACAAACTCCCTATTCAGTTATCCAATTTTCATAGACAGGCTCTTCTGTGTTGGCTTCTTATATACAAACATAATTTTTCCCCCCACAAACAGTTAATTTGGAATAATAAAATCATTAAATATAAGAATAAATCAATCTTCTATAACAATTGGTTTAAAAATGGTATCTTAATGGTCTCACAATTGATAAATGACAAGGGGTACTTATTTACATAATCTGAATTTTTACAGACATTCTGTATTCCAATATCTCCACGAGAATACAGCATCGTATTTGATGCAATACCAACAGGTTTTTTGAGACTTCTGCAAGGCATCAGTGAATCTCACAAGCAATCAACGTTTAAAAAAGAGGTCTTGTTGGACGGTGTTGATATTAATGACAGTAAATGTAATAATACATTTTTCAGACGTTTGATTCATTGTCCTGCAACATTTCGACATAAATTCTTTTGGAATGACCATTTTGAGAATATTAATTGGAGATTGATTTGGACTTATAACAACAAATACTGTATTAATAATAAAGTTAATGAAATATACTTTAAAATAATACATAAAATTTATCCAACAAACCATTTCCTAAAAAGATATAAAAATGATCTTTCTGAATCTTGTGTATTCTGTAAAATGGATACTGAAACTATTTTACATCTTTTTTTTTGATTGTATGTATGTTAAATTCTTTTGGATTGATGTGGAATATTTATTTAATATGTTAAGTGGAATCCAAATTAATATAGAGAAAAGAGATGTTATTTTTTATTATGACAAAAAAGGTATAGATAAGAGTCATGTGTTTATGTTAAATCTTATAATATTACTTGGTAAATTTCATATACACAAATGTAAATGGTCTGAAAGGATACCTAATATCACCCATTTCAAGGCTGACATGAAGATTTATCTTGAAACATTACAAGGACTGTCAAACCGCAAAGCAATCAGAACTATAAACATTTACAAAGACTTAAATTCCTCTTCTTTAATTTAAATATACATGTATACCCTTTTTTTTTCTTTTTCTTCCTTTCTTTTTTTCCTCCAATTTCTGGAAATATTTTTTATTTTTTTGATATGAATGTTACTGTTCGCAATATATAATAACTAAGGTAAAAGTGTTATTGATTCATGATGATATGAAACTCATCAGAACATTATTTGTGAAACATTTATATCTGTTCAATATATGTGAAATTTGTACAATAAATAATTTTGGAAAAAAAAAAAAAAAAGAAAGAAAAAAAACAGTTATGTAACAGACACGCCATCTAGTGATGAAGCATGGAAGTGCAATTAAAGTGACAGACTTTCCTGCAGTTAGATTACATTGTAGTGGCAAGTTTTGCAGGACCAAGCACCACTAACATTTAAATAATATAAAGATTATGTTACATGATTAGTACATCAAATAAATAAATAAAGTCTCTGAAAGGTTTGATACACCATTGTGTTGTTGGTGATCCTCCATCAGCAGCTGCAGTATCTCTCAGCTGTATCAGTGCATCACTGTGACGTCTGACTGACCGAGGTTTTTGTACCACTCTTTATCACTGTGTGAACACATATTGACTGTTTGGATAGTGCCAACTCTGACAGTAATAATCTCCTGTATCTTCAGTCTGGACTCCACTGATGGTCAGAGTGAAATCACTGCCAGATCCACTGCCACTGAATCTAGATGGAGTTCCAGTATTACGGCTTGTTGCTAAATATATGAGGAGTTTAGGAGCTTCTCCAGGTTTCTGTAAGTACCAGTGTAAGTAATTACCACCATGCACTGCACTGCTGGTTTTACAGTTTATTCTGACTTCTTGTCCTGGTTGAGCTGTTATTGATGGACTCTGAGTTACAGTGTACTGTCCTCTACACACTGAAAGAAAAAAATAAAAATAAAATTATAAATTCAAAAAATTCTTATCTAAAATTATAAACATTTAATATTTCAAGAGAATAATTTATATATAATACATTTTAAAGGAATTATTAATCATTATGACTATTTTACTACAAACCTTGAGCAAGCAGTGTGAGAGTCCAGATGAAGAAGGTGATTTTGTTCATTGTTGTTCTTTTGTCTTGTGTGATGATGAAGATTGTGTTCTGTTCTGCTCTCAGTCATGAAGTGTTAAACTCACAGCACTATAAACACTCTCAGAGCACTGAAGCATGTGTGACAATGCAAAGAAGTGGGCAGGATTTACAACAGCGTGTGCTGCTTACAGACTAATATATGCTAGAGTTACAGAAGTAAGAAATGTAAATTTTTTTAACAGTAAGTTTTTCTTGACATTACATACATTTGTATAAATTACACTGAAAGCAGCTTCACTCCACTGTAGTCATTGTAATAAATAAATAAATATTATTTCTCTCTAGTGACATTTATTTTGTATCAAACAGTGTGTGATAGTTAAGGTCAGTTTGTCATGTCTGTCGCTGGTTCATCTGTCGACTCTAAACTCTGTCAGTCTGTCTGTGTCTCCATCTGTCTTTGGACTGTGTTTTTACTGTTTGAGGATTCTTTGAGTTTTTGTCTTTATTATTAAACTTTTGGTTTGGTCTGAATTTGATAACAACATGTTAGTGAAATGTAACCTTGGCTTGCATTATTTGAGATTTTGGTATGTTTTTGAATTAGACAGAATCACAGCTCATGAAATATATTTCTTTCAACAGTGTTATATCAGCACATGATAAGAGAATGAATGAGAAATATAGGATATTGTCACACTTGGCATGTAGAAACAATCCAAAAAGAGCAGAATGCACAATGAAGATACCTTTAATGAAACAAACATTTCTTCAATAGAAGATGAAGAACAGAGGAGAACTCAGGGTTTAAATACACAGAGGAAGTGAATTAACTGAAACAGAACAGTGTGTACTTAATTAGAAACCATGAAAACAAACTAGAGCATGATCAGTAACAAAGGGAACTAACAATGAATGAGAACACAGGCACACAGGAACAGGGGAAACCAAACTAACTGCCAAGCTAACTAACTGCCAAGTTTACACTACAGGATTTTAAGCCCGATTTGCAAGTTAACGAGCTCGCCGACAGGTCGGCTGTGATCGGGGGAAAATCAGCGAGTGATCGGCGCTCGCCAGTCTTTATGTGTGAACTACTCAACGACGCATCGTTTATTCATATCAGATACACATTGTGTAAGTAACTATAAAGCTCGGGACAAATGGATGAATTCACGTTATATAATATCAAGATCACTATATAGGTTTTTAAATGACAAAACACTCACTTGCACATATTTGAGAATCGGAATATCAGATAGTTGATGACATGGTGAGAAAAGCAATACATCTGTCATGCAGTGTGGCCGGCTGGGCGCGGTGTGTCACGTGACAAGCATGACGCGTCGTCATAGAAACAATAAAGGGAAACGTTCTAAAATAACAGTCGCCTTAACTCTGGGAGGTCAGCCAGAATGTTTTAAACTCATGTGTGAAAGGGTTATTTTAATTTTAATTAAATTTAATTCAAAAGTTTTCAGATTTATAAAACCATGCGTACGCCAGAACCTGCGCAACAATCCCTTTATCAAACCCAGTCAGCGGAAGATTGTGCGTACATGAATCTCCACCCCGAAATCACCATATATGGAGCTTACAACGCCTAGTTTTACTATGCATTACGTCATCTGCATATCATTAGGTGTTTTTTAGGTGTAGCTTCTGTTTTTACAAGAATAAAGATATATATTAAATATTAAAAGGTATATCTTAAAATAAAACTAATGTGTTTGTCCATAGAGTGCAAAGGGATCAAAGTCTCTTTAAAGCCCCCCTGAAATCAAAATGTAAGTTTTTTAGCTTTCAGTATGAATATGTTAGCCTTAAAGTTATGAATAAGCTGGTGTGTTCCAAAACAATGACAAAATTCACATTTAGGAGATATAAGCATTCAAAACTTACAGTCTCTCACTTGTGCTAAAGTGGATCACGAATTTTCATGACATCACTGCGCACTTCAGCTTCCCATCAGATCTTCTGTCCAATCAAATGCTCTCTATATCTGAAGCGTCCCGCCCCCTACATTATAAATAGATGCTGAAGCTGTGGCTAAAGTCAATAATTTGTTCACACATTTACTATTTTCTGCTTGGTGAATGGCACATAGTGCACTATATAGGGGATAGGAAACGATTAAGACAGTGTAAATATGCTTTCCATTGAGGCGAATGAAGTCTGGTTTTACGTTAGTGTCACGTGAACCGCTGCAGCACGAGCACAGTCTGCTCCGGTCCAGAGACACGAGAGCACAGAGCGGATCATATGCGCGAGTCGACGCAGACCACAAAACGTATCGGACACATTTGAATTCTGCACAGAAAGCTGTGTTTTAATGCGATATGGAGGAGATTAGGAGGAGAAACGAACAGAGATTCGTAGGTAACTGAGGCTTTACCGAGCTGTGATATAAACAAAACGCTATTGGCTATTTTAAAAAAGGGGAGGGGCTGTTCAATAAGTCCCGCCCCATCTTCCTGTTTCAGTTGAAATTACATCAACACATTGAATAATGCTGCGCGTTCCAAGGCACTTCAGTGGGCCTTTAAGGCAAGTCATTTCACTCGGCGGCCATCTTTGAAACGCCTCTCGCGCAGCTGTTTCAGTCCTGCAGTACAGCTCCTGTCTCTTTCAGTGGGGAAACATCAAATTCTCCAAAGCTGTTCACCAAGCTTATGATTAAATTGCATTTTTTAAATCGCCAATGAAATCTGAGATCAACTGTCTCATCAATTTTGCATTTAAATGCTCAAATCATGACCAAAAGAAAAAAAAAAAATCTGTATTTTTCAGGCTGGACCAGCCAATGTGTATGTGCTGTTATAAGTCTCAGGACACTGACTGTTTCTATAGCAACTGGAGCTTCTAACAGCAGCTGCAGTGACCCAATGACTTTATCAATCAGTGATTGGCTCTTTTATTTAGAAGGCGGGACTTATTCCACCATATTTCTCTCATAGAGTGGTGCAGGTATGACATCAGAACCCAGAAGACTAAGATTTTCCAATGAGGTTTTATTATGTGTGTTTTTTTTAACGTTTGGGGTGTGCAGTTTATGTTGAAGAACAAAACGTCAAAGTATTGTCAAGTTATATAAATTGAAAAACCCCATTTATAAAACCCCACAGGAAAATCCTGCAGGAACCAGCGGTGAATTAGACTTCCAGGTTCTGACGTCACACCTGCACCTCTCCATTCATAGTAATATGAGCGAACCGTCTTTCTATATCTAAAGTGTTTGTTCTAGACAGATACATTCTGATTTTTATGTCAATGTTGATGTTATTCTTAATAGTTTAAAAGCTCTTGTGTCTCGTCTTTGAGACACAGCCAACAAAAATATGTTCAAGAAAATGTTTTGTTAAAATATGTTAAAAAGAATGTTTTGCTAATGTTCCCATTAATTTATATCTGAATGTTCTCTGAACGTTAAAAACGTCCAGTTTTTAAAATGTTTTAAAAATGTGGTTATGCGAATGTATACGTTACAAATGCCAGCGAAGATCCCTCGATTGGGCACCGGAGGTCTCACTCTCCCGAGTATTAACTGGACTAAAAATCCCAGCACCCACATGCCTGGCCTGATTACTGCACACCTGTTTCACACACACACACACACACACACACACTCCTTGTGAAGTATTGTTTGCCCTGCTACAATTCTGAGCGTTTGATTCCTGTTACTGTCTACCCGTGAATCGACCTTGTCTGGATTACAGACCTTTGATTGTTTGCTGCCTGTTACCCTGTCGTTTGTCTGGACTGTTACTCTGATTGTTTGCTACCTGTCCTGATCCTTTGCCCGGTTATGACTACGATTATTGTGCCTCTGACACTGTTGTTCACACTGCTGATAAGACCCCCGCCTGCCTGTGCTGTGAGCTTGCTGTTACCAATAAACCGCTTATGGATCCCAATCAACCTGAGTCGTCACAGTATATATATGAATGAATATATAAATAACATTATTAAAGACCGGATAACTTTAAACGAATGTTCTATTAATGTTACTGGAAGAACATTTGTTCATAAAAACGTTCCCTGTTTGCTGGGAGTTCGTTCACAGTGAGAATCAGAAAGAGCTTTAGTGCCAACTGTTCTTACTCACACTAGGAATGTTCCTTGGTAGTGGAGCTTTCAGTATAATATATATATATATATATATATATATATATATATATATTTAGTTACCACTTGTAGTACACTTATGGGTTCAAGTGTAAGCGGTAACTAAATAAATTTTTTTTTAATACTGAGATAGTATGTTAAAAGCACATTTTAGTTCATATACATGGTGTCTCAAAATAACAAGTACACTTAGATGTTCTTAAGATTATCTTAAGAAGTACTAAAGAAGAATTTTATTAAGTACAAAATTAGTGTGCGAAAATAGAGCACTTTAAGTACATTATGAAAGTGTACTTTTTTTCACCTGGGGGAACAAGCAAGGGATATAATATTAAATGTCACATGTTTACTTAAATAAATGTATGTTTCTGAAATGTTTAATACACCATTGTTTGTGATCCTCCATCAGCAGCTGCAGTATCTCTCAGCTGTATCAGTGCATCACTGTGACGTCTGACTGACCGAGGTTTTTGTACCACTCTTTATCACTGTGTGAACACCCTAGTGCTGCCTGGATAGTGGAAACTCTGACAGTAATAATCTCCTGTATCTTCAGTCTGGACTCCACTGATGGTCAGAGTGAAATCACTGCCAGATCCACTGCCACTGAATCTAGATGGAGTTCCAGTATAACGGCTTGTTGCTTCATATATGAGGAGTTTAGGAGCTTCTCCAGGTTTCTGTAAGTACCAGGCTAAATAATTACCACTCCACACTGCACTGCTGGTTTTACAGTTTATTCTGACTTCTTGTCCTGGTTGAGCTGCTGTTATTGATGGACTCTGAGTTACAGTGTACTGTCCTCTACACTCTGAAAGAAAAAAATAAAAATAAAATTATAAATTCTAAAAATTAATTAATATTTCAAGACAATAATTTATATATAATATATTTTAAAGGAATTATTAATCATTATGACTATTTTACTACAAACCTTGAGCAAGCAGTGTGAGAGTCCAGATGAAGAAGGTGATTTTGTTCATTGTTGTTCTTTTGTCTTGTGTGATGATGAAGATTGTGTTCTGTTCTGCTCTCAGTCATGAAGTGTTAAACTCACAGCACTATAAACACTCTCAGAGCACTGAAGCATGTGTGACAATGCAAAGTGACTCTCTCTATTTAAATCATTATCCTGAAGACTGTAGATCAGTCACAAACACATTTTCCAACAACTTCCTCATGTTGTGAAACATGTCAAACAATTATACACACATTTCTGAAGTCTATTGACAGAATCAAGTATATTATTGATTTGGTCATTATTAATATTTTGTAAGGTCACTGAACACTTTCTATCATTCATTCTACACTGTTCTGGGCTCATTATTAGTTGATGTAATAAACTGCAGCAGCTCTTTGGTTTAATTGTGTTTCTGAATGACACAATATCAGTGTTCAGGGTGGAAGATTTCTCAGTTCTCTGGTACTGAACAACATCCATGAGCTCCAGCAGCATTAAAACACACTGTGCTCTTCTACTGTGTGGAACTGCAGTGTCAGTAATGGAGCGTCTAACAGTTCAGTTCAACAGCCTTTACTGAGATACTGCAGCTGACTGAATGTGTCGTCATGTTACAGTTCATAACAAACTCAGTTCAACTGTCAGACTGATCAGTGATGGCATCAAAGTCATCAGTGTATTTATACACCACAGTGAAGATGTCTCTTTAAGAACAGTGTACATTTACTGCTAAATTGTAATATATTTGCATACAGGATTATTATTCATTGTCCAGTATATTATTATGGACATGAATGGAATCATTTGCAGATTTAGTTTAGATGTTTTATTGTTAATCACTGTTAATTCTGCAATAAGCCTCATTTTTCATCATGATCATAATCAGTACAAATATTGCATTCATAACTGATATTTATGTTTATTTCTCTTTGTTTTCTGCATATCTGCAGATCTCTTATTGTACCAAAGGTTTTCTGTTGGATTCAGATCTGTGATCTTGAAGGCCACTGAAGAACATTGAACTGATTGTCAAGATCACAAAACCAGCTTGAGACGACTTCTGCTTTGACACATCATCTCACAAATACATGCAGGTCAACGCTGTACCATAGAGGGTTAAAGACTGCTTGTTTCCCTTCATGTTCATGTGTGTTAACAACACTGTGCTGTTATTAGGGTTACACACCCTTGCTGAAGTTGTCTTTAAAAGACTGAAGGTGTTGTGCTGTTTTTTTTTTTTGTTTGTTTGTTTGTTTTTTTTTTGTGATCAATTTTTTATTGTCTATAGATTTATCAAAACATCCATTTAAACAAAAAAAAAAAAAAATGGGGAAGGGGGAGCAACAGACATATTATCAATAATTTTACAATCTGAAAGGGGAAGAGAGAGAAGAGAGAGAGAAAAAAATACATTATATTGTCATTCCTATATATAGTCCAATATGTTGGAAGAAAAACATTGCCATGCATCAATGGTACTGGGTTTAGCCTTGTTGATTCGTGCTGTTGTACATTCACAAGTCACTATTTTAAGGAGGCTTTGAATCCAATATGTTTTTGCACACATGTGCGGAGTAAACCAGTTCTGTATTATTGTCTTCTTTGCCGCTGTAAAACCAGCAAACAACATTCTCTTCTTTAATGAACTTATACAGGAGTTAGAATCGTCATTGAGAAGACATAAACACTGGATTAGAGACGTAATCAATTTGTAGTAAAAAGGACAAAATTCACATGAGTCCATAACAACAACTGGACATTCCCAAAACATCTGGAGAAAAGTACCTCATGATACAGATGTATCCTAGATACCAATCCATCGCGATGCATAATCCTTTTAAAATAAAAGCAAGATAAATAAAAGTATTGATGTCTGTTGAAGGGAACAGAAAAAACAAAACAAAAACAACAAAAAAAAAAAAAAAAAACAAGAAAAAGGAACGACAAACAACAATGTACAAAAACCAAAGCAGGCCGCACATTACCGAGAATGTAGGTGTGCGCAAACAACAGAAACAAATGTTGACCAGTCCACTTCAACACAAGCCCAGGCCCACTGAGCCACTGAGCCAGAAACTGCTCTCCATTTGCCCCGAAAAAAATAAATAAATAAAATAATTTGTTATTATTTACGAGTCAGCAGACGAGCGTACAGGACCAGATTACAAAAAGAAATCAACAAGTCATCCCCTTGGAATTATAAGGTTCTATCTGACATTTTTGTCAAAATTGAGTTATTCACATATTCATATTCTGTGACAACTTATTTACATTATGTGATGTTTCTTTTTTTAAGTTTTGGTACTTTTTTTTAGAAAACAAAAAGGTTCTATCTACAAAGTTGAATTCTAACTTGGCTCTATAAGGTTCTATCTTTGAGCCAATCAGCACTTTGAATGCACACACAAGGACCAATCAGGATCAGCGTTCTTTGTCATGTCGCCACAATAGCGGAAGAGAGCGCACGAAAACACTAAATCGGTGAAGAGAAGAATAAATAATTTCACACAGCGTAATGTTTCTTAGAAACCTCATGATGGACAATTTTATTTATGATCTTGACAATGACAGCAGCCCAAATTCCAGGGAAATTACAGTTTTTGTGTGTTTTGCTGTATCTGTTGCTGAGGAGTTATTTTCAGTTAGACACCGCATTAACGTTAGCCAGCAGTGCTATTGAGAGTATAGGTCCGGGTTTTGTAGTCTATTTGCTTATTTCCAGTCACGTCATTGTCATACGAGGGAAATTTATGTATATATTAGGTTATGTTTTAACCTTGATCCATCCTGTGTACTTGAATTGAGCTGTATAGCTATAAAGCTCTGCCCTATGGCACACTGGATTAAAGTGTATACTAGATTAAGTGAGATATGTTAAATTTTACATTGTTGGTAAAAACTGAGTTGTTGCATAGCTGAAGTAATTTAAATATTTTAAATGTGAAATATTTTTAATTATATATAGCCAGTGAAACATTTTTCAATGTTTATTAAACTTTGTTAAACACCTTTGCTGAAGCATTGTCTGTTTTCTTGCAGTTTTTTAGTCTTAAAATGTCTTAAATTTTACAATATTAAGCCTTAAAGGTCAAATAGTCAATAATTTAATTGATGGGGTCTTAATTACAACAATAAACGTTAGCATGTTATTTCAGAAATACTGATGTCTAGAGAGAAAGCCACTGTACCTGTCCCACTTTCTGTGGAATAAAGTCCTGCTCAGATGTGTTACAGTAGCTGCTTTCTGTCTAAACAAAAGGAAACTTATACTTAAATGGTTCCTGCAATAATGTTAAATTACCCATATATAAACATTCATTTAAAATATAAAAAATAAATGTCATAAAAACCATTAAATTAAACTTTCTCATGCATGTCAACACATTGTTACAACACTAATTTTATGTTTTAAAGGAAATTATAAGCAAACTGTTTGTGTTTCTTGAAAATTATTGCTTCAATTCATTTTTTGCCAGAACCTTATAATTCCAAGCGAATTTTTTTTTTTTTTTTAGAATTAAAAGTCTAAAAAATCTCGATGTCACGGCCTTTCAGTGAAGAGATCCACCTGGAAAGATTAGCTCTGAGGAAGCCCGCTGCATCGGAGCCCTCCGCCCCCCTCAGGCAGACCCACCAGTCGTACGTTATTTCTCCTGCTCCTGTCTTCAATGTCCGTCATTTTTCCGGTGAGTTGTTCCAGCTGATTTCTTAAGTTTTTGACTGTCCTCCTATCCTCACGTGCAGCAGCCTGAAAGGAATCGACCCGGTCACGTGTCTGTTTTGCCGTGTTGGCTAGCTTTTCAACTTCTGCTTTTTGTTCTTTAACAGAATCGTTGGTCGTTTGTTTATCCAAATGTAGATCACGGAGTGCTGGGATCAGTACAGAGTCTATCGCTTCTCTTACTGTCGAAGCCACAACCGAATCGAGAGTACTTTGTTGCTCTTTGAGCGCTAGCTTGATACTGTTAGCAATAGCAGCGTTGAGATCCTCTCTGGAGATGGTGGAATCTTTGAATTTTTTCTTTATTGGCGATTGTTCAATCTCTTTTTTCTGATTGTCCTTGACTGCTGGGGTGCTCATAGTGGGCTAGATAAAGAGTGGTTCAGAATTTACTGACAGGATTATACAATATCTGACAAAGTGAGACGAGCAAAGGACTGTGTGTGCATTGCTGCCGAAAGGTCACGTGATCTCCAGGTGCTGTTTATTTCATCCTGCCACATTTAATCAGTTTCACATGATCAAGAGTGCAGTTACACTGAATATCAGCACGGCTGTGATTCTACCATGGACATGAAGAGCAGCACGACTGTGAATGTCATATTACTTTTATATAACACTTCTATAAGCAAGAACTTTCTAACTTACCTTTCAGACTAAATCTGATTAGTTAGTATGCATTTTTTTTCCATGACCACTGGAGAAAGAAACCACTTCTGTCAATCCTGGAGTGAGAGAAAACACATTAAAAACAACTGCTATTTCTGCTTCACTCCACATCGCTCTCATACTGTGATCTGAAACACAAACAATAAAACATCCCAGTGCTGCCATAATTCATATCAGCACTAACAGTTATTTCGGTAACACTTTACAATAAGGTTCATTAGTTAAACTTTAGTTAATGTATTAACTAACATGAACTGACCATGAGCAATACATCTGATAAGACCCCCGCCTGCCTGTGCTGTGAGCTTGCTGTTTACCAATAAACCGCTTATGGATCCCAATCAACCTGAGTCGTCACAGTATATATATGAATGAATATATAAATAACATTATTAAAGACCAGATAACTTTAAACGAATGTTCTATTAATGTTACTGGAAGAACATTTGCTCATAAAAACGTTCCCTGTTTGCTGGGAGTTCGTTCACAGTGAGAATCAGAAAGAGCTTTAGTGCCAACTGTTCTTACTCACACTAGGAATGTTCCTTGGTAGTGGAGCTTTCAGTATAATATATATATATATATATATATATATATATATTTAGTTACCACTTGTAGTACACTTATGGGTTCAAGTGTAAGTGGTAACTAAATACATTTTTTTTTAATACAGAGATAGTATGTTAAAAGCACATTTTAGTTTATATACATGGTGTCTCAAAATAACAAGTACACTTAGATGTTCTTAAGATTATCTTAAGAAGTACTAAAGAAGAATTTTTAGTATATTAAGTACAAAAATTGGTGCGCAAAAATAGAGCACTTTAAGTACATTATGAAAGTACTTTTTTTTTCACCTGGGAGAACAAGCAAGGGATATAAGATTAAATGTCATGTTTACTTAAATAAATGTATGTTTCTGTAATGTTTAATACACCATTGTTTGTGATCCTCCTTCAGCAGCTGCAGTATCTCTCAGCTGTATCAGTGCATCACTGTGACGTCTGACTGACCGAGGTTTTTGTACCACTCTTTATCACTGTGTGAACACCCTAGTGCTGCCTGGATAGTGGAAACTCTGACAGTAATAATCTCCTGTATCTTCAGTCTGGACTCCACTGATGGTCAGAGTGAAATCACTGCCAGATCCACTGCCACTGAATCTAGATGGAGTTCCAGTATAACGGCTTGTTGCATCATATATGAGGAGTTTAGGAGCTTCTCCAGGTTTCTGTAAGTACCAGTGTAAGTAATCACCATCATAAACTCCACTGCTAGTTTTACAGTTTATTCTGACTTCTTGTCCTGGTTGAGCTGTTATTGATGGACTCTGAGTTACAGTGTACTGTCCTCTACACTCTGAAAGAAAACAGAAACAAAAATGAAAATGATATTTGACATTTTAATAGAATTAAAAAAAAAAAACCCACAAAAAAACAACAACTGTATTTCACAAACCTTGAGCAAACAGTGTGAGAGTCCAGATGAAGAAGGTGATTTTGTTCATTGTTGTTCTTTTGTCTTGTGTGATGATGAAGATTGTGTTCTGTTCTGCTCTCAGTCATGAAGTGTTAAACTCACAGCACTATAAACACTCTCAGAGCACTGAAGCATGTGTGACAATGCAAAGAAGTGGGCAGGATTTACAACAGACAAACTAATATACACTAGAGTTACAGAATGATCATTTTACATTCTCAGTAATGTTATTGTTAGTTAGTTCAGTAGTTTTATTTTTACTCTGACTACTGAGACACTGAGGATGTGCAGATGAACATCCATCCCACACTCTTAACCCGAATTAGTTGACTTTACTAGAAAGTTGCGTGGAAACCCGTTGCACTAATCCATTTTAGTTTTTACACAAGAGGAAACTAAACAGGTTAAGTTGTATGAACATAAAATCTTAAGTTGTGCAGTAGACAAATCAAGTTTATATTAGTAGTCTTTACTGAAATTCATTAGTTCACATTATTAATGTTTTTGAGCATACGTTTTATAAAATAACTATTAAGTTAAACAAATGATTTTAAGTAGAAATAAATGTTATATTTAAGTAATCTTATTTAAATGATACTACAAATTAATACAAAAAAATCTAAATTTAAGAAATTAAACAACATTAATGTTTTTTTTTATTATTATTATTGTTGACAAAAGAAAAAAAGGAAACACTTCAATGTACTCAACTTGTCAACCAAAAAGACAAGTAAAAAAAAAAATTGCATAAGCAAATCTTTTTGCTTAACAATTGTAAATTGTTTAGAGGAAAATGAACAGTATTCAACAATATGCAGACAAGCATTAAACTAATTGAAGATTAAAGAAAAAGACCACACACGCACACTCCCGCACGCGCACACACACACTCCAACTGTTGACAACTTTTGAGTTGACAACATAACTCGTATCAATAGAGCAACAATATGCCGTTTTAAACAGAGTACACTTTCAGCGCAGAACACTGGTAAACTTTAGAGCACTTACTGCAGTGACTGGACAATCTGAACAAAAATCTGTTCAAAGATTCACATCGCCCTTCTTGAGAACAAAAAACAGTCATGGAAACTAGGTACTAAAGACATTGTGAAAATAGTCCACGTGACAGTAGTTCAACCTTAATTTTATGAAGTGACAAGAATACTTTTTGTGTGCACAAACAAAACAAAAATAGCGACTTTATTCAACAATTTCTTCTCTTCTATGTCAGTCTCCTGCGCAGTTAACGTAGTGAATGCAACGCTTCCTTTTCTATGTCAGAACGCCAACTCAGTATTGGCCGGCTCCTGTGTCAGCATCACACGCATGCATCGTGCTGATCACGTGTACAGCGTTTGTCAATACCGAGCCAGCGTTCTGACAAAAAAAACAAAAAACGGAAGTGCTGCAATGCGTTTACTACATCATCAGCATAGGAAACTGACAGGGTAGAGAAGAAATTGTTGAATAAAGTCGTTATTTTTGTTTTGTTTTTGCGCATAAAAAGTATTCTCGTCGCTTCATAAAATTAAGGTTGAACTACTGTCACGTGGACTATTTTCACAATGTCTACCTTTACTTACTACCTTTCTGGACCTCAAAAGGTGCAATGTCGTTGCTGCCAATGTGTGGTTCAGAAACCCTCAGATTTCATCAAAAATATCTTAATTTGTGTTCCAAAGAGGAACAATGGTCTTATGGGTTTGGGACGACATGAGGGTGAGTAATTAATGACAGAAATTTCATTTTTGGGTGAACTAACCCTTTAAGCTTCATGCACACATTTTATCAAACACAAGGACTATCAATTAATAAAAGGATTATGTTGTCATGGTCCTTTGAGAAAATAAGTTACTTACAAAGCATGCTTTGAAGAAGTTCGTGGGGTTGTCACCAAGGACAATCGGGAGCCCTCTGAGCACCAGTGACGTAATATCAGTTGGCTCTTGAGTCTATTGGGTAGTATATATGTAAATGAATTTCTGAATTTCTGTCTTTCTTTGGATGAACACTAAGAAAGATTTTCATAAATCATTTCCGTGAGCTTAGCTTATATATAATGCAAGTGTACGGGACGGTAGTTGATGTTTCAAAAACCACACAAAGTGAACACGATGGTAATTAATAAAAACCCACAAGACGTTGATTCATCAATTGTGGTTGTGTGGATTATCATGTTCACTTAATGTGGTTTTTAAAGCGTCAACTTTGGGGGTCCTGAATACTTGCATTATATGGACTCAGAGATTAAATATTTTCTAAAAAATATTTGTTTGTGTTCATCTGAAGAAAGAAATAAAGTCATATACATCTGGGAAAGCATGAGGGTGTGTAAATGACACTGAATGACATCAAATAATAATAGAAAGATAGATAAGTAATAACACTCTTGAACATACCTGATCTTCTGTAAAAAGAGCAGGACAACGTTCACCATCTGGCTTATGGACCTTAAAAAAAAGCAAATTTGTGAACTTTTACCATAATAATACACCAAAGAGACATACGCTAGCATTAGCCAACAAGCATGTGTACATACATTCACACATGCTGATATGAACAGACAGAAAAAAAACAGCGAATGCAAAATGCAAACGTTATAGCTAAACTGTGAACATACAGAAACACACTGGCTAATGTTATAAACTGACCTGACAGAAACAGCTAATTTAAATGTTAACGCTAGCTAATCTGTGAACCAACAGAAGAAAAAAACAAACAAACAACGTCGACCGGCACATTAACACTACATTAGCGTTCAACTAACTTCGGCCCGGTTTTGGTATAATCACTTTTGTCCGTTTAAAGTTTCTTTCAAAAATCCATGTTTAGCATGCAGCATCGGCCAGGACGAGCAGACTCTTCAAACAGCGCGCTCTGCTCACTGCCAGTCACCTGTTTCAATAGGCCCCTCCCTCCCTTACAAAAGCGTAACATTCCCAGTTATCACAGCTTAACATGATCAGTGCACTCAATATTTCGTCTGATTAGTGCAAACAACTCATTTGATTCAGTAATGACAATGCTTTTTCAAAAACAACAAAGAATAAGTAATGACCACTTAAAATGTTTCATTAACACAAAATCCGGGTTTAGAGTGCATGTAGGAGGGGACGTTCTCGTGACATTCCCTAAAAGTTCTCTAAAGGTGACAGAAATCCTGAAACTTTACAGAGCGTCAGGGGTGTTTGTAAAACATCCTCTTTTGGTAATGAAAGTGCTGCAGTTCAAGTTTCCTTATATGACTTTAGGGGGACGTTCCATATTGGTTATTCTATGGTCACATAAGAACGTTACAAAGAGGACATTTGGGACATTAAAAGAACGTTCCCATACGGTTCTCTGTTAGTCAGATGGGGATGTTTCGTTCGGGACTGTGCTGCTCCTGACCCATTTGGAAACGTTGTATGTTGTTATGTCTTTTGTCATTGCATTCTTTCTTAGTTGACTCAGTCACATTCCTGACCTAATGGCTCATTATGCGGCTCATTAGGGGCAGGGTCTTAATCTCCTCAGGTGTGAATCACAGCATTATTCATGAAGATTCACGCCTCTCCGCATACGGGCTCCCTAAACAAAAAGTCTTAGAAATTTAAAATCAATACATTGTTTTTTGTGTCAGAGTAGGCAGAATGATTTTTACATCATTGTGAAGCAAAAACTCTAGACTAAAATATACAGTTCCCAAAAGTCTTGTGAAAAAATATTTAGTTTATCTTTTGTGGCCGTATTTCAGTGACTTATTTTTTTTTTTTTTTTCAAAAACCACGCATATACGTAATTCTCTCCAAAATACAAACATGTACATACTTGTTACTCACATATTATTGTAGCCTAGTTTGTGCTGAATACAGTGTAATGAGACTTTTTTTCATTAATATGTTTATAAACAACTGAAAAAAGCACAAATGTCAGGGCATGTCAAAACTTCTCCAGGGCCCCAAATTAGCCTCAGACCCCAGAGGGTTAAGAAGCACCCATTTCACCTATAGGTGGATTGAAAATTTCTCATAAAAATAATAAAGAAATAAATTACAATCAAAGAGTAAATCCTTTCTATCTGTAATTTCCCTATATTTGTAGACCATTGGATACCTGGCGTTTCTTTAAACCAATTAAAAAGGTCCTGGGTGGCATATACGCCCCAATGGACACGGTCACTTCCACATTTTTCCTCAGGCAGCCTATTTACATCGGTGAGGCATCGAAGTCATTGTTTTTAATATTAATATTATGTAAAGTAGTGTTATCGCACAATAATCCATTGCTACATACTCTTGTACAGTAGGTGGCGCTATGCACCTGATAAGTCATGATTGCAATCCACCAAAAAAATAAAAGAAGAAGAAGGAGGAAGTCATTTTGTTCCTAATGGAGAGCTTTCAAAATGACAGAGGAAAAGATGACTTCTCAGCTTACATGAACATCGCTGGATTACTGTAAATGATGTTCATCGCGTTGTGAGTCTGTCAGCTGTCTCACCTAAATGGAGAAGATCATTAAACGTTTCAAGCTACATTTGTGTCTGTCATGTGGCTCTGATATGTGGTTTGCTGTGATATGAAGGTCTTCACTTGACAGACAGTATTTTAAACACTGTTCCCATTTTTAGATTGCCATGTATCGTAATACACCTCAAGTCTCTGTTTCTGACAGTTCATACTCATATTTTCAATGATTTTTATTATCTGTAACCTGAAGTTTGAATTGATCGTTTGTATTTAATAGAGCAGTTTCCCAGGGATCTCTAACACAAACATGGTGAAGCTGTTCAGTAAAAAACAATCAAGATCAGAAGTGGTCAAGAGGGAGAGGGACATCCTTTGAAATATTACTGAACACTTTTTACACTGTATTGGTATGTTTGAGATATTATATAGACTATTAATTATTTATAATTTAATTTAAAATATTTTAATTTACAATGTAACAATTTAAAATACAAATAAAAGTAATTCAAAATGTATATGAATTCAATGGTAACAGTTCGGTTTACTTGGTTTTTCTGAAAACATTCAGTAAAAATGATGGAAAGACCTAAATAAGACCAAAAATGAAAGTTCTAGCGTAAGTTTTGCCAGGAAGACTCAATGTTACGTCACCTATTAGTTTAGATCTACCAATCATTATCTAACACTTGGAGTATAAAAGATCGGTACTTACACGTGTCTGAGTTCGCAGATGCTGACGCCAACCTTCACCTCCATCCTCCCCACCACCACCAGGATGGTCCCTGTTCATACCTCCCAGGGGGTCGGCTACGCCTCTGCCTTCATCTTCAGGCAGGAAAAGCAGAGTCCGCAACACTTTAGGATGTGAGCTACGGACAGGGCCTACGCCAAAGAACTTTATCTTACAATATTTTGCTTGCTGATTGTTAATAAATATCATTGTTACGTTATCTTGCTTCCCGAGTCTTTCTGGTAGAAATTAACATTCTAGGTTGGTCCCCTAAAGGTCCTGCAAACGTTATGGGAATGTATTGTAGAGACCTAGAGGGAACGTCCTATAGTCCCCTAAACATTCCCAGAACATCTTGAATGTTCCCTGAAGGTCCCCCAACCCTTAAAAGAACTCCACGTCGTGACCATCTCGGACCGTTCTGGGAACGTTACCAAGCAACGTCCTTGACAACAGTGGGGACGTTCTGGGAACATCAAATTTCCAAAAAATATATGGTTCCTTCAATGTTCCGAGATCATCCTGAATGTTCCGTGAAGGTCCAACAAATAATGTCCCCCAACCCAAGAACTCCACATCATGACTGTCTCGGAACATTCATGTTACTAGATGACGTCCTTGACACCAGCGGGGACGTTCTGGGAACATTCTGGGAATGTAAAATTTCTAGCGGGGATCTCTGTGTCCATATTCGGTCATGTGACCATCATCACTGCTACACTTCCACTAGATGAACCTCCATCACTAAAGATCGATCATGAATCATGAGTCTGTTCAGAAAGTATCAGGACTGATTGTGAATCTCTAATCAGAGTTCATGGTGTCACTCCATCTATCATGAAGCCTCATGTGTGTCTGAAATCATCAAATGGAGAAGAAACAGGCTGATAAAGATGGAGACATATTAGAGCTTGTTCACGTTTCATGATCTTGTGTGGAGATTCATAATGAGTCCAGATACTTTTATAACAGACCTGAATATGAAAACATGCTTGACTGTGTAGAACATGCAAAATACCTTTTATATTTTCATTGTTGGCACTTTCTGTTGATATTCAATATAGTATTCAATAAACTTGTTATTTGAACAGATTGTCAGAGTCTGAAGCTGCAGGTTTTTCTGTGAATCATGATGATTGAGCTTCATATGAAGAACAGAAGATCATTATGAGAAACTCCACAACATCATCCATGATAAAAGAGGTCAAAGGTCACCTCAGAGGTCACAGATCATCAGATATATTTCTTTAAATAGTGTTATATCAGCACACGACAAGAGAATGAATGAGAAATATAGGATAGAAAGTCAAACTATATCATGTCTATTTTAAATGAAATTAATAAACTGATTTTTTCCTTTTTGAAAAAAGCATTTCATCCAAACTGAATGTTTGAGTGTTGAGAAGATCTGAGTTTCTTCTAATATCAGTGTGTTGAAGTGTTGTTTCTCTCTCTCTGCTGGAGTTTGTGTTCACTCGAGTGGAATAGAGGTTTTTGTACGACCGTTTCATTAGATTGTATCACTGTGGTCCACATTCGGTGGAGGAACTAAACTGGTGCTCGGTAAGTCCTTTTAATTACATATTTAAAAAAATATATACAACTTAGATTTCAGAAAGTGTTTTACAGTTGAAACAAGAACAACATTTTTAAATAATAATAATTATTAGATATTGTGTTGAGACTTTACTTGAAGCCTTAAAGTTATTCATAATGTACGTTATAATGCCTCATATCTTTTCATAAATAATTGTACCCAAAGTTGCATTATAATATTTGCAAATTTCTTGCAAATCTCTACATCTGAAATTGGTTGTTTGTCATGTTTTTTAATACGTTATACATTCTAAAGGCGTAACAATTAATCGAACCGTACAAAAAAAAAAAAAAAAAAAGTTGAGCTAACTTAAAAATAATAATAATAATAATAATAATAAGGCAACCTATCCGGATTTAACTTTTTACGTTAACTAATTTGCTCCAGTTAAAATCAACATGAAAAACAAAACAAAATTCATCTAATGAGTAGCAGGTCGTTTTTTGAACTGAAGACGTCTTGTCAAGACAACTAAAGAATATTTAGCATTTATCAATGCGAGCAGCTAATCCTTGTTTTTTCATCTCCATGTTTTATTTTCAAAGCTAGCTAAGTTAAAAAATAAAAAAAAAAGGTAATTATTATTAAAAAATGATTATTGCTTTACATTTGCTGGCTTGATTTATGCTGCTGCTGTTGTTTTTGTTGTCAGTTATTCAGCTGTCATATGGTTCAGAGTTTATATTTTTACTGAATTATAATCGTTGATCATCACCATGTTTGAGATTTGTGTGTTGAGGTTTATGTTCTTCTCACTGCAACTTTTGCAACTTGTTTGCCTGGGTGAAATTGGGTAAAATGTGTGTCTCTAGTTTTAAGAGGCAAATGATGTTCATGTCGTGTAGCTTTGAAAATAAAACATGGAGATGAAAAAACAAGCAGTGCATTGCTAAATATTCTTTAGTTGCCTTGACAAGAAGTTCAAAAGACTACCTGTTACTCATTACATATTAGATATTATTAGAAACAAAAGTTTTTACGTTGATTTTAACTGGAGCAAATTAGCTGAATGCGACAGGTTGCCTTATTTTTTACAGTGAAACTGTGGTTACAATTATTCATGAGATCATACATGATTATAATGTGTATAACAATGCTTAATTAATGCATTAAAATACTTTTAAAATGCATTGTGTATAAAGGCTTTAAGTAAAGTGTTACTGGTATTGTTTTATAATTATTCAGTCTAAAACAATGATATTGTCATGTATATTCATTCAGAAGAACAGCATTATTCCTTTAAAAAAAATCTACACATATTTACATAATGTGTCTCACTATGAGTTTAATCAGTTTTTCTTTGTGTTTGTGAATGTGTTGTGTTTGTCTCCTGCAGCTGGTCCCACAGTGAAGCCCTCAGTGTCTCTGCTGCCGCCCTCTTCTCTGCAGATCTCTGGAGACTCAGCCGCACTGCTCTGCCTGCTCAGCTCTTACTCTCCACAGGGGGCGCTGGTGAGCTGGACACTGGACGGGTCAGAGGTCACCGAGGGGGTTGTGACCAGCGCAGAGAGCCAGCGGGACGGCCGCTACAGCCGCAGTAGCGTCCTGACCCTCAGCAAAGCACGCTGGGAAAAGGGAGAGGTGTACGTCTGCAGAGTAACACATGATGGAGCTCCTCATGAGGTCTCGTTCCACAAGAGCTCTGAGTGCTGATGTTTCTCTCCTGAAGATGAGCGTATCTGAGTGTCCTGTGTCAGGCAGGATTCACATGAGTCTAGTGCTGCAGCTGTAGTGATTTACAACTCAATACTGAAAGAGAGCTGGCGTGTCAAAGCACTGTGTGATCTTTCAATCTGCTGTAACATTCAATAAAGCTTCTCAACAAGTTCACTTTGTGTCTGACAACATCATTCAACTAACACATGAAGATGCAGGTGCTTTTCACAAGCTTGATGTAAATGTCAAATAAAGCTCTTGGGGTTTGAACATGGTCTCTGGAGACAGAGCTGCTCTATTCTGAGAGGATCAGAATCACTCCACCCTGACAATGCAAATGGGCTTTTCAGTCTCACTGTTTGATTGGTCACATGATCTGGACTGGAACACACCAGTTTCACTTCTGCTGAACATGTGATGATGAAAATATATATGAAAATGTCATGAAAATCAAATGGAAAGCATCACGTCCAGACAGCAGAAGTGACTGAATTCAGTCTGTTCAGTTTGATTGACAGGGATCATATATTACACCTAAAACATGATGATCATATTAAACACTGACTCATTCTCTTCATAAACACAAGATTGATGTTGATTGTAATGATCTAGTGTTATTAGTGTTTGTCTGTGATCAGTGTTGTGTGTGATTGTGTTGTATGAGCAGCTGCAGCTGAAAGTCATGTTTGTTGGTTGATGAAGAAGAGCTCTTGATCATGTCATGTTCAGTTCATAGAGCTATAAACACATTCAGAGCAGTGAAGCATGTGCCGCTCATGTAAAACACCCTCTGAATGCAAAAGACAGAAGAGAGATCAGGACGATATACATTCAGAGTCCAATAGTTTTACTGACAGGGTTAAAAGAAAGGCTTTACATTGCCAAAGCACAGTAACAGTAAATATACAGAGTCAGACATACACATTTACACATCATTCTCTACAGGACACAACTGAATGATTCCTGCTGTATCAGTAGTCAATGATCTTGCTGCTCAACATTCAAACACTTGTCTATTGTTTGCTGTAGCAGTGCAGTGTACTTTCAGAAACCCTCCACCTCACATTCTGATTGGGGGTCCCTGATAATATATCCATCATGAAATGTGGATAAACAGAAAAGGCTGCACCCACTTCAGCCCCTCATTTCATTGAACAGACGTGTCATATATAGATCCGGTGTGAAGTCCAAAAACGTTTTATGTTTCCTGAGGGTGACACCATGCCATAGAGGAATAAAGAAACAATTCTATAATTGAGTTAACTTCAGCAAAACTTGTATGTAATGTTCTATTTTCAGTGGTTTAATTGGGAACAATTACTGGGACACCATAGGAAGATTTATTGTTTCCCCTTTAAGCATTTGCGCTCATGCTGTATGTCGACGGGGAAGCAGAGGTCGTTTTGCTGTTTCACATTTATCCTGTATTTGCTTTACTGTCTCTTTATATCATAATCGCTGTATTTATGATGTTAGAACATTGTTAAGGGTTTCTGTCATAATGTGCATCAGTGTGATTAGTGAATTTTCCTTTAAAGTGCTGCTTTTAACCATTGAATTTTAGCATCTCATTTGCACGTGTCTTTCTATGCAGGGATGAGAGAGTAGGCCTTCTGATGTGTCTAAACTAATCTTACCTCACAGTTTATGATTATTAATTATTGATGATTATTAATTATTAATAAATCGGTAGACGAGCATAGTTCCTGCATGTGTGCTGGGTCGGGACTATCCTCGTTCATGTCCGTGGCATGTACAGCAGAGACAGCCTGTCCAACAGCATTAAGTTCTTGTTATCAGGGACGACGTGAACCGACAGGCTTTAGATGGGAGTCTCAATCGTTCTGTTGGCACAGATGCAATCACTCGACCTGGGTAACATCAGAGTATTATAATTTAGCAGAGGGATTTCTTTTAAGTTATAAAGCATAGCTTTAATTTACCAATTATGTTTTCAAAAAGAATATTAAAGAATATTACAAAACATGCAGTAGAAGAGTAATAATGCAAACAAATGTTTTGTTAATAAAAAGGCTTAAATACAAACACTTTTCTCTCTTTGCTGTGGAAGTACAGTATAAGAGGAAATGTCAGGCATCTTAGGGGGGCACTGCAGTATTGATTTGGTGAAGGAGGAGGCCATCGAGTAAAAAAGGTTGAGAAACACTACACTAGTGTCATCACATCGACACAACGTCAAAGTGACCGACAGATAGGGAACTCAGTTATGTAACAGACACGCTATCTAGTGATGAAGCATGGAAGTGCAATTAAAGTGACAGACTTTCCTGCAGTTAGATTACATTGTAGTGGCAAGTTTTGCAGGACCAAGCACCACTAACATTTATATAATATAAAGATTATGTTACATGATTAGTACATCAAAATAAATAAATAATGTTTCTGAAAGGTTTGATACACCATTGTGTTGTTTGTGATCCTCCATCAGCAGCTGCAGTATCTCTCAGCTGTATCAGTGCATCACTGTGACGTCTGACTGACCGAGGTTTTTGTACCACTCTTTATCACTGTGTGAACACAGCTTTACTGTTGATATAGTGGTAACTCTGACAGTAATAATCTCCTGTATCTTCAGTCTGGACTCCACTGATGGTCAGAGTGAAATCACTGCCAGATCCACTGCCACTGAATCTAGATGGAGTTCCAGTATAACGGCTTGTTGCATCATATATGAGGAGTTTAGGAGCTTCTCCAGGTTTCTGTAAGTACCAGGCTAAACGATTACTATTATACACTGCACTGCTGGTTTTACAGTTTATTCTGACTTCTTGTCCTGGTTGAGCTGCTGTTATTGATGGACTCTGAGTTACAGTGTACTGTCCTCTACACTCTGAAAGTAAAAAATAAAAATAAAATTATAAATTCTAAAAATTCTTATCTAAAATTATAAACATTTAATATTTCAAGAGAATAATTTATATATAATATATTTTAAAGGAATTATTAATCATTATGAATATTTTACTACAAACCTTGAGCAAACAGTGTGAGAGTCCAGATGAAGAAGGTGATTTTGTTCATTGTTGTTCTTTTGTCTTGTGTGATGATGAAGATTGTGTTCTGTTCTGCTCTCAGTCATGAAGTGTTAAACTCACAGCACTATAAACACTCTCAGAGCACTGAAGCATGTGTGACAATGCAAAGAAGTGGGCAGGATTTACAACAGCGTGTGCTGCTTACAAACTAATATATGCTAGAGTTACAGAAGTAAGAAATGTACATTTTTTTAACAGTAAGTTTTTCTTGACATTACATACATTTGTATAAATTACACTGAAAGCAGCTTCACTCCACTGTAGTCATTGTAATAAATAAATAAATATTATTTCTCACTAGTGACACATTTATTTTGTATCAAACAGTGTGTGATAGTTAAGGTCAGTTTGTCATGTCTGTCGCTGGTTCATCTGTCGACTCTAAACTCTGTCAGTCTGTCTGTGTCTCCATCTGTCTTTGGACTGTGTTTTTACTGTTTGAGGATTCTTTGAGTTTTTGTCTTTATTATTAAACTTTTGGTTTGGTCTGAATTTGATAACAATATGTTAGTGAAATGTGAACTTGGCGTGCATTATTTGAGATTTTGGTATATTTTTGAATTAGACAGAATCACAGCTCATGAAATATATTTCTTTAAACAGTGTTATATCAGCACATGATAAGAGAATGAATGAGAAATATAGGATCTTGTCACACTTGGCATGTAGAAACAATCCAAAAAGAGCAAAATGCACAATGAAGATACCTTCAATGAAACAAACATTACTTCAATAGAAGATGAAGAACAGAGGAGAACTCAGGGTTTAAATACACAGAGGAAGTGAATTAACTGAAACAGAACAGTGTGTACTTAATTAGAAACCATGAAAACAAACTAGAGCATGATCAGTAAACAAGGGAACTAACAATGAATGAGAACACAGGCACACAGGAACAGGGGAAACCAAACTAAGGCCAAGTTTACACTACAGGATTTTAAGCCCGATTTGCAAGTTAACGAGCTCGCCGACAGGTCGGCTGTGATCGGGGGAAAATCAGCGAGTGATCGGCGCTCGCCAGTCTTTATGTGTGAACTACTCAACGACGCATCGTTTATTCATATCAGATACACATTGTGTAAGTAACTATAAAGCTCGGGACAAATGGATGAATTCACGTTATATAATATCAAGATCATTATATAGGTTTTTAAATGACAAAACACTCACTTGCACATATTTGAGAATCGGAATATCAGATAGTTGATGACATGGTGAGAAAAGCAATACATCTGTCATGCAGTGTGGCCGGCTGGGCGCGGTGTGTCACGTGACAAGCATGACGCGTCGTCATAGAAACAATAAAGGGAAACGTTCTAAAATAACAGTCGCCTTAACTCTGGGAGGTCAGCCAGAATGTTTTAAACTTATGTGTGAAAGGGTTATTTTAATTTTAATTAAATTTAATTCAAAAGTTTTCAGATTTATAAAACCATGCGTACGCCAGAACCTACGCAAAAATCCCTTTATCAAACCCAGTCAGCGGAAGATTGTGCGTACATGAATCTCCACCCCGAAATCACCATATATGGAGCTTACAACGCCTAGTTTTACTATGCATTACGTCATCTGCATATCATTAGGTGTGTTCGACATCGGCTGCGGCTGGATGTAACCGATCGGCGAGAGTATCCGCGTGCAGGCGGGGAGGAGCTGAAAACGAAGACGTGAAGTCGGACACTTTCTGCTTCTGGTAGTAACGATCGTGCTGCGTTTGCATACTTTATCACAGCTGAAGTGAAATAAATGCAATATTTGACTAATACACTGATGTTTCAGAGACATTTTCATTCAATACTTTATAGCTTCTGTTTTTACAAGAATAAAGATATATATTAAATATTAAAAGGTATATCTTAAAAATAAAACTAATAAGTGTTTGTCCATAGAGTGCAAAGGGATCAAAGTCTCTTTAAAGCCCCCCTGAAATCAAAATGTAAGTTTTTTAGCTTTCAGTATGAATATGTTAGCCTTAAAGTTATGAATAAGCTGGTGTGTTCCAAAACAATGACAAAATTCACATTTAGGAGATATAAGCATTCAAAACTTACAGTCTCTCACTTGTGCTAAAGTGGATCACGGATTTTCATGACATCACTGCGGACTTTAGCTTCCCATCAGATCTTCTGTCCAATCAAATGCTCTCTATATCTGAAGCGTCCCGCCCCCTACATTATAAATAGATGCTGAAGCTGTGGCTAAAGTCAATAATTTGTTCACACATTTACTATTTTCTACATGGTGAATGGCACATAGTGCACTATATAGGGGATAGTGAACGATTAAGACAGCGTAAATATGCTTTCCATTGAGGCGAATGAAGTCTGGTTTTACGTTAGTGTCACGTGAACCGCCGCAGCGCGAGCACAGTCTGCTCCGGTCCAGAGACACGAGAGCACAGAGCGGATCATATGCGCGAGTCGACGCAGACCACAAAACGTATCGGACACATTTGAATTCTGCACAGAAAGCTGTGTTTTAATGCGATATGGAGGAGATTAGGAGGAGAAACGAACAGAGATTCGTAGGTAACTGAGGCTTTACCGAGCTGTGGCCGAGCTGTGATATAAACAAAACGCTATTGGCTATTTTAAAAAAGGGGAGGGGCTGTTCAATAAGTCCCGCCCCATCTTCCTGTTTCAGTTGAAATTACATCAACACATTGAATAATGCTGCGCGTTCCAAGGCACTTCAGTGGGCCTTTAAGGCAAGTCATTTCACTCGGCGGCCATCTTTGAAACGCCTCTCGCGCAGCTGTTTCAGTCCTGCAGTACAGCTCCTGTCTCTTTCAGTGGGGAAACATCAAATTCTCCAAAGCTGTTCACCAAGCTTATGATTAAATTGCATTTTTTAAATCGCCAATGAAATCTGAGATCAACTGTCTCATCAATTTTGCATTTAAATGCTCAAATCATGACCAAAAGAAAAAAAAAAAAAAAATCTGTATTTTTCAGGCTGGACCAGCCAATGTGTATGTGCTGTTATAAGTCTCAGGACACTGACTGTTTCTATAGCAACTGGAGCTTCTAACAGCAGCTGCAGTGACCCAATGACTTTATCAATCAGTGATTGGCTCTTTTATTTAGAAGGCGGGACTTATTCCACCATATTTCTCTCATAGAGTGGTGCAGGTATGACATCAGAACCCAGAAGACTAAGATTTTCCAATGAGGTTTTATTATGTTTTTTTTTGTTTTTTGTTTTCAAAATTATAAGTAAAATAAGGTCTGTGGTAAACATAACTTGACTATACTTTGACGTTTTGTTCTACAAAGTAAATTACACACCCATAGGTGTCATTTGTGTGGGACAGGTAGAACATGTTGTCCCCACCACTTTTTGAAACATCTCACACTGCGGATGTACATAATACTAATGAAACATCTCCAGTTGACTAGCAGAATATTAATTTCATTCGTTTGTTAAATAAGAGGCGATCTGGCTCTGGAATGTGCTGTTTTTGAAATCATGCTGAGTGTTCGTTGTCACTGTTATCAGGCTCGGGTTCAGTCTTCACACAGACGAGCGCTTCAATCTGTTGATTAACGCCGTTGTGGAGACTCTAAAAAACCTATACGAGGGCGGATTACAACCCAGAACCTCTGACACGCTTAACAAAAGTTCAACCACCAGACCATGAGGGCACACAAACAGTTACAGCAGATTTCTGTATTTATTCACTGATGTGAAGAATCTCGGGACTAACAATATAGTGTATTATAGTAGATTTTAAGGATGAAACTATCACATAAAACAGGATTTGTTGATAAATTAAACTCAATGTACAATTGAACTTGAACATGAATTATTGTATTAATACCACACACACACACACACACACACACACACACACTCCTGTCCCACCTGTTTTTTTTTAACACAAACTTACACCACTGCACACACCCATACTGAAAATGTGAAGTTTGCAGCAGTTATGTTTATTTTATTTAAAACATATGTTTTTAATAAGTAACTAGATATGAACGTTTGGGGTGTGAATGTGTGCAGTTTATGTTAAAGAACAAAACGTCAAAGTATTGTCAAGTTATATAAATTGAAAAACCCCATTTATAAAATCCCACAGGAAAATCCCGCAGGAACCAGCGGTGAATTAGACTTCCAGGTTCTGACGTCACACCTGCACCTCTCCATTCATAGTAATATGAGCGAACCGTCTTTCTATATCTAAAGTGTTTGTTCTAGACAGATACATTCTGATTTTTATGTCAATTTTGATGTTATTCTTAATAGTTTAAAAGCTCTTGTGTCTCGTCTCTCAGCACAGCAACAAAAATATGTTCAAGAAAGTGTTTTGTTAAAATATGTTAAAAAGGATGTTTTGCTAATGTTCCCATTAAGTTATTTCTGAATGTTCTCTGAACGTTAAAAACGTCCAGTTTTTAAAATGTTTTAAAAATGTGGTTATGCGAATGTATATGTTACAAATGCCAGCAAAGATCCCTCGATCGCCCACCGGAGGTCTCACTCTCCCGAGTATTAACTGGACTACAAATCCCAGCACCCACATACCTGGCCTGATTACTGCACACCTGTTTCACACACACACACACACACACACACACACACACACACACACACACACACACACACACACACACACACACACACTCCTTGCGAAGTATTGTTTGCCCTGCTACAATTCTGAGCGTTTGATTCCTGTTACTGTCTACCCGTGAATCGACCTTGTCTGGATTACTGACCTTTGATTGTTTGTTGCCTGTTACCCTGTCGTTTGTCTGGACTGTTACTCTGATTGTTTGCTGCCTGCCCTGATCCTTTGCCCGGTTATGACTACGATTATTGTGCCTCTGACACTGTTGTTCACACTGCTGATAAGACCCCCCTGTTTACCAATAAACCGCTTATGGATCCCAATCAACCTGAGTCGTCACAGTATATATATGAATGAATATATAAATAACATTATTAAAGACCAGATAACTTTAAACGAATGTTCTATTAATGTTACTGGAAGAACATTTGCTCATAAAAACGTTCCCTGTTTGCTGGGAGTTCGTTCACAGTGAGAATCAGAAAGAGCTTTAGTGCCAACTGTTCTTACTCACACTAGGAATGTTCCTTGGTAGTGGAGCTTTCAGTATAATATATATATATATATATATATATATATTTAGTTACCACTTGTAGTATACTTATGGGTTCAAGTGTAAGCGGTAACTAAATACATTTTTTTTTTTTTAATACAGAGATAGTATGTTAAAAGCACATTTTAGTTCATATACATGGTGTCTCAAAATAACACAGTTGAGTACACTTAGATGTTCTTAAGATTATCTTAAGAAGTACTAAAGAAGAATTTTTAGTATATTAAGTACAAAAATTGGTGCGCAAAAATAGAGCACTTTAAGTACATTATGAAAGTACTTTTTTTTTCACCTGGGAGAACAAGCAAGGGATATAAGATTAAATGTCATGTTTACTTAAATAAATGTATGTTTCTGTAATGTTTAATACACCATTGTTTGTGATCCTCCTTCAGCAGCTGCAGTATCTCTCAGCTGTATCAGTGCATCACTGTGACGTCTGACTGACCGAGGTTTTTGTACCACTCTTTATCACTGTGTGAACACATATTGACTGTTTGGATAGTGTTCACTCTGACAGTAATAATCTCCTGTATCTTCAGTCTGGACTCCACTGATGGTCAGAGTGAAATCACTGCCAGATCCACTGCCACTGAATCTAGATGGAGTTCCAGTATAACGGCTTGTTGCTGCATATATGAGGAGTTTAGGAGCTTCTCCAGGTTTCTGTAAGTACCAGGCTAAACGATTACCACCATGCACTGCACTGCTGGTTTTACAGTTTATTCTGACTTCTTGT
>JBCHWC010000090.1:0-84339 GCA_039654765.1 Mylopharyngodon piceus
TAGTTTACACACATCAGAAGGCCTACCCTCTCATCCCTGCATAGAAAGACACGTGCAAATGAGATGCTAAAATTCAATGGTTAAAAGCAGCACTTTAAAGGAAAATTGACTAATCACACTGATGCACATTATCACAGAAACCCTTAACAATGTTCTAACATCATAAATACAGCGATTATGATATAAAGAGACAGTAAAGCAAATACAGGATAAATGTGAAACAGCAAAACGACCTCTGCTTCCCCGTCGACATACAGCATGAGCGCAAATGCTTAAAGGGGAAACAATAAATCTTCCTATGGTGTCCCAGTAATTGTTCCCAATTAAACCACTGAAAATAGAACATTACATACAAGTTTTGCTGAAGTTAACTCAATTATAGAATTGTTTCTTTATTCCTCTATGGCATGGTGTCGCCCTCAGGCAACATAAAACGTTTTTGGACTTCACACCGGATCTATATATGACACGTCTGTTCAATGAAATGAGGGGCTGAAGTGGGTGAAGCCTTTTCTGTTTATCCACATTTCATGATGGATATATTATCAGGGACCCCCAATCAGAATGTGAGGTGGAGGGTTTCTGAAAGTACACTGCACTGCTACAGCAAACAATAGACAAGTGTTTGAATGTTGAGCAGCAAGATCATTGACTACTGATACAGCAGGGTAACTCATTCAGTTGTGTCCTGTAGAGAATGATGTGTAAATGTGTATGTATCTGACTCTGTATATTTACTGTACAACTGTGCTTTGGCAATGTAAAGCCTTTCTTTTAACCCTGTCAGGTAAAACTATTGGACTCTGAATTGTATATCGTCCTGATCTCTCTTCTGTCTTTTGCATTCAGAGGGTGTTTTACATGAGCGGCACATGCTTCACTGCTCTGAATGTATTTATAGCTCTATGAACTGAACATGACATGATCAAGAGCTCTTTCTTCATCAACCAACAAACATGACTTTCAGCTGCAGCTGCTCACCTTACAACACAATCACACACAACACTGATCACAGACAAAACACTAATAACACTAGATCATTACAATCAACATCAATCTTGTGTTTATGAAGAGAATGAGTCAGTGTTTAATATGATCATCATGTTTTAGGTGTAATATATGATCCCTGTCAAACTGAACAGACTGAATTCAGTCACTTCTGCTGTCTGGATGTGATGCTTTCCATTTTGAGCCACAGAAAGATTTACATTCTTACACATGATTTGTAATCATGTATTTTTAATTTTCATGACATTTTCATATATATTTTCATCACCACATTTTCAGCAGAAGTGAAACTGGTGTGTTCCAGTCCAGATCATGTGACCAATCAAACAGTGAGACTGAAAAGCCCATTTGCATTGTCAGGGTGGAGTGATTCTGATCCTCTCAGAATAGAGCAGCTCTGTCTCCAGAGACCATGTTCAAACCCCAAGAGCTTTATTTGACATTTACATCAAGCTTGTGAAAAGCACCTGCATCTTCATCTGTTAGTTGAATGATGTTGTCAGACACAAAGTGAACTTGTTGAGAAGCTTTATTGAATGTTACAGCAGATTGAAAGATCACACAGTGCTTTGACACGCCAGCTCTCTTTCAGTATTGAGTTGTAAATCACTACAGCTGCAGCACTAGACTCATGTGAATCCTGCCTGACACAGGACACACTCCAGATACGCTCATCTTCAGGAGAGAAACATCAGCACTCAGAGCTCTTGTGGAACGAGACCTTCATGAGGAGCTCCATCATGTGTTACTCTGCAGACGTACACCTCTCCCTTTTCCCAGCGTGCTTTGCTGAGGAGTCAGGACGCTACTGCGGCTGTAGCGGCCGTCCCGCTGGCTCTCTGCGCTGGTCACAACCCCCTCGGTGACCTCTGACCCGTCCAGTGTCCAGCTCACCAGCGCCCCCTGTGGAGAGTAAGAGCTGAGCAGGCAGAGCAGTGCGGCTGAGTCTCCAGAGATCTGCAGAGAAGAGGGCGGCAGCAGAGACACTGAGGGCTTCACTGTGGGACTAGCTGCAGGAGACAAACACAACACATTCACAAACACAAAGAAAACACACTGTTTCACTCACAGCATTTCAACAGCAGCAAAAATCACGACAATCTGATCCTTCATGTCATTCAACATCACTAGAGCTGATAAAATATACAATATACAAACTACACAACTACCATATACATTTAATCAAACCTCAGAAATGAAACTCAATATACTAAGACACTGACTGCTTTAATTCCAGCAGTTTTTGCATCCCAATATAAAGTACATTTTTACTTACGTGACATATTCAACTCAAAATTCAAAGTCTGACTAAAGCTCAGGCCAAATGATTATATCACTGATAAGAACTAGAAAACAATAATTGTAATTTGTAAATTGTACTTGAATTATAAAGCACTGAATTATAAGCACAACATGAGCAAAAGAGATTCAGTATCATTGACTGAAATACAGAAAGTAGCAACATTTATATTCTGATGATCTATTTTTCCCCATGTATGATATCTACATTAAAAATGAACTACATATGAACACAGTATAGAAATAAATAAAGGAAATTTAAACCTGTAATAAACTGATTAAACTCACAGTGAGACTCATTATGGAAATGCATTTAGATTTTTTTTTTTTTAATGCTGTTCTTCTGAATGAATAAACATGACAATATCATTGTTTTAGATTAAATAATTATAAAACAATATCAGTAACACTTTGTATTTAAAGGCTTCATACACAATACATTTTAAAAGTATTTTAATGCATTAATTAATCTTTCTTTTATACATTATAATGTGTGTATGATCTCATGAATAATTATAACCGCAATTATAACACAATTTAATACTTATCTATTCATTGTTACGTTGTTACACAATGCATTAAGACACATGACAAACAACCATTTTCAGATGCAATAATGAATTTGCAAATATTATATTGCATTTTTGCATTTATAATGCACATTTTAATGCACAATTATTTATGAAAGATACATATAAGGCATTATAACGTACATTACGAATACCTTTAAGGCTTCAAGTAAAGTGTTACCACAATATCTAATAATAATCGCCATTAATGTTTTTCTTGTTTCAACTTTATTTTAACTCTAAATTGTTCTTTTTTACACTTTACTGTATGCTGACATAGTTACATTGTAATTACCTCAAATAAGTACTGAGTAATATTAATTAACTTCATGTACTTACTATAGAGTTACAGTTAGGGTTTGGTTCAGGGTTAGTTACTTGTATTAATGCATAATTTACTGTTATTACTATAATAAGTACATGTAGTAACGTGTAACTTCTTCACCTTAAAATAAAGTGTTACCTTTTTGTCTTAAATAGGAATTAAAAAACAGACTTACAGACCACCAGTTTAGTTCCTCCACCGAAAAGTCAACTACAGTGATACAACCTAATGAAACGGTCGTACAAAACTCCTATTCCACTCGAGTGAACACAAACTCCAGCAGAGAGAGAGAAACAACACTTCAACACACTGATATTAGAAGAAACTCAGATCTTCTCAACACTCAAACATTCAGTTTGGACAAAATGATTTTCAACAAGGAGCAACAAACACACTTTCATTTAAACAAGCATTTATTGATCTGACATAATAGACATGATTCATTTTGGCTTTATATCCTATATTTCTCATTCGTTCTCTCGTGTGCTGATATAACACTGTTTATAGAAATATATTTGATGATCTGTGACCTTTGACCTCTTTTATCATGGATGATGTTGTGGAGTTTCTCATAATGATCTTCTGTTCTTCATATGAAGCTCAATCATCATGATTCACAGAAAAACCTGCAGCTTCAGACTTCCAATCTTCAGTGAAAATGTGGACAAATAATGAGTTTATTGAATATTGTATCCATAGTCAATAGAAAGTGTCAACAATGAAAATATAAAATTATTTTGCATGTTCCACACAGTAGTCAAGCATGTTTTCATATTCAGGTCTGTTATAAAAGTATCTGGACTCATTATGAATCTCCACACAAGATCATGAAACGTGAACAAGCTCTAATATGTCTCCATCTTTATCAGCCTGTTTCTTCTCCATTTGATGATTTCAGACACACATGAGGCTTCATGATAGATGGAGTGACACCATGAACTCTGATTAGAGATTCACAATCAGTCCTGATACTTTCTGAACAGGCTCCTTGATTCATGATCGATCTTTAGTGATGGAGGTTCATCTAGTGGAAGTGTAGCAGTGATGATGGTCACATGACTGAATATGGACACAGAGATGGACGTTCATCTGCACATCCTCAGTGTCTCAGTAGTCAGAATGAAAATAAAACTACTGAGCTAACTAAAAATAACATTAGTCAGAATGTAAATCATCATTCTGTAACTCTAGTGTATATTAGTTTGTCTGTTGTAAATCCTGCCCACTTCTTTGCATTGTCACACATGCTTCAGTGCTCTGAGAGTGTTTATAGTGCTGTGAGTTTAACACTTCATGACTGAGAGCAGAACAGAACACAATCTTCATCATCACACAAGACAAAAGAACAACAATGAACAAAATCACCTTCTTCATCTGGACTCTGACTCTCTGCATTCAGGGTAAATATCTTCTATAAATATCTTGAAAAATAAACAAACACATCTCATTTACAGTCCAATAACCATTAATGACTAAAATATGTTAATTTCAGAGAGCTGGGGACAAGTGACAGTGACTCAGAATCCAGCAATAAAATCCATCAAACAAGGAGAAACTGTTACAATCAGCTGTAAAACCAGTCAGCCGATTTCTGGCTGTAATAACTGTGTGTCTTGGTATCAGCAGAAACCTGGAGAAGCTCCTAAACTCCTCATTTATTGGATAAGAAGCCTTCAGTCAGGAACTCCATCTAGATTCAGTGGCAGTGTATCTGAATATGGCAGTGATTTCACTCTGACCATCAGTGGAGTCCAGACTGAAGATACAGGAGATTATTACTGTCAGAGTTACCACAGTGGTCCAGTGTTCACACAGTGATAAAGAGTGGTACAAAAACCTCGGTCAGTCAGACGTCACAGTGATGCACTGATACAGCTGAGAGATACTGCAGCTGCTGATGGAGGATCACAAACAACACAATGACAATGTTTAGCAAAGTTTCTAAAGACTTTAAAGGTAAATGTAATATATAAGATTTAAATACATTCTCTTAACCCAGTTTATTGTTCATTGACTACTCTTAGTATGCCATTCATAGGTTTATTTCCCCTAAATGTGTAAACATTGAAACTCCCAGGCACCATCAAGACATTGAGAGCGTCCGCTCAGATCCGTCAATCTCTTTCCAGATGAGACCATGACTGACACGTTACATGTGAAAATACCTTCAGCTTCAGTTACAGAGTGAAGGCCAAAATTCACTGCATTTAGACCCACAAAGATTAATCAGGTCTTGAACGTGTCAAGGCAAACAGGGCATTGGATCCTCCTACAGCTGTCCCTCCAATTCTGAAGGGGGAATTAAACACAAAGTAAAACACAAACAAACACACACTTTACACAATATTTGTACATATATCTGTAAAAGACTTCAATCAGCTCGACATGTGCCTCCAAGAAACAAACAAAAACACAACAACAACCGAACCTGTTCTATGCAGTCAATGGGGCGCTGCGTCCGACAGCAGGAGCAACCTGGTTTACAAACTAAATGAACCACAAGCAAATTCAAAATAACTAAATACAAAAAAGAACACAAATTAACAAATCATTTAAATCACAATACAGTTAGAACAAGCAAAAACAAATCAATCCCAAAAACACCCCCTCAAGACTTTGATTTGACTTGATACATACGACAGTTCAAAATTAGGAGTAAAGCACCAGGCGGCAGTTCAGACTAATGACCCGGCTGATCCCATAAGTGTCGCATGCTGGAAGAAATCGGTTAGGATTAACGAGTAAACACAGTGCGATATCAAACAAACAATGGCGGTCAAACTAATAGTGCTGATCTGATGGTCCGGTCCAGCAGCACAGTCACACAGGCTGATCTCACACAGCTCCAAAGATTGGTCCCAGAAACAATATAATGGCCACGAGAACACAGTTCGATGTCCAAGCAGTCATCTATGGTGAAGCAAACATGAATGGCAGACATCCAAGCAGCAGTTTAAAGGGAAACCAAAGACCGCTGCAACGTCTCTTGCATTGGCTCAGACATTAACTGTGTAAATACAACACACTCCAAGAGTAAGGATCACTAGCTAGGTCACTAATAAGCAACCAAACCCATAGTAGAAATGTCTGTCAAATGGCGACTCCCATAATGCAGGGAATTCCATGGTAGATAGAATGCATTTCCATGGAAACAGCCATCACTAAAAGCATCCCACAAATGCTCCTCAATCCACACTACAATGAAATAATGTAACCCTGCATGGCACAAACAAACAGCCCACATCACGGCTGAATACTCCTACCTCTCGGGGATTCACACGGTGCGCCGGAAATCCTGTAACTCCGTCACTGACGCTAGGCAGACGCACTTCTGCATAATGTCAATACTGACGCTTTTATATTCCACCAAACAAGAGCACAATTAAAACCCGCCCCCTCCACTTCTGTCTAAAAAGGTAGAAACACTTCTACAACCACACAAAATCATGATGGAAATCTATAGATCCCCAGTTGATTTATTAACTGGGAATTACCATTGTGTTTGTTTTGTGTGGTTGTAGCAGTAGTTTCTACCTTTTCAACAGAAATGATCAACTCTAGAGGTCCCATCCACTTGCATTATATGGACTCACAGAGAGGAATTATTTCTTTAAAAATGTTTGTGTTCCTCTGAAGAAAGAAAGACATTTACATATGGGATGACATGAGTGAGTAAATGCGAGGATTTTCCTTTTTGTGTGGAGTATCCCTATAACACATGATGAGGAGAGCATCAACTGTAGCACAAATGAAGAGTAAATGAGAGAAGAGTAAATATGACCTTACCTCTTCAATCTGAAAGAGTGCAGTCCTCAAAAAACTGGACTGTTCTGTACCACATTTCTCCTTGTGTAGGTGAACATTTTGGACAACTTTTCTTTTACTACTGATCCGAAATCAATCAGTAGCTCAGATCATTTTTCAAGGCTTTCATCTGTTTCTCCAGTTGGATTAGCAGGGCAAAAGTTAACCTCTGCTCTCTTCGGTTTCTTCACATTTTTGTCTAGAAAGCATTTATCCCTGGCCTTGTTCTTCAATGAATTAAGAGCAACTTCCAGATAACCAATGTTGTGCATCTTTGTCCGATAACTTTTTCCTATAATTTTCCATTTTGTGCTTGAGGATGAATATCCACCCGCTGTACCACCAATCCTTTTTCTCTTAAAAATGGAAACTTTTCCACAAGTGCCTTTGCAACATCATCTATCTGGGGATCATGTGGGTATGTAGTGTCCTGGAAAATATCCTCTGCTTTCTTTTCCAAGATTCCAGATTTGAGCCCTTAACTTATCTTCAGAGGAGGTTACAGTTTCAACAAAAATTTCAATGGCACATTGAAGCTGCACTTCCACATCATATGGAAAATGAGGAATGGGGAATTTTTGTGGCCATTTCTGTACTCGTATTGCCTGAAGTTCTGCATCAGATGTTGGGATAATCACAGTGTCATCTGAATCTACTCCAGAGAACAACAAAGAAGAGGAGGAAAGGATTGAGCATTCACTTTCTTCAGTTCTAGACGGTTCTGAAGCACTTGAAGATTGCTCAGTTGGACAGTCAGGGCTTGGATAATGAGTGTCATGTGCCAAGTAGATCAACTTGATAGTAGTTTTGTCTTTTATGTCATGAATTGATGACAGATTCATGAATTCGTTGATGTCTGCATCCATGTACTGAAGCCGAAAGTGTCTTTCAATGCCAAATGCTTGATGAACAGCATCATGTAAATTCTCAACTCTGTCTGGTATCCCAGATGAGAGGTCCAATCTTCTGGGGCCTCATTTATAAAATGTTGTGCAGAAGCCGTCCTAAATTTGATCTTACGATCATTTCTCAGATGCGCGTACGTGTGATTCATAGAATAAACGTACACACAGAAAACGCGTACGTTCAGATGTGAAATCTATAAACCGCAAATAATCTTGAACTTGCGCTCTGCTGAATGGTTTCAGTTCTACGCGTTGTAAACGACACCTAATTAACGTCATTTACATATAAAAGATCACCATAAAAGAACAGCTTAGATTTCCAAAAACCTGCAGTAATCTGACAAGTAAAGTGCGTACGTCTGCTCAGACCCTGATGTGGCGCTAAGCACTTTTCCACATCAAAGACCATTTTTATAAATGAGCGTTGGCGTGGATTTAAGCATACACACACTCTAAGATCAAATCTGTGTGTACGCACACTTTATAAATGAGGCCCCTGAAGTCATTGTCTTCCACACTCATACAGCTTCACACTTATATTTAATCTAATTAAGAGACAGAGAATTCATATTAAATTGGCTGATGGACAATGACAATGGACAACAAAATTCTGTATTCAGGAAAAACTGTCATGTACAAATTTTGCACTTTTGTGTTCTTAAATAGTTTATTACAACAAATTGAACCTAACCTCTTGTGTTTATGAATATTTTAAGTGTCACCATTTGTCTGCCTTCAATATGGTAATCTGCCAGTTGGTAGTAGACGGCAAGTGCATTATGATGAGAGAAACTTGCAAAATGGGGCAAAATTCGAAAGCTCTGAAATGCTCCCAATACCAAACACTCATTTCTTTTTCAATGAAACTCAAACTCTTTTCCACTACAACCATCTGGATGATCTCAGCAAAAACTGGCAAACTACCAGAAAGGCCATGGACAACTCAGGGTTTAGGAATGACGATGTGAAACGTCTGCTTATGTATATACCAGGATTGATTGTTAACCCCAGGTAAAGTATGAGCAGTGTGAAATGTGAAGCAAGATAACCCAGGAATCTGTTTACCCGGGGTTCAGAATGACCCAGGGATAACCATTTCAAGTGTGAAAAGCCCTTATTGTTTCTAAAGCAATTAATGTAATGAACAACTAGCTTGAAAAAGTGATGCTTTGCCTCAAATCTGAGTGTCCACATCCCTACTAAAGATACAAAGAACTTGATCAGTAATGGATAATGTTCCATATAATGATGTTTCTGCAAAAGGTTCACGTCAGGAAAAACCTTGTGCAACCTGTGCCTATGATCGCGAATTTTGCTTTCAAGGAAGGCAATTGATTCTGGTGTTTGCACTGGAGCCATAACCAACTCAACAATATCCTGAAGTTCCATGAGGACCTGCCAAGCTGACTCATCTGGAGCTACCAGATGTCCAACCGAGAATGGAAAAACCCTAAAAGACTCCAATTTTCATGAGCATTGCCTCCAATGCTTCTGATGGACATTAAAGCATGTGGAACAATATGAGGGAAATTTGTTTTGTTTGTCCATTTGTATGGAAATTTCTCAATTAATTAACTGAAACTTTTGAGAGTGAAAAATCCAGAAATTGACAGTGTGTCAGCTCTACTGGTAATTGCTTCACATAGATCGTGAGCAATATCAGGTGGGTACCCAGCACTGATGATGAAATGGGAAAGACTTGCAGACAAAACACAGTCTTTTTACACCACAACAAGCTTTTTCAGTGTCGACTGCTGACCTGACATGCGGTTCATGCATCTCTTAAGTTCTGAGAGTGAAATCATCTGAACTCGCAGATGAACCTGAACTCAGGTTTTGTACTGGAAAAAAAGTTTGAAATTCTCCTGAAGTACAAAACCTGCACGCATATTCAGTGAAGAAACTCTCCACAAAGCCAGCAAATCCATGTGCTCCCAGATTGTCTGCTATGACAGTCTGCACTGTGCCTTTAACGAAAGAACCAGGCTGTGCAATAAAAATCCCCTGGCTTTCCAATGTGGAAAGATCTTGCAGCAAGGGCTCAAGGATTTTTCCGTATCCATAGGTCTTAACCTCATCTGATCTGCAAAGTACAACGACCAGGGGCGATTCTACGATTTCAATATTTCAAACTGTCAGTCAAACTGGTCACATGACTGAATGTGGACACAGAGATGGACGTTCATCTGCTCATCCTCAGTGTCTCAGTAGTCAGAATAAAAATAAAACGACTGAACTAACTAGAATAACATTAGTGAAAATGTAAGATAATCATTCTGTAACTCTAGTGTATATTAGTTTGTCTGTTGTAAATCCTGCCCACTTCTTTGCATTGTCACACATGCTTCAGTGCTCTGAGAGTGTTTATAGTGCTGTGAGTTTAACACTTCATGACTGAGAGCAGAACAGAACACAATCTTCATCATCACACAAGACAAAAGAACAACAATGAACAAAATCACCTTCTTCATCTGGACTCTGATCTGTATATCAGGTATAGAGTGAAAGTCTGACTTGCTTATAACTAAAAATACTAAAGTTTTATATTTTATGAATATGACGTCTATTTCTAATATGACACATCATTTTTCTATTGCCTTGATGTACTTTACATTTGAATCTATTCATTTCTCTTCACTTTCATGTACTTTTAATTTGAATCTATTAATTTCTCTCCAGGCTCCAGTGGACAGATCACAGTTACTCAAACTCCTTCTGTAGTTCATACAGTCATACCAGGAGAAACTGTTGTGAGTAGATGCAGCGCCAGCACTCCTGTCCAGGTTCATATACTTGTCTGTCTTGGTACTTACAGAAACCTGGAGAAGCTCCTAAACTCCTGATTTATCGGATCAACGGCCTCCAGTCAGGAACTCCATCTAGATTCAGTGGCAGTGGATCTGACAGTGATTTCACTCTGACCATCAGTGGAGTCCAGACTGAAGATACAGGAGATTATTACTGTCAGAGTAGACACTGGATCAACAGTAACTGGGTGTTCACACAGTGATAAAGAGTGGTACAAAAACCTCGGTCAGTCAGACGTCACAGTGATGCACTGATACAGCTGAGAGATACTGCAGCTGCTGATGGAGGATCACAAACAACACAATGGTGTATCAAACCTTTCAGAAACATTACTATTATTATTTATTTATTTTTTATTTATTTTATATTATTATTATTATTTATTTATTTATTTTTCTTTTATTTTTCTTTTTTTTTTTTTTTTTGATGTACTAAGCATGTAACATAATCTTTATATTATATAAATGTTAGTGGTGCTTGGCCCTCCAAACTTGCCACTACAATGTAATCTAACTGCAGGAAAGTTTCTCAACCTTTTTTACTCGATGGCCTCCTCCTTCACCAAATCAAAACTGCAGTGCCGATCTAATCCAACAGTGAATTTAGCTGACAAAGTCAATATAGTGGAATAAAAACAACACCTAGTCTTTTTCACTGCAACTTCAAAGGAAGCAAGACAATGTTGTCGAAACTAGCACTGGATACCTGAGGTTTTATATTACACTGTTTGCTAGCCTGGCAATATGATCTCATTTTTTGACTTGTCAAACAGTGGTGGCTTTTTCTGGACCTTTGCGATTAAATTCTCCACAAAGTCGTCTGCCATTTTAAATGAATTTAGAACGGATTCTGATTGGCTGTCAGTGTTTTATCGTTCAATGGCTGGAAAAAAAAAATATTTCTGAAAGTGATCCCAATTATATCGTTTCTGTATATCGTTACAGCTGTGGTGTGGACAGTGCTACTCTTTTATATTTAGAACTATTTTTAGAACTTTATCGTTATCTTTATAGTTATCGTTCTTGGTGTGGTCCTGTTCGCCATACCAAACATGACCACAGGAAGAAGCCAAAAGACCACTAAACCCGCCACTTTGACCTGACTGAATATACAGCATCGGGGAATCTTTTTCTTTTTTTTTTTTCTTTCTGAAGTGGAAGATTCACCTGGGCCTCACCATCAGGGGTGGCTGCACAGACTGAGTCTGACGCTGAGATTTCTGCTGTGTTTGCCCGGGCTGCTGCAAACATTGTGCTCATGTGGACCCTCCACCCAGCACTGAGCGTTCTTCCCATCCCAGAGGTGCATGAGGAGCTCATAGTTGTGGAAGGCATCTTTTACTGCCAGTTCCACCCTCACTACCCTCAACGTTGGGGCAGTCAGGGAATACTCTGATGTTACCCAGGTCGAGTGATTGCATCTGTGCCAACAGAACGATTGAGACTTCCATCTAAAGCCTGTCAGTTCATGTCGTCCCTGATAACAAGAACTTATTGCTGTTGGACAGGCTGTCTCTGCTGTACATGCCACATGAACAGGATAGTCCCGACCCAGCACACATGCAGGAACTATGCTCATCAACCGATTTATTAATAATTAATAATCATCCATAATTAATAATCATAAACTTTGAGGTAAGATTAGTATACACACATCAGAAGCCCTACTCTCTCATCCCTGCATAGAAAGACACGTGTGTTCACACTAACTCAAAAACTTAAGTACACGAACTGAGACCTGACGCGAGATTTGATCGTAGCCACCGCTCACATCCATATTAATAAATACCAGACGCGTTTAGCTGTATACGTCAAAAAATTTTATTGTATCAGCATTTTGTCCAGACGGATCCGGCGTCTTGGCACCCCTGCGTTTCTGTGTGTACAGCCAATCCGTATATTTAGTGAAACGATGATGTCATCCCCCCACGTCTCAACCCTAGTCAGACATCGCTACGTCACGTAACAGCAACAACAACAATAGCGGATTACATGCTTGTGTTCGTGCTTGATAACTAAGTTTTAAGCGCAGCTTTGAGTCAAGAATTTTTTTACTCTTAAGTCAATTCTTAGCAGTGTTCTCTCCTGAGTTCTCCTCTGTTCTTCATCTTCTATTGAAGTAATGTTTGTTTCATTAAAGGTATCTTCATTGTGCATTCTGCTCTTTTTGGATCATTTATACATGTGACAATATTCTATATTTCTCATTCATTCTTTTATCATGTGCTGATATAACACTGTTTAAAGAAATATATTTCATGAGTTGTGAAAACTGCTACATTCCTCCAAAGCACAAGAGTACATGATTTAAATAGAGAGTCACTTTGCATTGTCACACATGCTTCAGTGCTCTGAGAGTGTTTATAGTGCTGTGAGTTTAACACTTCATGACTGAGAGCAGAACAGAACACAATCTTCATCATCACACAAGACAAAAGAACAACAATGAACAAAATCACCTTCTTCATCTGGACTCTCACACTGATCGCTCAAGGTTTGTGTAATGCAGCTCCACAATTATTCTCTTGAAATATTAAATGTTTATAATTTTAGATAATAATTTTTAGAATTTATAATTGTATTATTATTATTATTTTCTTCTTCGTCTTGTTCTTTCTTTCAGAGTGTAGAGGACAGTACACTGTAACTCAGAGTCCATCAATAACAGCAGCTCAACCAGGACAAGAAGTCAGAATAAACTGTAAAACCAGCAGTAGAGTGTATGATGGTGACGAGTTACACTGGTACTTACAGAAACCTGGAGAAGCTCCTAAACTCCTCATATATGAAGCAACAAGCCGTTATACTGGAACTCCATCTAGATTCAGTGGCAGTGGATCTGGCAGTGATTTCACTCTGACCATCAGTGGAGTCCAGACTGAAGATACAGGAGATTATTACTGTCAGAGTTTCCACTATCCAAACAGTAAACATGTGTTCACACAGTGATAAAGAGTGGTACAAAAACCTCGGTCAGTCAGACGTCACAGTGATGCACTGATACAGCTGAGAGATACTGCAGCTGCTGATGGAGGATCACAAACAACACAATGACAAAGTTTAGCAAAGTTTCTAAAGACTTTTAAAATGAATTAATAGAGTGAATATAAATTTATATATAGTCATTTTTTTTTTTTTTATGAAATAACGGTACAGAAACATACATTTATTTAAGTAAACATGTGACATTTAATATTATATCCCTTGCTTGTTCCCCCAGGTGAAAAAAAGTACACTTTCATAATGTACTTAAAGTGCTCTATTTTCGCATACTAATTTTGTACTTAATAAATTCTTCTTTAGTACTTCTTAAGATAATCTTGTGTACTCAACTGTTATTTTGAGACACCATGAATATGAACTAAAATGTGCTTTTAACATACTATCTCTGTATTTTAAGAAAAAAAAAAAATGTATTTATTTACCGCTTACACTTGAACCCATAAGTGTACTACAAGTGGTAACTCAATAATAATATATATATATATATATATATATATATATGTATATATATTATTTTATACTGAAAGCTCCACTACCAAGGAACATTCCTAGTGTGAGTAAGAACAGTTGACACTAAAGCTCTTTCTGATTGACTGTGAACGAACTCCCAGCAAACAGGGAACGTTTTTATGAACAAATGTTCTTCCAGTAACATTAATAGAACATTCGTTTAAAGTTATCTGGTATTTAATAATGTTATTTATACATTCATTCATATATATACTGTAACGATGGTTTATTGGTAACAGCAAGCTCACAGCACAGGCAGGCGGGGGTCTTATCCGCCCTCGTATAGGTTTTTTAGAGTCTCCACAACGGCGTTAATCAACAGATTGAAGCGCTCGTCTGTGTGAAGACTGAACCCGAGCCTGATAACAGTGACAACGAACACTCAGCATGATTTCAAAAACAGCACATTCCAGAGCCAGATCGCCTCTTATTTAACAAACGAATGAAATTAATATTCTGCTAGTCAACTGGAGATGTTTCATTAGTATTATGTACATCCACGGCGCGAGACAGTGGTGGGGACAACATGTTCTACCTGTCCCACACAAATTACGCCTATGGGTGTGTAATTTACTTTGTAGAACAAAACGTCAAAGTATAGTCAAGTTATGTTTACAACAGACCTTATTTTACTCATAATTTTGAAAAAAAAAAAAAAAAAACACATAATAAAACCTCATTGGAAAATCTTAGTCTTCTGGGTTCTGATGTCATACCTGCACCACTCTATGAGAGAAATATGGTGGAATAAGTCCCGCCTTCTAAATAAAAGAGCCAATCACTGATTGATAAAGTCATTGGGTCACTGCAGCTGCTGTTAGAAGCTCCAGTTGCTATAGAAACAGTCAGTGTCCTGAGACTTATAACAGCACATACACATTGGCTGGTCCAGCCTGAAAAATACAGATTTTTTTTTTTTTTTGGTCATGATTTCGAGCATTTAGAAGCAAAATTGATGAGACAGTTGATCTCAGATTTCATTGGTGATTTAAAATATGCAATTTAATCATAAGCTTGGTGAACAGCTTTGGAGAATTTGATGTTTCCCCACTGAAAGAGACAGGAGCTGTACTGCAGGACTGAAACAGCTGCGCGAGAGGCGTTTCAAAGATGGCCGCCGAGTGAAATGACTTGCCTTAAAGGCCCACTGAAGTGCCTTGGAACGCGCAGCATTATTCAATGTGTTGATGTAATTTCAACTGAAACAGGAAGATGGGGCGGGACTTATTGAACAGCCCCTCCCCTTTTTTAAAATAGCCAATAGCGTTTTGTTTATATCACAGCTCGGTAAAGCCTCAGTTACCTACAAATCTCTAAGCAGTTTCTAATCTCCTCCATATTGCATTAAAACACAGCTTTCTGTGCAGAATTCAAATGTGTCCGATACGTTTTGTGGTCTGCGTCGACTCGCGCATATGATCCGCTCTGTGCTCTCGTGTCTCTGGACCGGAGCAGACTGTGCTCGCGCTGCGGCGGTTCACGTGACACTAACGTAAAACCAGACTTCATTCGCCTCAATGGAAAGCATATTTACGCTGTCTTAATCGTTCACTATCCCCTATATAGTGCACGGTGGGCCATTCACTATGTAGAAAATAGTAAATGTGTGAACAAATTATTGACTTTAGCCACAGCTTCAGCATCTATTTATAATGTAGGGGGCGGGACGCTTCAGATATAGAGAGCATTTGATTGGACAGAAGATCTGATGAGAAGCTGAAGTGCGCAGTGATGTCATGAAAATCCGTGATCCACTTTAGCACAAGTGAGAGACTGTAAGTTTTGAATGCTTATATCTCCTAAATGTGAATTCTGTCATTGTTTTGGAACACACCAGCTTATTCATAACTTTAAGGCTAACATATTCATACTGAAAGCTAAAAAACTTACATTTTGATTTCAGGGGGGCTTTAAAGAGACTTTGATCCCTTTGCACTCTATGTACAAACACATTAGTTTTATTTTAAGATATACCTTTTAATATTTAATATATATCTTTATTCTTGTAAAAACAGAAGCTACATAAAGTATTGAATGAAAATGTCTCTGAAACATCAGTGTATTAGTCCAATATTGCATTTATTTCACTTCAGCTGTGATAAAGTATGCAAACGCAGCGCGAGTGTCACTATGAGAAGCAGAAAGTGTCCGACTTCACGTCTCCGTTTTCAGCTCCTCCCCGCCTGCACGCGGATACTCTCGCCGATCGGTTACATCCAGCCGCAGCCGATGACGAAAACACCTAATGATATGCAGATGACGTAATGCATAGTAAAACTAGGCGTTGTAAGCTCCATATATGGTGATTTCGGGGAGGAGATTCATGTACGCACAATCTTCCGCTGACTGGGTTTGATAAAGGGATTTTTGCGCAGGTTCTGGCGTACGCATGGTTTTATAAATCTGAAAACTTTTGAATTAAATTTAATTAAAATTAAAATAACCCTTTCACACATAAGTTTAAAACATTCTGGCTGACCTCCCAGAGTTAAGGCGACTGTTATTTTAGAACGTTTCCCTTTATTGTTTCTATGACGACGCGTCATGCTTGTCACGTGACACACCGCGCCCAGCCGGCCACACTGCATGACAGATGTATTGCTTTTCTCACCATGTCATCAACTATCTGATATTCCGATTCTCAAATATGTGCAAGTGAGTGTTTTGTCATTTAAAAACCTATATAATGATCTTGATATTATATAACGTGAATTCATCCATTTGTCCCGAGCTTTATAGTTACTTACACAATGTGTATCTGATATGAATAAACGATGCGTCGTTGAGTAGTTCACACATAAAGACTGGCGAGCGCCGATCACTCGCTGATTTTCCCCCGATCACAGCCGACCTGTCGGCGAGCTCGTTAACTTGCAAATCGGGCTTAAAATCCTGTAGTGTAAACTTGGCCTTAGTTTGGTTTCCCCTGTTCCTGTGTGCCTGTGTTCTCATTCATTGTTAGTTCCCTTTGTTACTGATCATGCCCTAGTTTGTTTTCATGGTTTCTAATTAAGTACACACTGTTCTGTTTCAGTTAATTCGCTTCCTCTGTGTATTTAAACCCTGAGTTCTCCTCTGTTCTTCATCTTCTATTGAAGTAATGTTTGTTTCATTAAAGGTATCTTCATTGTGCATTTTGCTCTTTTTGGATCGTTTATACATGCCAAGTGTGACAATATCCTATATTTCTCATTCATTCTCTTATCATGTGCTGATATAACACTGTTGAAAGAAATATATTTCATGAGCTGTGATTCTGTCTAATTCAAAAATATACCAAAATCTCAAATAATGCACGCCAAGTTCACATTTCACTAACATATTGTTATCAAATTCAGACCAAACCAAAAGTTTAATAATAAAGACAAAAACTCAAAGAATCCTCAAACAGTAAAAACACAGTCCAAAGACAGATGGAGACACAGACAGACTGACAGAGTTTAGAGTCGACAGATGAACCAGCGACAGACATGACAAACTGACCTTAACTATCACACACTGTTTGATACAAAATAAATGTCACTAGTGAGAAATAATATTTATTTATTTATTACAATGACTACAGTGGAGTGAAGCTGCTTTCAGTGTAATTTATACAAATGTATGTAATGTCAAGAAAAACTTACTGTTAAAAAAATTTACATTTCTTACTTCTGTAACTCTAGCATATATTAGTTTGTAAGCAGCACACGCTGTTGTAAATCCTGCCCACTTCTTTGCATTGTCACACATGCTTCAGTGCTCTGAGAGTGTTTATAGTGCTGTGAGTTTAACACTTCATGACTGAGAGCAGAACAGAACACAATCTTCATCATCACACAAGACAAAAGAACAACAATGAACAAAATCACCTTCTTCATCTGGACTCTCACACTGATCGCTCAAGGTTTGTAGTAAAATAGTCATAATGATTAATAATTCCTTTAAAATATATTATATATAAATTATTCTCTTGAAATATTAAATGTTTATAATTTTAGATAAGAATTTTTAGAATTTATAATTTTATTTTTATTTTTTCTTTCAGAGTGTAGAGGACAGTACACTGTAACTCAGAGTCCATCAATAACAGCAGCTCAACCAAGGCAAGAAGTCAAAATAAACTGTAAAACCAGCAGTGCAGTGCATGGTGGTGTTTATTTATCCTGGTACTTACAGAAACCTGGAGAAGCTCCTAAACTCCTCATATATGCAGCAACAAGCCGTTATACTGGAACTCCATCTAGATTCAGTGGCAGTGGATCTGGCAGTGATTTCACTCTGACCATCAGTGGAGTCCAGACTGAAGATACAGGAGATTATTACTGTCAGAGTCAACACTGTCCTAGTAGCTGTGTGTTCACACAGTGATAAAGAGTGGTACAAAAACCTCGGTCAGTCAGACGTCACAGTGATGCACTGATACAGCTGAGAGATGGAGGATCACAAACAACACAATGGTGTATCAAACCTTTCAGAAACATTATTTATTTATTTTGATGTACTAATCATGTAACATAATCTTTATATTATATAAATGTTAGTGGTGCTTGGCCCTGCAAAACTTGCCACTACAATGTAATCTAACTGCAGGAAAGTCTGTCACTTTAATTGCACTTCCATGCTTCATCACTAGATAGCGTGTCTGTTACATAACTGAGTTCTCTATCTGTCAGTCACTTTGACGTTGTGTCGATGTGATGACACTAGTGTAGTGTTTCTCAACCTTTTTTACTCGATGGCCTCCTCCTTCACCAAATCAATACTGCAGTGCCCCCCTAAGATGCCTGACATTTCCTCTTATACTGTACTTCCACAGCAAAGAGAGAAAAGTGTTTGTATTTAAGCCTTTTTATTAACAAAACATTTGTTTGCATTATTACTCTTCTACTGCATGTTTTGTAATATTCTTTAATATTCTTTTTTGAAAACATAATTGGTAAATTAAAGCTATGCTTTATAACTTAAAAGAAATCCCTCTGCTAAATTATAATACTCTGATGTTACCCAGGTCGAGTGATTGCATCTGTGCCAACAGAACGATTGAGACTCCCATCTAAAGCCTGTCGGTTTACGTCGTCCCTGATAACAAGAACTTAATGCTGTTGGACAGGCTGTTTCTGCTGTACATGCCACGGACATGAACGAGGATAGTCCCGACCCAGCACACATGCAGGAACTATGCTCGTCTACCGATTTATTAATAATTAATAATCATCAATAATTAATAATCATAAACTTTGAGGTAAGATTAGTATACACACATCAGAAGCCCTACTCTCTCATCCCTGCATAGAAAGACACGTGTGCAAATTCAATGGTTAAAAGCAGCACTTTAAAGGAAAATTCACTAATCACACTGAAGCACATTATGACAGAAACCCTTAACAATGTTCTAACATCATAAATACAGCGATTATGATATAAAGAGACAGTAAAGCAAATACAGGATAAATGTGAAACAGCAAAACGACCTCTGCTTCCCCGTCGACATACAGCATGAGCGCAAATGCTTAAAGGGGAAACAATAAATCTTCCTATGGTGTCCCAGTAATTGTTCCCAATTAAACCACTGAAAATAGAACATCACATACAAGTTTTGTTGAAGTTAACTCACTTATAGAATTGTTTCTTTATTCCTCTATGGCATGGTGTCGCCCTCAGGCAACATAAAACGTTTTTGGACTTCACACCGGATCTATATATGACACGTCTGTTCAATGAAATGAGGGGCTGAAGTGGGTGCAGCCTTTTCTGTTTATCCACATTTCATGATGGATATATTATCAGGGACCCCCAATCAGAATGTGAGGTGGAGGGTTTCTGAAAGTACACTGCACTGCTACAGCAAACAATAGACAAGTGTTTGAATGTTGAGCAGCAAGATCATTGACTACTGATACAGCAGGAATCATTCAGTTGTGTCCTGTAGAGAATGATGTGTAAATGTGTATGTCTGACTCTGTATATTTACTGGTACTGTGCTTTGGCGATGTAAAACCTTTCTTTTAACCCTGTCAGTAAAAGTATTGGACTCTGAATGTATATCGTCCTGATCTCTCTTCTGTCTTTTGCATTCAGAGGGTGTTTTACATGAGCGGCACATGCTTCACTGCTCTGAATGTGTTTATAGCTCTATGAACTGAACATGACATGATCAAGAGCTCTTCTTCATCAACCAACAAACATGACTTTCAGCTGCAGCTGCTCATACAACACAATCACACACAACACTGATCACAGACAAACACTAATAACACTAGATCATTACAATCAACATCAATCTTGTGTTTATGAAGAGAATGAGTCAGTGTTTAATATGATCATCATGTTTTAGGTGTAATATATGATCCCTGTCAATCAAACTGAACAGACTGAATTCAGTCACTTCTGCTGTCTGGATGTGATGCTTTCCATTTGAGCCACAGAAAGATTTACATTCTTACACATGATTTGTAATCATTTATTTTTAAATGATTTTCATGACATTTTCATTTATATATTCATCATCGTCTTTTCAGCAGAAGTGAAACTGGTGTGTTCCAGTCCAGATCATGTGACCAATCAAACAGTGAGACTGAAAAGCCCATTTGCATTGTCAGGGTGGAGTGATTCTGATCCTCTCAGAATAGAGCAGCTCTGTCTCCAGAGACCATGTTCAAACCCCAAGAGCTTTATTTGACATTAACTGCTACATCAAGCTTGTGAAAAGCACCTGCATCTTCATCTGTTAGCTGAATGATGTTGTCAGACACAAAGTGAACTTGTTGAGAAGCTTTATTGAATGTTACAGCAGATTGAAAGATCACACAGTGCTTTGACACGCCAGCTCTCTTTCAGTATTGAGTTGTAAATCACTACAGCTGCAGCACTAGACTCATGTGAATCCTGCCTGACACAGGACACTCAGATACGCTCATCTTCAGGAGAGAAACATCAGCACTCAGAGCTCTTGTGGAACGAGACCTCATGAGGAGCTCCATCATGTGTTACTCTGCAGACGTACACCTCTCCCTTTTCCCAGCGTGCTTTGCTGAGGGTCAGGACGCTACTGCGGCTGTAGCGGCCGTCCCGCTGGCTCTCTGCGCTGGTCACAACCCCCTCGGTGACCTCTGACCCGTCCAGTGTCCAGCTCACCAGCGCCCCCTGTGGAGAGTAAGAGCTGAGCAGGCAGAGCAGTGCGGCTGAGTCTCCAGAGATCTGCAGAGAAGAGGGCGGCAGCAGAGACACTGAGGGCTTCACTGTGGGACCAGCTGCAGGAGACAAACACAACACATTCACAAACACAAAGAAAACACACTGTTTCACTCACAGCATTTCAACAGCAGCAAAAATCATGACAATCTGATCCGTCATGTCATTCAACATCACTAGAGCTGATATAATATACAATATACAAACTACACAATCACTATATACATTTAAATCAAACCTCAGAAATGAAACTCAATATACTAAGACACTGACTGATTTAATTCCAGCAGTTTTTGCATCCCAATATAAAGTACTTAAATTTTACTTACGTGACATATTCAACTCAAAATTCAAAGTCTGACTAAAGCTCAGGCCAAATGATGATTATATCACTGATAAGAACTAGAAAACAATACAATTTGTAAATTGTACTTGAATTATAAAGCACTGAATTACAAGTACCACATGAGCAAAAGAGATTCGGTTTCATTGACTGAAATACAGAAAGTAACAACATTTACATTCTGATGTCAAATCTATTTTTCCCCCATGATATCTACAATAAAAGATGAACTATCTGTGAACCAAGTATATAAATAAATGAAGGAAAATTAAACCTGTAATTAACTGAATAAACTCACAGTGAGACACATTATGGAAATATGTTTACATTTTTTTTTAAAGGAATAATGTCATTATTCTGAATGACAATATAATTGATTTAGATTAAATAATTATAAAACAATATCAGTAACACTTTACTTAAAGCCTTTATACACAATGAATTATAAAAGTATTTTAATGCATTCATTAATCTTTCTTTTATACATTATAATGTGTGTATGATCTCATGAATAATTAATTAACCGCATAGTTATAACACAATTTAATACTCATCTATTCATTGTTACGTTGTTAGAAAGTATAATGGGGTAAAACACATGACAAACAACCATTTTCAGATGCAATAATGAATTTGCAAATATTATATTGCATTTTTGCATTTATAATGCACATTTTAATGCACAATTATTTATGAAAAGATACATATAAGGCATTATAACGGATACATTACGAATACCTTATACATAAATGCTTCAAGTAAAGTGTTACCACAATATCTAATAATAATCGCCATTAATGTTTTTCTTGTTTCAACTTTAAATCATTTTCTGAACTCTAAATTGTTCTTTTTTACACTTTATTGTATGCTGACATAGTTACATTGTACTACTCAAATAAGTACTGAGTAATATTAATTAACTTCATGTACTTACTATAGAGTTACAGTTAGGGTTTGGTTCAGGGTTAGGTACTTGTATTAATGCATAATTTACTGTTATTACTATAATAAGTACATGTAGTAACGTGTAACTTCTTCACCTTAAAATAAAGTGTTACCTTTTTTTCTTAAATAGGAATTAAAAAACAGACTTACAGACCACCAGTTTAGTTCCTCCACCGAAAGTCAACCACAGTGATACAACCTAATGAAACGGTCGTACAAAAACCTCTATTCCACTCGAGTGAACACAAACTCCAGCAGACAGAGAGAAACAACACTTCAACACACTGATATTAGAAGAAACTCAGATCTTCTCAACACTCAAACATTCAGTTTGGACAAAATGATTTTCAACAAGGAGCAACAAACACACTTTCATTTAAACAAGCATTTATTGATCTTATTTACAACAGACATGATTCATTTTGGCTTTATATCCTATATTTCTCATTCGTTCTCTCGTTGTGTGCTGATATAACACTGTTTATAGAAATATATTTGATGATCTGTGACCTTTGACCTCTTTTATCATGGATGATGTTGTGGAGTTTCTCATAATGATCTTCTGTTCTTCATATGAAGCTCAATCATCATGATTCACAGAAAAACCTGCAGCTTCAGACTTCAATCTTCAGTGAAAATGTGGACAAATAATGAGTTTATTGAATATTGTATCCATAGTCAATAGAATGTGTCAACAATGAAAATATAAAAGGTATTTTGCATGTTCCACACAGTCAAGCATGTTTTCATATTCAGGTCTGTTATAAAAGTATCTGGACTCATTATGAATCTCCACACAAGATCATGAAACGTGAACAAGCTCTAATATGTCTCCATCTTTATCAGCCTGTTTCTTCTCCATTTGATGATTTCAGACACACATGAGGCTTCATGATAGATGGAGTGACACCATGAACTCTGATTAGAGATTCACAATCAGTCCTGATACTTTCTGAACAGACTCATGATTCATGATCGATCTTTAGTGATGGAGGTTCATCTAGTGGAAGTGTAGCAGTGATGATGGTCACATGACTGAATATGGACACAGAGATGGACGTTCATCTGCACATCCTCAGTGTCTCAGTAGTCAGAATGAAAATAAAACTACTGAGCTAACTAAAAATAACATTAGTCAGAATGTAAATCATCATTCTGTAACTCTAGTGTATATTAGTTTGTCTGTTGTAAATCCTGCCCACTTCTTTGCATTGTCACACATGCTTCAGTGCTCTGAGAGTGTTTATAGTGCTGTGAGTTTAACACTTCATGACTGAGAGCAGAACAGAACACAATCTTCATCATCACACAAGACAAAAGAACAACAATGAACAAAATCACCTTCTTCATCTGGACTCTGATCTGTATATCAGGTATACAGTGAAACTCTGACTTGCTTATAACTAAAATAAATAAAGTTTGTATATTTTATGAGTATGATATCTATTTCTAATATGACACATCATTTTTCTATTGTCTTGATGTACTTTTAATTTAAATCCTATTCATTTCTCTTCCAGGCTCCAGTGGACAGATCACAGTTACTCAAACTCCTGTAGTTCATACAGTCACACCAGGAGAAACTGTTGTGATGAGATGCAGCGCCAGCACTCCTTTAACAGGCTGTAACCCACCCTGTCTGTCCTGGTACTTACAGAAACCTGGAGAAGCTCCTAAACTCCTCATATATGAAGCAACAAGCCGTTATACTGGAACTCCATCTAGATTCAGTGGCAGTGGATCTGGCAGTGATTTCACTCTGACCATCAGTGGAGTCCAGACTGAAGATACAGGAGATTATTACTGTCAGAGTTTACACTATCCAAACAGTAAACATGTGTTCACACAGTGATAAAGAGTGGTACAAAAACCTCGGTCAGTCAGACGTCACAGTGATGCACTGATACAGCTGAGAGATACTGCAGCTGCTGATGGAGGATCACAAACAACACAATGGTGTATCAAACCTTTCAGAAACATTACTATTATTATTATTATTTTTTTTTTTTAATATTATTTTTATTATTATTTATTTATTTATTTATTTATTTATTTTTTTTGATGTACTAAGCATGTAACATAATCTTTATATTATATAAATGTTAGTGGTGCTTGGCCCTCCAAAACTTGCCACTACAATGTAATCTAACTGCAGGAAAGTTTCTCAACCTTTTTTACTCGATGGCCTCCTCCTTCACCAAATCAAAACTGCAGTGCCGATCTAATCCAACAGTGAATTTAGCTGACAAAGTCAATATAGTGGAATAAAAACAACACCTAGTCTTTTTCACTGCAACTTCAAAGGAAGCAAGACAATGTTGTCGAAACTAGCACTGGATACCTGAGGTTTTATATTACACTGTTTGCTAGCCTGGCAATATGATCTCATTTTTTGACTTCAAACAGTGGTGGCTTTTTCTGGACCTTTGCGATTAAATTCTCCACAAAGTCGTCTGCCATTTTAAATGCGCGAGCCCTTGAATTAGAACGGATTCTGATTGGCTGTCAGTGTTTTATCGTTCAATGGCTGGAAAAAAAATATTTCTGAAAGTGATCCCAATTATATCGTTTCTGTATATCGTTACAGCTGTGGTGTGGACAGTGCTACTCTTTTATATTTAGAACTATTTTTAGAACTTTATCGTTATCTTTATAGTTATCGTTCTTGGTGTGGTCCTGTTCGCCATACCAAACATGACCACATTGATGCTGAGATTTCTGCTGTGTTTACCCGGGCTGCTGCAAACATTGTGCTCATGTGGACCCTCCACCCAGCACTGAGCGTTCTTCCCATCCCAGAGGTGCATGAGGAGCTCATAGTTGTGGAAGGCATCTTTTACTGCCAGTTCCACCCTCACTACCCTCTATGTTGGGGCAGTCAGGGAATACTCTGATGTTACCCAGGTTGAGTGATTGCATCTGTGCCAACAGAACGATTGAGACTCCCATCTAAAGCCTGTCGGTTCACGTCGTCCCTGATAACAAGAACTTAATGCTGTTGGACAGGCTGTTTCTGCTGTACATGCCACGGACATGAACGAGGATAGTCCCGACCCAGCACACATGCAGGAACTATGCTCATCAACCGATTTATTAATAATTAATAATCATCAATAATTAATAATCATAAACTGTGAGGTAAGATTAGTATACACACATCAGAAGGCCTACCCTCTGATCCCTGCATAGAAAGACACATGTACAAATGAGATGCTAAAATTCAATGGTTAAAAGCAGCACTTTAAAGGAAAATTCACTAATCACACTGATGCACATTATGACAGAAACCCTTAACAATGTTCTAACATCATAAATACAGCGATTATGATATAAAGAGACAGTAAAGCAAATACAGGATAAATGTGAAACAGCAAAACGACCTCTGCTTCCCCGTCGACATACAGCATGAGCGCAAATGCTTAAAGGGGAAACAATAAATCTTCCTATGGTGTCCCAGTAATTGTTCCCGATTAAAACACTGAAAATAGAACATTACATACAAGTTTTGCTGAAATTAACTCAATTATGGAATCTTTTCTTTATTCCTCTATGGCATTGTGTCGCCCTCAGGAAACATAAAACGTTTTTGGACTTCACACCGGATCTATATATGACACGTCTGTTCAATGAAATGAGGGGCTGAAGTGGGTGCAGCCTTTTCTGTATATCCACATTTCATGATGGATATATTATCAGGGACCCCAAAGGGTTAAATAAAAAAAAAAAAACAAGCCCTATAATTTAATAAAATAAGACATATTATGAAGACACTTCATATTTAGTTAAGTTATTAAATGTAATTTCGGGAGGAGTACGCCCATCTAATCTTCCAATTAATACCAAGGTATAAAACCAGCATCTTGGCTCTTCCTGTTGTTAGTTCTTTCGGCATCCCTCCTCCTCCCCTTCTCCTCCTTTTGTACATTTTTGCCTGTTATAGGGGGCAATCGGAGCTCGAGTAGAATATCCTCTCTGAGCCCCTCTATAGCAGAGAGCAAGCCAAATCTGTTTACCACTTACGCTAAGATTATATGGGCACACAAACTCGTGAAATGGTGTTAGATGACTTGATGGTTGCATTTAATAGATTACAACTTCATTTAAAGCTGCAAGCAGCGATGAAAGGGCCCTCGCACCCGGGCTCACCGCCACCCATTGGCATCAGGAAAACAGTGAACAGTGGGCGACATGCATGTAAGAGAGTGAATACAGGAGAATTATGGCCAAGTCATTTCAAAGTGCCACGTTTCCTGCTGCCAACAGGTGGCGCTTTGACCGTTACTGAATATTGCCATGTAGATGTCTTCAGGCCAGGACTATTATCAAACTTGTGAAGTTTGTAGCAGATCGGACATTGTATGCCTGAGTTACTGCCTGTTTCGTGGCGTTAATCGCATACATTAGCACTTAGCCAAGTGTTTCATGATTTAACATGTTTCTGGTATGTTTGGTACTTCGTGGCATATTGAAATGTGTTTCTGGGAGTGAATTACAGTGTAAAGCTTACCATTTCCTGTTGCCAGCAGGTGGCGCTATGACTAACTGAATATTGGCATATAGATGTCTTTAGGCCAGGACTCTTATCACACATGTGAAGTTTGGGGCAGATCAGACATTGTATGCCTGAGTTACAACAGCTTCCTGTTTCATGGCGAAACATCAGACTTTGTCAGGCCACCACGGAGACGCCCTCCAACGAAAACTCAAGATCTGCACAATTTAACATCTCAAAGGCCTTTAGATTCGACTGACCAAATATGATGTTGATCTGATTAAAGCTCTAGGAGGAGTTTGCTAAAGTACAACGTGTGGAAATGGCAAAAACTGCCAAAATTTTGCAGAGAAAATTCAAAATATCTCACTTCCTGTTGGGTTTTCAGATTTTGCACCTGGGGGCTTTTTTGTAGGTATTGGGCTGTTACATCTGTCTACCAAATTTCATAACTGTACGTGAAACATAGCACGAAGGGTGCTTAATTGAAATTTTGTAGGTGGCGCTATCGAGCCATTGTGCCACACCTAATTCTGAAACCCATATCAGATGTAAATTTTCACCACTTCTGATGCGTGTGCAAAGTTTCATGAGTTTTCGAGCACGTTTAGGCCCTCAAAAATGCGATTCATTTCGGAGAATAAGAATAATTGGCTGAGAAATTACAATAGAGTCCTCACACCATCGGTGCTCGGGCCCTAATAAAACATTTGCATTTTGTTTGTAACATTGTATCTGGAATGGTAAAACATTGTTGACTTCTCTTAAGTGTCTGAATTTCTGAGGAACTCTTATAGCGCTGCAGGACTAGCCTACAGCAAACACTGAACCAGACTATTAAATGTTGAGCAAGGGATCTCATTGGCTGCAGGATCAGCAGAGACCAATCAGCCTGAGTCATTTGGTATTGATGTGATTGCTTACAGACTGCATGTAAAGGACCGATCGAAGCCTGTGCCTCTTCAGTTTCATGACTGAACTAGATTTCTGACATGACAGTTCTTGGAGAGTTTGTCATGGTAATGAATATGACAATGTTAATGTGTTTGGTCTGCTGCTGTTGATTATATCTGCTGTAGAGTACAGAACTTTCCACTGCCAATACACACACAACATGCTGCTGCTGTACAAAATATGAGTACAAAAATACATTTTCTCCAGTCTTTGTAGTGTATTTTTTGTATTTATTTTATTATTTTCGGGGGCTGCTGGGACAGTGATAAAGGTAAATGTCTGAGTCTGTAAACGGCCGTTAACAAGAGGCCAGAGACGCTGAAGACGGACGCAAAAAGGGGAGAAAATTCTGTAGCAGGCAGAGCAGCTCACTGTTCATGATGCTCGAAATATAGGAAGGAAATATAAAAATTGAATTAGGGGTGAAGGGTTATGAATGCATCTCTAAAATGAATTACTGTCTTCAGAAATATTTCGATGGCAATGGCATTTTCCTCTTACCTCCGAATAAAGTAGCTAATTATTAGCAGTTCAGCTTTGTTTACAGCGGTAACCAAGGAAACGCTGTATGCTCCATAAGCGCCACCTGCTGTCAGAGAGTGAATTTGCGTCTCATTCAGCCTGCTGTTCTTGTTTCATGCTTTTTTGTGTGTAGCATATAATTTCACAAAGATAAAGTCAGACCGTTCTGTTTTTGCTTTAAATCTTGAAATTAAATCTAATTAAAATAAAAAACAACTGCTCATGCAATGTGTATAGCATATTTGTTCGGATTGTGATTAAAAAGCAGTGGTTCCCTCTAATTTGAAATGGCTATGTATTTTTGTTTATAATAATAATAATAGTAATAATAAATATCTGCAACCAGTATCAGAATCGGCCAATTTGCTTGTAAAAATAAATAAATAAATCAGAATCTAAATTGGCCATGAAAAAAATACTAAATACAATCTGGGCTGTCTTTTTCTATCAAGTGAGACATATCCAGCTGCAGACCCGCAGCACCAGCAGTTTCAGAACCGCATCCACAGAACGGAAGTGAGGGGCGGGGCTTAACAGTCATATTTGCGCTACCCATACATGCCATTTTCTTTTGTTAAATATAAGTTGTTTTTACATGGATTTTGATCGGATCGATGTCTACAATATTTAACAACAATGCTTTTAAATAAAGTCACTTTTCTGTTCATATATGTGTAAGATATCATGAGGATATAATGAGGATTTTTAATTACCATGTTAATGGATAATACAATATATATTTTGTTAGCCCATAAGGCATGAACTAATTTGTATAAACTGTGAACAAATACTTTTAAAGATTTTTTTTTTTTTGTCAAAGATATTTATCGTGTTAATATTAAATAAATATTAATTAATAAAACTTATTCATTTCGTTTTCAGGGATGAAAAGACAGGTTATTCTGCAGAAATGCCATGAAATGGGCTTATAATTTTTAAGTGTTTTAAGATGATTATTTGTTGTTTGCTTGTTTTTATTTTATTATGAGCAGTTTAAATATGTTTTAAACCTATTAATTTAGAATTGTTTTTTTAAATATCCTATTTGTTTTCATACAGAGAAACACACGTTTCACTTGTTCAAGGCTTTTTTTTTTAATAGTTTTTTTTTTTTTTGACATTAAACAGCCTACGTTACATAATCTAAGTATTATTTGTAACAATTTGAACATGAAAGAAATAATATGATCAAATATACAGTCAAATGGGAAACACTTTACATGTTACACATTTATTAATATATGTTTGAATTAATACAAAAAAACATGTATAGTTGTAGTGTGGTTGAAGTAAAGAATTAACTAAAGTGTTTGTATCCATTAACATTAAATCTTCTCAAACTCTGTGTCGTTAAGTATTATTTGGAACGTGGAGGAAATAATACTATTACATATAGTCAAATTGGAAACACTTTACAACACATAATATTTTTTTTAAATAAAAACGGCGTATAGTTGTATATCCTCGAAGTATAAACTACTGTGTTTGTATCCATTCATTGACATTAAGCATTACCAGTAGGCTGTTTTAAAATTTTGCTCTTTGTACATCATGATATCTTATGCATATTATATGAACAGAAAAGTGACTTTATTTAAAAGTATTGTTGTTAAATATTGTAGACATCGATCTGATCAAAATCCATGTAAAAACAACTTATATTTAACAAAAGAAAATGACATGTATGACTGTTAAGCCCCGCCCCTCACTTCCGTTCTGTGGCTGCGGTTCTGAAACTGCTGGTGCTGCGGGTCTGCAGCTCGATACTATTGTATCAAGTAGATCTTGTCTTTCTTAAAGGTCGAGGTCAGGGATCTTGGGCTTAAAAAGGTTGGTGACCACTGCCATAGCAGATCTGGACAGGTGGAGCTGGGGGAGGTGGAGGGTTTCTGAAAGTACACTGCACTGCTACAGCAAACAATAGACAAGTGTTTGAATGTTGAGCAGCAAGATCATTGACTACTGATACAGCAGGAATCATTCAGTTGTGTCCTGTAGAGAATGATGTGTAAATGTGTATGTCTGACTCTGTATATTTACTGGTACTGTGCTTTGGCAATGTAAAGCCTTTCTTTTAACCCTGTCAGTAAAACTATTGGACTCTGAATGTATATCGTCCTGATCTCTCTTCTGTCTTTTGCATTCAGAGGGTGTTTTACATGAGCGGCACATGCTTCACTGCTCTGAATGTGTTTATAGCTCTATGAACTGAACATGACATGATCAAGAGCTCTTCTTCATCAACCAACAAACATGACTTTCAGCTGCAGCTGCTCATACAACACAATCACACACAACACTGATCACAGACAAACACTAATAACACTAGATCATTACAATCAACATCAATCTTGTGTTTATGAAGAGAATGAGTCAGTGTTTAATATGATCATCATGTTTTAGGTGTAATATATGATCCCTGTCAATCAAACTGAACAGACTGAATTCAGTCACTTCTGCTGTCTGGACGTGATGCTTTCCATTTGATTTTCATGACATTTTCATTTATATATTTTCATCACCACATTTTCAGCAGAAGTGAAACTGGTGTGTTCCAGTCCAGATCATGTGACCAATCAAACAGTGAGACTGAAAAGCCCATTTGCATTGTCAGGGTGGAGTGATTCTGATCCTCTCAGAATAGAGCAGCTCTGTCTCCAGAGACCATGTTCAAACCCCAAGAGCTTTATTTGACATTTACATCAAGCTTGTGAAAAGCACCTGCATCTTCATCTGTTAGTTGAATGATGTTGTCAGACACAAAGTGAACTTGTTGAGAAGCTTTATTGAATGTTACAGCAGATTGAAAGATCACACAGTGCTTTGACACGCCAGCTCTCTTTCAGTATTGAGTTGTAAATCACTACAGCTGCAGCACTAGACTCATGTGAATCCTGCCTGACACAGGACACTCAGATACGCTCATCTTCAGGAGAGAAACATCAGCACTCAGAGCTCTTGTGGAACGAGACCTCATGAGGAGCTCCATCATGTGTTACTCTGCAGACGTACACCTCTCCCTTTTCCCAGCGTGCTTTGCTGAGGGTCAGGACGCTACTGCGGCTGTAGCGGCCGTCCCGCTGGCTCTCTGCGCTGGTCACAACCCCCTCGGTGACCTCTGACCCGTCCAGTGTCCAGCTCACCAGCGCCCCCTGTGGAGAGTAAGAGCTGAGCAGGCAGAGCAGTGCGGCTGAGTCTCCAGAGATCTGCAGAGAAGAGGGCGGCAGCAGAGACACTGAGGGCTTCACTGTGGGACCAGCTGCAGGAGACAAACACAACACATTCACAAACACAAAGAAAACACACTGTTTCACTCACAGCATTTCAACAGCAGCAAAAATCATGACAATCTGATCCTTCATGTCATTCAACATCACTAGAGCTGATATAATATACAATATACAAACTACACAATCACTATATACATTTAAATCAAACCTCAGAAATGAAACTCAATATACTGAGACACTGACTGATTTAATTCCAGCAGTTTTTAACTCTGAACATTAAGTTCTTAAATTTTACTTGAGATATTCAGCTAAAAATGTAACTCAATTTCAAACAGAATTAAAACAACTGAATCATACATATATTTTGTTTGTATTAAATTACACTTTGTACACTGAATTACAAGCACAACATGAGCAAAAGAGATTCAGTATCATTGACTGAACTACAGAAAATATCAACATTTACAATCTGATGCCAAATCTCTTTTTTCCCCCATTATATCAACAATAAAATATGAACTATATGAACACAGTGTAGAAATAAATGAAGAAAAATTAAACTAGTAATAAACTGATTAAACTCACAGTGAGACACATTATGGAAAAATGTTTAGATATTTTTGAAAGGAATAATGTCGTTATTCTGAATGAATAAACATGACAATATAATTGTTTTAGATTTAATAATTATAAAACAATATCAGTAAGACTTTACTTAAAGCCTTTATACACAATGAATTATAAAAGTATTTTTAATGCATTAAGCATCATTATACACATTATACTGCATGTATGATCTCATGAATAATTAATTAAGCATAGTTATAACACATTATAATATCATCTATTCACTGTTACACCTTTAGAAAGTATAATGGGGTAAAACAAATTGCAAACAACCAATTTCAGATGTAACATTGAATTTGTCAATATAATAGCTTTTAATTTTGGTTACAATTATTTATGAAAAGGCATATAAGGCATTATTTATGGATACCTTTATAACACATTATACATAAATGCTTCAAGTAAAGTTTCAGCACAATATTATTATTAAAAAAAATTTCTTGTTTCAACTGTAAAACACTTTCTGAAATCTAAATTGTATTTTTTTTTTTTTTAAATTGTTAATTAAAAGGACTTACCGAGCACCAGTTTAGTTCCTCCACCGAAAGTCCACCACAGTGATACAATCTAATGAAACGGTCGTACAAAAACCTCTATTCCACTCGAGTGAACACAAACTCCAGCAGAGAGAGAGAAACAACACTTCAACACACTGATATTAGAAGAAACTCAGATCTTCTCAACACTCAAACATTCAGTTTGGATGAAATGCTTTCTGATGTAACACTGTTTGAAGAAATATATCTGATGATCTGTGACCTCTGAGGTGACCTTTGACCTCTTTTATCATGGATGATGTTGTGAGTTTCTCATAATGATCTTCTGTTCTTCATATGAAGCTCAATCATCATGATTCACAGAAAAACCTGCAGCTTCAAATAAATTAATCAATAATTCTGAACATTTCATATGCACATTGTTTAATCTAGTGTCACATGACCTGATTATGAGTCCTGATGAACATGTCAACCTTCATCAAAACACCAATATGTATCTTTTTTTTTGTTTACCCTAAATACAGTAAAACTTTTTCTCATTGTTAACATGTTTTTAAAGATGTAGTACATAACTGTACTCACAAAGAAATAATTATTGTGTTTGACAAATATGTTTAAAATTATTGACTTTCATGATACTATAGTCATTTTAGGGGCCTAAAAAAAATCTTTTATTTTTCTTCCTTAAGTTGGCCACCATTTTGAGATCACATGACCAGCTGAATGCTGCTCACTTTCCCTGCGTCCCAATGTCCATACTATCCATCCTAAATAGTATGTGAGATTAAAATAAGTGTGTCCCAAAGCATAGTATGTTGAAAAGAGTATGCCAAAAGTCCCCGGATGGTCTACTATTTCCGGTAGATTTTCGAAGTGTGGATCCGTGCACACTATAAAGGCTAATAATGCCCACAACCCATTGCGCTTTGGATGAGGATTCAGTTCAGAGCTACAAACACGAGTAAAAAGTGTTAAAAAACTACAAAACATGGCGGATATGCGCGACCGACGCTGAGAGGTTTGAGTGACTAATAATCAGTTCAACCTGATAGAAAATATTTATTTAATGTTATCCATGTTATATTTCATCTGCAATACCAATGTGGACTTTTATAAAGATCCGATTGGCCATTAACTTTGAAATGCATCATTATGCATTAATATGAGGAGAGTTCTCCACATGAAAGACCCGCGACTGCAGATCAACGTGCTACTGCATTTCTCTCCGATACGGTAGGGAATTACCTAAATGAAATGTGGATGATGTAAGATGATTGACAGGCCAGTTTACGGTGACAGGATGCGACAGAGAGCAAAGACGCAATTGTATGAAGTGATAGTATGTCCCAAAGCTTGTCTACTCTTTTGCTACACACTCAAAAGTATGTACTTTTTGTTCACAGAAAGAGTACATACTTTTAGGCCGTAGTAGAAGTAGGCGAATTGGGACGCAGCATCAATCTTGGTCACATATTATCAGAAACATTCACCTTATATAAATGAATCATGCATGAGAGTGAATAGATTATTTCTACAGCGGCACTGAAAGCTGAAAATGCTTCATCCACACTGACAGATGTTCATATAAAGTCAAACGCTAGTGTCATATCAGCCTGTCAAACATAAACAAAAAACATCTTATAATTAAAATTAAAAATATTTTAAATAATCAATATTTACAATTATTACAAACAACATCAATCTGTAAAATCTTAGGTTGCACTTTATTTCGAGGGTCACTTTTGATATCCTACTAACTATAAGTGACTTGTCAACTACATGTCAACTAACTCTCATTAGTGTATTAGTAGACTGTAGTAGACTGTTAGGTTTGGGTTCGGGTAAGTAGAATAAGTTGACATGTAGTTGTAAAGTTACTTACAGTCAGTAGAATGTCTAAAGTAGACCACTGAAATACCAAATCTTATATGTAGAGAGTTTATTAGTTTGTTAGCAGCTCACGCTGTTGTAAATCCTGCCCACTTCTTTGCATTGTCACACATGCTTCAGTGCTCTGAGAGTGTTTATAGTGCTGTGAGTTTAACACTTCATGACTGAGAGCAGAACAGAACACAATCTTCATCATCACACAAGACAAAAGAACAACAATGAACAAAATCACCTTCTTCATCTGGACTCTGACTCTCTGCATTCAGGGTAAATATCTTCTATAAATATCTTGAAAAATAAACAACCACATCTCATTTACAGTCCAATAACCATTAATGACTAAAATATGTTAATTTCAGAGAGCTGGGGACAAGTGACAGTGACTCAGAATCCAGCAATAAAATCCATCAAACAAGGAGAAACTGTTACAATCAGCTGTAAAACCAGTCAGCCGATTTCTGGCTGTAGTGACTGTGTGTCTTGGTATCAGCAGAAACCTGGAGAAGCTCCTAAACTCCTCATTTATGACATAAGAAGACTTCAGTCAGGAACTCCATCTAGATTCAGTGGCAGTGGATCTAACTATGGCAGTGATTTCACTCTGACCATCAGTGGAGTCCAGACTGAAGATACAGGAGATTATTACTGTCAGAGTTACCACAGTGGTGGAGTGTTCACACAGTGATAAAGAGTGGTACAAAAACCTCGGTCAGTCAGACGTCACAGTGATGCACTGATACAGCTGAGAGATACTGCAGCTGCTGATGGAGGATCACAAACAACACAATGATAATGTTTAGCAAAGTTTCTAAAGACTTTAAAGGTAAATGTAATATATAAGATTTAAATACATTCTCTTAACCCAGTTTATTGTTCATTGACTACTCTTATTATGCCATTCATAGGTTTATTTCCCCTAAATGTGTAAACATTGAAACTCCCAGGCACCATCAAGACATTGAGAGCGTCCGCTCAGATCCATCAATCTCTTTCCAGATGAGACCATGACTGACACGTTACATGTGAAAATACCTTCAGCTTCAGTTACAGAGTGAAGACCAAAATTCACTGCATTTAGACCCACAAAGATTAATCAGGTCTTGAACGTGTCAAGGCAAACAGGGCATTGGATCCTCCTACAGCTGACCCTCCAATTCTGAAGGGGGAATTAAACACAAAGTAAAACACAAACAAACACACACTTTACACAATATTTGTACATATATCTGTAAAAGACTTCAATCAGCTTGACATGTGTAAATTGTAGGGTTAGTGATGTCACCAACCCAGGAAGAAGCTCGTTGTAGTCCCTACCAGCCGTTTGTTGTAGTCCTTAAACAGAATTCTTTAAAAGAAAATATCTCCCTTTGCTTTGAACTTTGAGCGTTGTAACTTTGCAGATGTTGTTTATGCTCAAACAGCAACATTACACACTAACTAAAGTTAAAAAAGTCAAATCATAATCAACCACCCCTTTAAGAAATGTGCATTGTGCAATAAATAAATACTCCAAATAAAGTTTAATTATAATTTTATATCAGTAAGTTCTAAGTGATATGTCAATAAATATGTTAATGGATTTGAAGGATACTTGGTTTGAAATAAATGTATTTTAAACAGATTTTGGTATAGGGCCAGCATGGGAAGTGGGAGTGCTGTGGACCAGCTACACCAGCACAGTTTTTCTTGACCAGTTAGACCAGCACTAAACCAACCTGGACCAACATGGCATTCATGCTGGTTTATGCTGGATTTTTCAGCAGGGTGAGTTGACATTATCGTCCCACTCTCTTATCTGTCACCTTCCTCCAATGCATTAAGTATGGAGGGGATATTAATATACTTCCCTCATAATTCAGGAATGGGTGAATTGTCAGAGCAGAAAGTGGACTTTGTCGCCATTAGAGTCCCACTCTCTTATCTGTCGCCCCTCCAGCACAAGTCAGTGATAGTGTAGACGTGGAGCTGAACTCTACAGGCCCTTCAGGAGCAGGTTTGGACACTAAACAAATGAGACAAACATTATAGTCTTTATCCGCCTTGTTTTTAACATAAGAGCATGCAATGAAATGTTTATTTTGGGAATTGTCTTTGAAATGTCTTTGAGAGTGAGCTGCAGTCTTCAGGATAATGATTTAAATAGAGAGAGTTGCTTTGCATTGTCACACATGCTTCAGTGCTCTGAGAGTGTTTATAGTGCTGTGAGTTTTCATCTGGACTCTGATCTGTATATCAGGTATACAGTGAAACTCTGACTCGCTTAAAACTAAAAATACTAAAGTTTTATATTTTATGAATATGACGTCTATTTCTAATATGACACATCATTTTTCTATTGCCTTGATGTACTTTACATTTGAATATATTCATTTCTCTTCCAGGCTCCAGTGGACAGATCACAGTTACTCAAACTCCTGTAGTTCATACAGTCACACCAGGAGAAACTGTTGTGATGAGATGCTCCGCCAGCACTCCTTTAACAGGCTGTAACCCACCCTGTCTGTCCTGGTACTTACAGAAACCTGGAGAAACTCCTAAACTCCTGATTTATTATATAAACAGACTCCAGTCAGGAACTCCATCTAGATTCAGTGGCAGTGGATCTGGCAGTGATTTCACTCTGACCATCAGTGGAGTCCAGACTGAAGATACAGGAGATTATTACTGTCAGAGTTACCACAGTGGTTATGTGTTCACACAGTGATAAAGAGTGGTACAAAAACCTCGGTCAGTCAGACGTCACAGTGATGCACTGATACAGCTGAGAGATACTGCAGCTGCTCATACAACACAATCACACACAACACTGATCAGTGATGGAAGGGGTTCATCATAAAAGACAACTACCTTAACAGTTTTGGTTTTTGTTTCTGTTTTTTCTTCCGCAAAATTAACAAACTTCAATCTTTACGTATTCATTTAGAAGACACTTTTTCCTCAAACTGACCTGAAATGAGGATCTACACCAGCATTTGATCATCAGTGAGTCAGAAATACTGCTCATGTCTCTGTGTTTGAATGTAATAATGAATGATATAAAGCAACCCCCATGCCTCGATGACATTCAGATTTGAAGATTTGGGTTTGGGTTGCTAGGGTGCTCAACCATGGTTGCTAGGGAGTGGCTAGGAAGTGTTGAAGGTGATTCATGATTGGCTGTTTGCTGCCCCGAGTCAAATGAGAGCACCCTCATGTTTCGATGACACTGTGCTGCAAAGATATCCATCAGGGCCTTTCATAATGGCAGTCTATGGAATCAGTTGCTAGGGTGCTGTAAATGGTTGCTAGGGCGTGGCTAGACTGTTTCCATGGTGATAATTAAAGACTACTTGCCATTTTGAGTCAAAAGAGGCAATCCGCTTGTCTATACGATGATCTGATCTACAGATATTCCTCTCACCTTTTTCAGTGGAAGTTCATTCATTGGCTGCTTGCTAACCAGAGTCAAATGAGTCCACCCACAAGTCTCGATGACATTCAGATACAGAGATATGACACAGTCACACAGTTTGTCGCAATGTTAAGTCAGTGGGATTTTTCACCCGATTTTTCACCTGCTGTACGAACATCGTACGCCCAATCGCTTATAAAAGCAATAGCAGCGATGTCCTTGATCTGACACCTCATTCATGGCTCTACGACAAATGGTGTGGGACGAGTTACGTGCCGAAATTTCTATGGAATAAAGAAGAAGAAGAAGAATATGAGAGACAACAGTGTGCTTCGTCTTTCAGGCAAGCACCACTAATAATAATCCCAGATCCTAACAGCCTTTTCACTGGAGGAAAACAGCTGTAGTGGGATGAGGGGGGAATGCAGCAAAAGTGGATGGGACTTGGGAAACCATCTTGTATTATTCCCGCATCTCATTATGTAAACTGTATTTATGACAAAGACCATAAATACATACAACCATAAATACAAAGATCTATGACAAAGAGTTGTCATAATATGATAATCAGATTAAACATATTGGTGCTAAAAGATGTGTAGATAACAAAAACAGATCACAGGGGATAACTTCAACACAAACACTTCAACACTGATGATACCGGACACAGAACTAGAGAAAACTGGGCTTAAAGGGTTAGTTCACCCAAAAATGAAATTTCTGTCATCAATTACTCTCCCTCATGTCGTTCCACACCGTAAGACCTTCATTCATCTTCAGAAACACAAATTAAGATATTTTGGATGAAATCCGAGAGGAATATGACTCGTCCATAGACAGCAATATAATCAAGGTCCAGAAAGGTACTAAAAACATAGTTAAAATAGATAACGTGACTGCAGTGGTTCAACCTTGATGTTATGAAGAGACGAGAATACAAAAGAAAACAAAACAAAAATAATGTCTTTATTCAACAATATCTTCTCTTCTGTGTCATTCTCATATGCTGTTTACTTCCAGCGCTTCCAGTTTCTACATCAGAACGCCGACTCAGTAATGTAAAAACATTTCCTTGTTATGGTGAGCAGCTGTCCCATGGGAAACAAAATAAAAAATTATTGATAAAGTGATGATTACATGGTGACAGAGTGTTAATTTATTTTTTACATTTTAAAGTTCAGGCTTGGGTAAAGTGATGAAATGTCTCGAAACGAGTTGAATACGGTACAAGAAATCTCACACAGAACAGAATAAAATCGCTAGAATGTAAAATAAGGTAAATGTGATGACACTGAACATATTTGATCAATCTTAGCAGCTCACGCTGTTGTAAATCCTGCCCACTTCTTTGCATTGTCACACATGCTTCAGTGCTCTGAGAGTGTTTATAGTGCTGTGAGTTTAACACTTCATGACTGAGAGCAGAACAGAACACAATCTTCATCATCACACAAGACAAAAGAACAACAATGAACAAAATCACCTTCTTCATCTGGACACTTTCACTGTTTATTCAAGGTAAGACTGATAAAAACTGACTCTGGTTTTGGTGTTCTTGTAAAAGTATATGATGGTAGTAGTTTTAAACACTAATTGTTTTTCTTTTCTCTTCTTCAGAATCCAGAGGAGTGACTCTGACTCAACCTGAAGTTAAAACTGTCCAACAGGGTCAAACAGCTACAATAGAGTGTAGTTTGGATGTTGCACTAACTGATAATGACTTAGCCTGGTATCAGCAGAAACCTGGAGAAGCTCCTAAACTCCTGATTTATGATATAAACAACCGTTATACTGGAACTCCATCTAGATTCAGTGGCAGTGGATCTACATACGGCAGTGATTTCACTCTGACCATCAGTGGAGTCCAGACTGAAGATACAGGAGATTATTACTGTCTGAGTTTACACTATCCAAACAGTCAATATGTGTTCACACAGTGATAAAGAGTGGTACAAAAACCTCGGTCAGTCAGACGTCACAGTGATGCACTGATACAGCTGAGAGATACTGCAGCTGCTGATGGAGGATCACAAACAACACAATGGTGTATCAAACCTTTCAGAGACTTTATTTATTATGATGTATTAAGTAAACATGTAACATACAATCTTATATCCCTTACTAAACTGGACTAAAATGTGGACAAAATGTGAGTGCTGCTCGTCCCTGTAAAACTTTCCACTACAATATGATCTGTATTATTTACTGGGAAAGTCAATCCCTTTAATTGCACTTCCATACTTCACCACTAGAGGGTCACATGTCTTTTATATAACCGAGTTTTACACACCTTTCCTTTAAGAGCGTGGCTGCATCCAAAATCACATTCTTCCCTACTATATAGTAGGTCAAAAACAGTATGTAACAAAAAAAGTATGTCTGAATTCACAGTACTCTAGGGCTGTGTCCGAAATTGCCCCCTATACCCTTAAATAGGGCACTATTTGAGGAGACAGCCATTTGTAGTGGTGTCCGAAACCATAGTGGACGTTACTGAGTGGACTCATTCAATCCCACAATGCAATAACGGCTAGAGAATACCCACAATGCAATGTGAGAGTCGCCAAATAAATGACTGCGTCTGACCAGAGGATGGCGACTGCAGCTGAATCATCCATCCATCCATCCATTTGTGTGGCTTACTGTCTATATGGTAATATCATACAGGTATAAATTAATTTTTACTTGATTATTAAAATGTTTAATTAAGGTTTATACATGCAAGTTTTCATGACAGAGTTAAATATACATTTTTCATTACTACTGGAGCTGTCAGTTTGTTAAGTTTCAAATGATTAATAAACATCAAACGCAAACTATGTAAAAGCGGCAGCCCTTCCGGCGCACTCAGTGTCCGAATTCACTCACTCATTTTCACTCACTCCTTCAAGTGGACTATATTAGTGGACTAATGTAGGGAATAGTGAATGAGGGTATAGGGGGTGATTTCGAACACAGCATAGGTGTTCTCTTGGCGTGTTTGTTGTGTTCCTACGGTAATGCTGGCACTTTAAACTAATAAATGTTGACTGCTTTGGTAAACCGAATTAATAATTAAAGACATGTTTACATAAATGTTTTATTGGAATTTTTCAGGACGTTATGTACAGTTATTAACTGTATTTGTATTTTTTGTTGTTTAAATGTAAATGCTTCGATTAGCTTATGGACATGCCCTGTTTTACATGTAAATGTGTATTATGTGTGTCTTTACAGGAATGTTTGGGCTTGCTTTTAAGTCCATATATCTTTAATTATATAAATAAAAATAAAAGAAATACAAATAATTTTTATCTTTGTTTTTTTTGTACCATGGGTGTATATCAACAAGGATGGCACTCTTAGTGTTTATTCATTTATTAGTTAAAGCTGCTGTCCGTAACTTTTTTTGGTTAATGATTATCCAAAATCAATTTTTGAGCAAGTACATAATCATCCAGTGTTCAAAACTATCTCCTTACCTTAGCCCGATTCACAATGGTAAGCTTGTTATAATGTTTTAAATTTCGGATGGTACTGGTGGGTTTCCGCAGGAAATTCGAGCATGCCGCCGTTCATCTTTGCGTCATTACGTCACGCCTATTTACATAAAGAACGAGTCCAAGCTAGTAGACTATATTGCATGTGAGGCGGATCATTTATAGCCTTTTCTCACAGCAGCTGCAATAACTAAACTTATCATTTTGATGGCGGATTGAATGGTTTGACAAATTAACGTTAGAGATTAGACTGTACAGAAATTGAAATCTACAGAATACACAATAAATACACAGTCACACAATGCTGATGTTGTTAACATTAACAATTTGAGAATAAAGTATAACAATAATAATAATTTGCACGGTTTGACGTGACCCGATCTAAGCGTTCATTAGATTTAATCACCACTGGCAGCGCAAATTTTTTTTTATGTTTTTTTTTTTTTCAGTTGGTCAGAACAGAAGTGGCAGACATGTTACTAAATTCTTACTTTGGTCATACTTCAAGACTACAATCTGTGATTCCGAAGTAGTTTTCACACCGGTGTGCTGACTGACACCAAACATTAGATTCATCTGCGCTGAGGAGCCGTGCCGAGGCACAACCCACATAAAAATTATAATTCCACAAATAACTGCAATTGCAGGTTTCAAACAGAGATGGCGACAAAGAGGCAAAACTTACGGACTGCAGCTTTAATGATTTGTGCATGATTGTGTCATGACTTTACTTGAGGGGCACATCATACTTAATTCACTGTTAACTACTTACCAAAGTCAGCTCATGATTTATCGTTAACTTACTATCAAATACACATGTTCTAGTACAACTAGTATTGTACAGTTAAGGGCTGATGTTGTGTGGCTTTTCATAAAGTCAGAGAATGGAGGTACAGTATCATCACGGCCTGCGGAGAGTGAACTGTACTGATACCCAGCCAACGTTCCCTGACCTTAGTGCATGTTTCCTGTTTGGTTATTTTTTTGGGAACCGATTCCTCAGGAACTGATGCAAGTCACAGTAGGTTTAGTTTGATGGGAAAGAATATCACAAAACAGATTAAGACCTTTTAACATAAATTATTAGTTGATTTAGTATTTTATATGTTTGATAAGGAGGATCAGTGAAAATAATGACAAACTAATCCTGTGCCTTTCAGTAATGTTTATAACGAAGCTGATGATGTCAGTAGTTTACATTATGACAATAATAAATTGTTTAAATTTATTTCAAAGTCCAAATATTTCTTATTCCTTCTTATAGAGACTGTTTGATTTAGTTTACCCTAAAATGTTAATTAATGCAATAATTATCAAACGTATTAACGTGTAGTTAAGGCTGTTGTTTTCATGCATGAATCCTTATGACTCCTGTCATAGTTAATGATCACTCTTTATTAGTTCATGATTAGTTCATATCTTCATTAATCATGAGTTCATGTTGAAGTAGTTCATGTACTGTTATTGTAAAGTGTAACCAAGTTCATAGATAATATTCTGATATAGTATGTATGTACATTATGTAGCAGAGACTTGGTCACATGTTTCCTCATATATTTTTCAGCACTGGTAATGAATAAACCAATCACAGTTGTGTTATTAAAGCCACAGTCAAACTGTCAGTCAAACTGGTCACATGAATGAATATGGACACAGAGATGGACGTTCATCTGCACATCCTCAGTGTCTCAGTAGTCAGAATAAAAATAAAACTACTGAACTAACTAAAAATAACATTAGTCAGAATGTAAATGATCATTCTGTAACTCTAGTGTATATTAGTTTGTCTGTTGTAAATCCTGCCCACTTCTTTGCATTGTCACACATGCTTCAGTGCTCTGAGAGTGTTTATAGTGCTGTGAGTTTAACACTTCATGACTGAGAGCAGAACAGAACACAATCTTCATCATCACACAAGACAAAAGAACAACAATGAACAAAATCACCTTCTTCATCTGGACTCTCACACTGTTTGCTCAAGGTAAGACTGATAAAAACTGACTCTGGTTTTGGTGTTCTTGTAAAAGTATATGATGGTAGTAGTTTTAAACAATAATTGTTCTTCTTTTCTCTTCTTCAGAATCCAGAGGAGTGACTCTGACTCAACCTGAAGTTAAAACTGTCCAACAGGGTCAAACAGCTACAATAGAGTGTCATATAGATGTAGGAATATACAGCAGCTACTTAGCCTGGTATCAGCAGAAACCTGGAGAAGCTCCTAAACTCCTGATTTATTATATAAACAGACTCCAGTCAGGAACTCCATCTAGATTTAGTGGCAGTGGAACAACAAATACTGGCAGTGATTTCACTCTGACCATCAGTGGAGTCCAGACTGAAGATACAGGAGATTATTACTGTCAGAGTTTACACAACATCAACAGTAAATATGTGTTCACACAGTGATAAAGAGTGGTACAAAAACCTCGGTCAGTCAGACGTCACAGTGATGCACTGATACAGCTGAGAGATACTGCAGCTGCTGATGGAGGATCACAAACAACACAATGACAATGTTTAGCAAAGTTTCTAAAGACTTTTAAAATTAATATAGTAAATATAAAATGTATATGTAGTTGTTTATTTTATATGAAAAAAACGTTAGTGCTCATATGAATTATGGCAGCACTGGGATGTTTTATTGTTTGTGTTTCAGATCACAGTATGAGAGCGATGTGGAGTGAAGCAGAAATAGCAGTTGTTTTTAATGTGTTTTCTCTCACTCCAGGATTGAAAGAAGTGGTTTCTTTCTCCAGTGGTTGTGGGAAAAATATGCAAACTAACTAATCAGATTTAGTCTGAAAGGTAAGTTAGAAAGTTCTTGCTTATAGAAGTGTTATATAAAAGTAATATGACATTCACAGTCGTGCTGCTCTTCATGTCTATGGTAGAATCACAGCCGTGCTGATATTCAGTATAACTGCACTCTTGATCATGTGAAACTGATTAAATGTGGCAGGATGAAAAAAAACAGCACAACACCTTCAATCTTTTAAACACAACTTCAGCAAGGGCGTGTAACACTAATAAAAATATGGCAGTGTCTATTTGTGTCACAGTGCTGTGTTGTTAACGCACACAAACACGAAGGGAAACAGGCAGTCTTTAATAAATCCACAGGAATATCATCAACCAGAGAACAGCAATCCAACAAACTGAACCATAGACAAGACCCGACAGCAATGAACAGAAACAAAGGAACTGAAGTATACCGGAAAACAAGGATAATTAACGACACACACCTGAACTGAATGATGAATCAAATTAACAATCATGACAACAAACTCAACAGGGGGAAAGTGAAAACTGAAACAAAGTCCAAACTAAGTGAGACTGTGACAGATTCATACTCACAACAAATTCATACTCACAAAACAAAATGGCATCCACCTCCCTACAAACATCCCACATAAATATAACAGGTTTCAGGTCAAAAACACTCAAAGTAAAGCCACTAAACTCACTTTCACTGTACAATTCAACAAACAACTAGAGTGTCAAACAATTCTTTGGGCCCCGGACACAGGAGAGATCTGTGTGGAGGAAATATCCTCAGTCTCTCTCCAAGTGAAGGTACTGTGGGTCTCTTTTACTCCAGGAGTCTGTTCCAGAAAACAAGGTTAACTTACCGTCACATAAACCCTGAACTCTCGGTTGATTAACCCAAACCATGTTTACTCGAGGTATGCTGGTTCCAAACCCGCAGTCTGAAGTAAGTTCAGTCAAACCAAGGAAACTGACCAAACAACATTCTCAACCGAGCGTCGAATCCAGGAGTCAAGGAATGGAGCACACAAGGAATAAAGTATACAGCAAGAGACCCCCCGGCTCTTAATGCATCGTGTTTCCTTCTGGAGCATCAGTGAATGTTTGAACCTTTTTTATAGTTGTGTTTGAGTCCCTCAGTTGTCCTCAAAGTGAAAAGATGGATCTAAAAATCATACAGTCACTGCTGGAAAGGGTTCAAATATGCAGAAGATGCTGGAAAACTGAAGAATTTGCAGGATGTGGAGGATTTTTCCTAAGAACAGAGCTCAGTTTAACTGTTCAGGACAAACAAGGGACTCATGAACAACCATCACAAAACAAAAAAAAAAACGTCGTGGATCATCCTGAGGGGTATTGCACAAAAGCAGGATAAGGGATTAAGCTGGGATTTTCCAGTTATCCTGGCTGAATTTAGCCCTGACTCAGTTGCATGAAAGCAGGCTAAATTAAGCTATATTAAGTTACTATGGAGATTTACTCTTTGCTCCAGATCAGGCTAACAACCAGGCTAAGATTAATCCTAGTGATTTATCTGTTAGTTCTGCTGTCAATCCTACTAGAAATTAATGTGTTTCAGTCACTCCATGGTCTTCTGTAAATATGTTGCATCATTTTAATTATCCTGCATTAAAATACTAGATATACTGTCATTCATCTAATTATGGCTACTGTTATTTTACTGTTATTATGAAGACTGCTGTTCATATTGCTGTCAGAGGTTTGATGAATACATATATTATTGCAGTTTGTTTTGATTTAGCCAATCATTTAATAAAGGATAATGTATGTCACTCTTTCATGAGTACATGTATTTTATTTGGCATTGGTAGCACACACTGTGTGTTTATCTTCACAAATTCTAGTTCCACTTCACTGGATCAATAACTATGTAGTGTACTGGACATTCATGAGAAAGGTGGGAGACCACAATGTTTCTGGAGCTTTGGAGAGAACAAATAACGATGATTAATACATTGTGTTACAGGTTCATTGTGAATATGAGACTTTTTTTAAATGCTAAAATCAGTACAGACAATAAAATATGTCAGCAGACACTATTCACCTAATTTGTACATTTTTTTTTTTTTCACCAATCAAGTCACTTACCAGCCTGCAACATGTTCTTGTACTTAATCTTGACTTGCTGCCAGGTCCTTTTTTTTGGCCAGACATGTTTGTTCTTTAAGATTGATAGATAAATAAAAGAGATAAAAATAGATCAAATTATAGATTAGATAAAATCAATTAGATAGAAAAGAACCTAAATAAAAATAGATAAGAGTAGATAGATTAAATAGACAGATAAAATAAACTACACAGATAAAATAGATGCACATAGTGGATAAGTGTTTGCAATTAATCTTCATGATAAATTTCCTGAGTAACATGCATGTCCACTGCTCACATTTAAGGAAAAGTGTTAATTTGTGGAAATGACAAGTAACTCGTTGAATTGTAGTTATGATGGTTTCAGTGGAGCACTGGTTATTTGGAGCATGTTATGATCTTATAACTATAATTGTTGTCTTTTTTTTTTTTTTAGAAAAACAAAAAAGGTACTGGTAATTTTCTGCCAGGACATTGCCTGTTAAGTTGTAACCCTGTGTAACCCTAAAACACAAAATGCAATGTGTAATTTAAAACAGGTAAAAAAAAATCAAAAAAATAATTAAAATACATAAAATGTAATTGTTCAAAAATGTGTAATTGTTCAATAATTCAATGTGGAATTTAAAAATACAAATATCTGATCATAAAGATGTTTATATTATTTTTACAAATAAAATATTTTTATATTTTTTATGAACAAATCTAAATTAACATTACAAAATCATATTTTTTATGTGTATACTACGCAAAAACGCAATGACATCACAACGTCATTTAGCAACTTTTAGCAACAAATCGACCCGCCTTTAGCAACTTCCTCTGAAAATGAGTTGGCAACACTGATTATATGTTTCACCTCTTCATATGTTTCCATTAGACGCTGTTGCTCACGGGTTTTATCCATTTTTGCATCATTGATTCTGTGATCGATCCTGTGGTCTGTTTAAGAATGCCGTGAACGTGCACTTATCCCGACTATCTAAACCTGGCTTGACATAGCTGCACATACTCATCCTGGCTCAGCAAATGTGCAACGGACTAAGCCAGGATGCGCTGATTAAACTAATTCAAGCTGCGCTTTTTCTGTTATCCTGGCTTTCTTAATTCTACTTTTGTACAATACCCCTCTGGTAACCACACACAGTATTAAGAATCAGGGGTATGCAAACTTTTGAATGGGGTCATTTTTATAAATTCAGCTATTTTTTTGTCTTGTGGAGTTTATGTAAACATCTGTTATGTGAAATAGTTTATTCAGCACAGTACTAAATAAAAAAATAACATGCAATTTTCATGATCCTTATTTTGTTAAAATGATTAACATTTTTGCAGATTCTGCAAGGGGTATGTAAACTTTTGAGCTCAACAACATTATAAAAATGAAAAGAGCCTCAAGATAAATGCTTCAGATAAATAAAGTTTTGAGCTGCAAATGATTTCTTCACATTCATTTGAAATTGTCCTGTATCATTTTCAGCAAACGGTTGTAATAAAGGCGAGGGACGGATCTATTCGCAGCGGTGTTTATTTATTTAACAGAGCTCAATATACTCAGATCACTAGAAACAGAACAACCGCCGTATATTGCAATCATTGTGAGCACAAGTTGTAATTGCTGCCGAATCATGAACACGTTTGTTTCTCCTCAACTGAGTATGTGACATTAAAGGGTTAGTTCACCCAAAAAATTAAAATAATGTCATTAATTACTCACCCTTATGTTGTTCCAAACTAGTAAGACCTTCGTTCATCTTCAGAACACAAATTAAGATATTTTTGATGAAATCCGAGAGATTTTTTTTTTATCCCATAGAAAGCAACATAATTTCCATCATTCAAGGTCCAGAAAGGTATTAAAGACACCGTTAAAATAGTCAACGTGACTACAGTGGTGCAACCTTAATGAAAGCAATGACATAACATTAAGGTTTGTTTTGTTTTGTGCGCAAAAACAAAACAAAAATAATGACTTTATTCAACAATCTCTTCTCGACCCTGTCAGACTCATACACAGTGAACGCAGTGCAGAGCTTCTGTGTCTATGTCCGAACGCCGGCTCAGTATTGGGCAGCATGACGCATGCCTGTGATGCTGACGCAGGAGCCGGCCAATACTGAATCGGCGTTCTGACGTAGAACCTGGAAGAGCTGCAATGTAAATAGTGTAGCAGAATGACAGGGGAGATGAATTTGTGGAATAAAATCATTATTTTTGTTTTGTTTTTGAACACAAAAAGTATTCTCGTCGCTTCATAATATTAAGGTTGAACCACTGCAGTCACGTCGACTGTTTTAACAATGTCTTTAGTATCTTTCTGGACCTTGAATGACGGAAATTTCGTTGCTTTCAATGGATGATAAAAAAACCTCTTGGATTTCATTAAAATAACTTAATTTGTGTTCCGAAGATGAACGAAGGTCTTACAGATGTGGAACAACATGAGGGTGAGAAATTAATGACAGAAATTTCATTTTTAGGTGAACAAACCCTTTAATAAATAGAGCTGATGACTTTGATGCCATCACTGATCAGTCTGACAGTAGTTAGTTGTCTCTTTTCTCATCTATCTATCTATCTATCTATCTATCTATCTATCTATCTATCTATCTATCTATCTATCTCTTTTCTCATCTATCACTTTTCTCATCTATCACTTCTCATCTATCTATCTATCTATCTATCACTTCTCATCTATCTCTTTTCTCATCTATCACTTCTCATCTATCTATCTCTCTATCTCTCTTCTCATCTATCACTTCTCATCTATCTATCTATCTAAACTCATTCAAACTCATAAACTTATCTATCTATCTATCTATCTATCTATCTATCTATCTATCTATCTATCTATCTATCACTTCTCATCAATCTCTTTTCTCATCTATCACTTCTCTATCTATCTATCTATCTATCTATCTATCTATCTATCTATCTATCTATCACTTCTCATCTATCTCTCTTCTCATCTGTCATTTCTCATCTATCTATCTCTCTATCTCTCTTCTCATCTATCACTTCTCATCTATCTATCTATCTAAACTCATTCAAACTCATAAACTTATCTATCTATCTATCTATCTATCTATCTATCTATCTATCTATCTATCACTTCTCATCAATCTCTTTTCTCATCTATCACTTCTCTATCTATCTATCTATCTATCAAAATAGATCTATCTATCTATCTGTCAAGCTAAATCTCTATCTATCTATCTCTCTATCTATCTCTCTATCTACCTATCTATCTATCTATAATAGCAACCACCCAGATCACCCAAGCAACCACCTTGAACACCATGGCAACAGCACAGCAACCACACAGAGCACCCTAGCAACCGCATAGCAACCACCTAGAACAGCATAGCAACTTCCTAGAATATTCTAGCAACCTCATAGCAATACCCTAGCAACCACCCAAAATACCTTAGCAACCATATAGCAACACCTTAGCAACCACCCCGAGTACCCTAGCAACTGCATAGTGACATCCTAGCAACCACCCAGGATACCTTAGCAACTGCATAGCAACACCTTAGCAACCACCCCGAGTACCCTAGCAACTGCATAGTGACATCCTAGCAACCACCCAGGATACCTTAGCAACCACATAGCAACACCTTAGCAACCACCCCGAGTACCCTAGCAACCGCATAGCAACACCCTAGCAACCACCCAGGATACCTTAGCAACCACATAGCAACACCCTAGCAACCACTCAGATTACCCTAGCAACCACCCAGAGTACAGTTGAACTGAGTTTGTTATGAACTGTAACATGACGACACATTCAGTCAGCTGCAGTATCTCAGTAAAGGCTGTTGAACTGAACTGTTAGACGCTCCATTACTGACACTGCAGTTCCACACAGTAGAAGAGCACAGTGTGTTTTAATGCTGCTGGAGCTCATGGATGTTGTTCAGTACCAGAGAACTGAGAAATCTTCCACCCTGAACACTGATATTGTGTCATTCAGAAACACAATTAAACCAAAGAGCTGCTGCAGTTTATTACATGAACTAATAATGAGCCCAGAACAGTGTAGAATGAATGATAGAAAGTGTTTGCGACTGATCTACTTAATCTAAATAATTTAAATATCAAGAGTCGCTTTGCATTGTCACACATGCTTCAGTGCTCTGAGAGTGTTTATAGTGCTGTGAGTTTAACACTTCATGACTGAGAGCAGAACAGAACACAATCTTCATCATCACACAAGACAAAAGAACAACAATGAACAAAATCACCTTCTTCATCTGGACTCTCACACTGTTTGCTCAAGGTAAGACTGATAAAAACTGACTCTGGTTAAAACTAAAAATACTAAAGTTTTATATTTTATGAATATGATGTGTGTTTCTAATATGACACATCACTTTTCTATTGCCTTGATGTACTTTACATTTGAATATATTCATTTCTTTTCACTTTCATGTACTTTTAATTTGAATCTATTAATTTCTCTCCAGGCTCCAGTGGACAGATCACAGTTACTCAAACTCCTGGAGTTCATACAGTCACACCAGGAGAAACTGTTGTGATGAGATGCAGTGTCAGCACTCCTTTAACAGGCTGTAGGAATACACAGCAACTACTTAGCCTGGTATCAGCAGAAACCTGGAGAAGCTCCTAAACTCCTGATTTATTATATAAACAGCCTCCAGTCAGGAACTCCATCTAGATTCAGTGGCAGTGGAACAGCAAATACTGGACGAGATTTCACTCTGACCATCAGTGGAGTCCAGACTGAAGATACAGGAGATTATTACTGTCAGAGTGTACACAGTGGTCCAGTGTTCACACAGTGATAAAGAGTGGTACAAAAACCTCGGTCAGTCAGACGTCACAGTGATGCACTGATACAGCTGAGAGATACTGCAGCTGCTGATGGAGGATCACAAACAACACAATGTTGTATCAAACCTTTCAGAAACATTATTTATTTATTTTGATGTACTAATCATGTAACATAATCTTTATATTATATAAATGTTAGTGGTGCTTGGTCCTGCAAAACTTGCCACTACAATGTAATCTAACTGCAGGAAAGTCTGTCACTTTAATTGCACTTCCATGCTTCATCACTAGATGGCGTGTCTGTTACATAACTGAGTTCTCTATCTGTCAGTCACTTTGATGTTGTGTCGATGTGATGACACTAGTGTAGTGTTTCTCAACCTTTTTTACTCGATGGCCTCCTCCTTCACCAAATCAATACTGCAGTGCCCCCCTAAGATGCCTGACATTTCCTCTTATACTGTACTTCCACAGCAAAGAGAGAAAAGTGTTTGCATTTAAGCCTTTTTATTAACAAAACATTAGTTTGCATTATTACCTTTATAACACATTATACATAAATGCTTCAAGTAAAGTTTCAGCACAATATTATTATTAAAAAAAAAAAATGTTTTTGTTTCAACTGTAAAACACTTTCTGAAATCTAAACTTCTAAATCTAAATCTAAACTTCATTTTTTTTTTTTTAAATTGTTAATTAAAAGGACTTACCGAGCACCAGTTTAGTTCCTCCACCGAAAGTCAACCACAGTGATACAATCTAATGAAACGGTCGTACAAAAACCTCTATTCCACTCGAGTGAACAACACTTCAACACACTGATATTAGAAGAAACTCAGATCTTCTCAACACTCAAACATTCAGTTTGGATGAAATGCTTTCTGATATAACACTGTTTGAAGAAATATATTTGATGATCTGTGACCTCTGAGGTGACCTTTGACCTCTTTTATCATGGATGATGTTGTGAGTTTCTCATAATGATCTTCTGTTCTTCATATGAAGCTCAATCATCATGATTCACAGAAAAACCTGCAGCTTCAAATAAAATAATCAATAATTCTGAACATTTCATATGCACATTGTTTAATCTAGTGTCACATGACCTGATTATGAGTCCTGATGAACATGTCAACCTTCATCAAAACACCATTATGTATCTTTTTTTTTTGTTTACTCTAAATACAGTAAAACTTTTTTTCATTGTTAACATGTTTTTAAAGATGTAGTACAACTGTACTCACAAAGAAATAATTATTGTGTTTGACAAATGTGTTTAAAATTATCGACTTCCATGATACTATAGTCATTTTAGGGGCCTAAAAAAAATCTTTTATTTTTCTTCCTTAAGTTGGCCACCATTTTGAGATCACATGACCAGCTGAATGCTGCTCACTTTCCCTGCGTCCCAATGTCCATACTATCCATCCTAAATAGTATGTGAGATTAAAATAAGTGTGTCCCAAAGCATAGTATGTTGAAAAGAGTATGCCAAAAGTCCCCGGATGGTCTACTATTTCCGGTAGATTTTCGAAGTGTGGATCCGTGCACACTATAAAGGCTAATATTGCCCACAACCCATTGCGCTTTGGATGAGGATTCAGTTCAGAGCTACAAACACGAGTAAAAAGTGTTAAAAAACTACAAAACATGGCGGATATGCGCGACCGACGCTGAGAGGTTTGAGTGACTAATAATCAGTTCAACCTGATAGAAAATATTTATTTAATGTTATCCGTGTTATATTTCATCTGCAATACCAATGTGGACTTTTATAAAGATCCGATTGGCCATTAACTTTTAAATGCATCATTATGCATTAATATGAGGAGAGTTCTCCACATGAAAGACCCGCGACTGCAGATCAACGTGCTACTGCATTTCTCTCCGATACGGTAGGGAATTAGCTAAATGAAATGTGGAGGATGTAAGATGATTGACAGGCCAGTTTACAGTGACAGGATGCGACAGAGAGCAAAGACGCAATTGTATGACGTGATAGTATGTCCCAAAGCTTGTCTACTCTTTTGCTACACACTCAAAAGTATGTACTTTTTGTTCACAGAAAGAGTACATACTTTTAGGCCGTAGTAGAAGTAGGCGAATTGGGACGCAGCATCAATCTTGGTCACATATTATCAGAAACATTCACCTTATATAAATGAATCATGCATGAGAGTGAATAGATTATTTCTACAGCGGCACTGAAAGCTGAAAATGCTTCATCCACACTGACAGATGTTCATATAAAGTCAAACGCTAGTGTCATATCAGCCTGTCAAACATAAACAAAAAACATCTTATAATTAAAATTAAAAATATTTTAAATAATCAATATTTACAATTATTACAAACAACATCAATCTGTAAAATCTTAGGTTGCACTTTATTTCGAGGGTCACTTTTGATATCCTACTAACTATAAGTGACTTGTCAACTACATGTCAACTAACTCTCATTAGTGTATTAGTAGACTGTAGTAGACTGTTAGGTTTGGGTTCGGGTAAGTAGAATAAGTTGACATGTAGTTGTAAAGTTACTTACAGTCAGTAGAATGTCTAAAGTAGACCACTGAAATACCAAATCTTATATGTAGAGAGTTTATTTTTTTATTTTTTATTTTCAGTTTATTTTTGTTAGCAGCACACACTGTTGTAAATCCTGCCCACTTCTTTGCATTGTCACACATGCTTCAGTGCTCTGAGAGTGTTTATAGTGCTGTGAGTTTAACACTTCATGACTGAGAGCAGAACAGAACACAATCTTCATCATCACACAAGACAAAAGAACAACAATGAACAAAATCACCTTCTTCATTTGGACTCTCTGTGTGTGTATTCAAGGTAAATGTTTCAATAAAATTTCATGCTAAAATATAATAATATTATCAACAGTGAATCTTATACAAATATCCTGCTTTTTCTAACAGGTTTCAGTGGACAGGTGACTGTGACTCAAACCCCTTCTGTAAAAACGGTTCAGATTGGTGAATCAGTGACTATAAACTGCAAAACAAACACAGTAGTGAGCAATGCCTGTACAGGTTCATATACTTGTATGGCCTGGTACCAGCAGAAACCTGGAGAAGCTCCTAAACTCCTCATATATGCAGCATCAATCCGTCATACTGGAACTCCATCTAGATTCAGTGGCAGTGGATCCAGAACTGATTTCACTCTGACCATCAGTGGAGTCCAGACTGAAGATACAGGAGATTATTACTGTCAGAGTTACCACTATATCAACAGTAAATATGTGTTCACACAGTGATAAAGAGTGGTACAAAAACCTCGGTCAGTCAGACGTCACAGTGATGCACTGATACAGCTGAGAGATACTGCAGCTGCTCATACAACACAATCACACACAACACTGATCACAGACAAACACTAATAACACTAGATCATTACAATCAACATCGATCTTGTGTTTATGAAGAGAATGAGTCAGTGTTTAATATGATCATCATGTTTTAGGTGTAATATATGATCCCTGTCAATCAAACTGAACAGACTGAATTCAGTCACTTCAGACGTGATGCTTTCCATTTGAGCCACAGAAAGATTTACATTCTTACACATGATTTGTAATCATGTATTTTTAAATGATTTTCATGACATTTTCATATATATTTTCATCACCACATTTTCAGCAGAAGTGAAACTGGTGTGTTCCAGTCCAGATCATGTGACCAATCAAACAGTGAGACTGAAAAGCCCATTTGCATTGTCAGGGTGGAGTGATTCTGATCCTCTCAGAATAGAGCAGCTCTGTCTCCAGAGACCATGTTCAAACCCCAAGAGCTTTATTTGACATTTCCTGCTACATCAAGCTTGTGAAAAGCACCTGCATCTTCATCTGTTAGTTGAATGATGTTGTCAGACACAAAGTGAACTTGTTGAGAAGCTTTATTGAATGTTACAGCAGATTGAAAGATCACACAGTGCTTTGACACGCCAGCTCTCTTTCAGTATTGAGTTGTAAATCACTACAGCTGCAGCACTAGACTCATGTGAATCCTGCCTGACACAGGACACTCAGATACGCTCATCTTCAGGAGAGAAACATCAGCACTCAGAGCTCTTGTGGAACGAGACCTCATGAGGAGCTCCATCATGTGTTACTCTGCAGACGTACACCTCTCCCTTTTCCCAGCGTGCTTTGCTGAGGGTCAGGACGCTACTGCGGCTGTAGCGGCCGTCCCGCTGGCTCTCTGCGCTGGTCACAACCCCCTCGGTGACCTCTGACCCGTCCAGTGTCCAGCTCACCAGCGCCCCCTGTGGAGAGTAAGAGCTCAGCAGGCAGAGCAGTGCGGCTGAGTCTCCAGAGATCTGCAGAGAAGAGGGCGGCAGCAGAGACACTGAGGGCTTCACTGTGGGACCAGCTGCAGGAGACAAACACAACACATTCACAAACACAAAGAAAACACACTGTTTCACTCACAGCATTTCAACAGCAGCAAAAATCACGACAATCTGATCCTTCATGTCATTCAACATCACTAGAGCTGATATAATGTATACAATACACAAACTACACAATCACTATATACATTTAAATCAAACCTCAGAAATGAAACTCAATATACTAAGACACTGACTGCTTTAATTCCAGCAGTTTTTGCATCCCAATATAAAGTATATTTTTACTTACATGAGACATTCAACTCAAAATGTAACTCAGTTTCAAAGTTTGACTAAAGCTCAGGCCAAATGATGATTATATCACTGATAAGAACTAGAAAACAATAATTGTAATTTGTAAATTGTACTTGAATTATAAAGCACTGAATTATAAGCACAACATGAGCAAAAGAGATTCAGTATCATTGACTGAAATACAGAAAGTAGCAACATTTACATTCTGATGTCAGATCTATTTTTTTCGCCATGTATGATATCTACAATAAAAATGAACTACATATGAACACAGTATAGAAATAAATAAAGGGAAATTAAACCTGTAATAAAGTGATTAAACTCACAGTGAGACTCATTATGGAAATGCATTTAGAATTTTTTTTTTTTTTTTGAAAGGAATAATGCTGTTCTTCTGAATGAATAAACATGACAATATCATTGTTTTAGATTAAATAATTATAAAACAATATCAGTAACACTTTACTTAAAGCCTTCATACACAATACATTTTAAAAGTATTTTAATGCATTAATTAATCTTTCTTTTATACATTATAATGTGTGTATGATCTCATGAATAATTATAACCGCAATTATAACACATTATAATACTTATCTATTCATTGTTACATTGTTACACAATGCATTAAGATACATGACAAACAACCATTTTCAGATGCAATAATGAATTTGCAAATATTATATTGCATTTTTGCATTTATAATGCACATTTTAATGCACAATTATTTATGAAAAGATACATATAAGGCATTATAACGTACATTATGAATACCTTTAAGGCTTCAAGTAAAGTGTTACCACAATATCTAATAATAATCGCCATTAATGTTTTTCTTGTTTCGACTTTAAATCATTTTAACTCTAAATTGTTCTTTATTACACTTTATTGTATGCTGACATAGTTACATTGTACTACTCAAATAAGTACTGAGTAATATTAATTAACTTCATGTACTTACTATAGAGTTACAGTTAGGGTTTGGTTCAGGGTTAGTTACTTGTATTTATGCATAATTTACTGTTATTACTATAAGTACATGTAGTAACGTGTAACTTCTTCACCTTAAAATAAAGTGTTATCTTTTTTTCTTAAATAGGAATTAAAAAACAGACTTACCGAGCACCAGTTTAGTTCCTCCACCGAAAGTCCACCACAGTGATACAATCTAATGAAACGGTCGTACAAAAACCTCTATTCCACTCGAGTGAACACAAACTCCAGCAGACAGAGAGAAACAACACTTCAACACACTGATATTAGAAGAAACTCAGATCTTCTCAACACTCAAACATTCAGTTTGGACTAAATGATTTTCAAAAAGGAGCAACAAACACACTTTCATTTAAACAAGCATTTATTGATCTCATTTACAACAGACATGATTCATTTTGGCTTTATATCCTATATTTCTCATTCGTTCTCTCGTTGTGTGCTAATATAACACTGTTTATAGAAATATATTTGATGATCTGTGACCTTTGACCTCTTTTATCATGAATGATGTTGTGGAGTTTCTCATAATGATCTTCTGTTCTTCATATGAAGCTCAATCATCATGATTCACAGAAAAACCTGCAGCTTCAGACTTCAATCTTCAGTCAAAATCTGTTCAAATATTGAGTTTACTGAATAGCCAAAGTCAACAGAAAGAGTCAACAATGAAAATATAAAAGGTATTTTGCATGTTCTACACAGTCAAGCATGTTTTCATATTCAGGTCTGTTATAAAAGTATCTGGACTCATTATGAATCTCCACACAAGATCATGAAACGTGAACAAGCTCTAATATGTCTCCATCTTTATCAGCCTGTTTCTTCTCCATTTGATGATTTCAGACACACATGAGGCTTCATGATAGATGGAGTGACACCATGAACTCTGATTAGAGATTCACAATCAGTCCTGATACTTTCTGAACAGACTCATGATTCATGATCGATCTTTAGTGATGGAGGTTCATCTAGTGGAAGTGTAGCAGTGATGATGGTCACATGACTGAATATGGACACAGAGATGGACGTTCATCTGCTCATCCTCAGTGTCTCAGTAGTCAGAATGAAAATAAAACTACTGAACTAACTAACATTAGTCAGAATGTAAATGATCATTCTGTAACTCTAGTGTATATTAGTTTGTCTGTTGTAAATCCTGCCCACTTCTTTGCATTGTCACACATGCTTCAGTGCTCTGAGAGTGTTTATAGTGCTGTGAGTTTAACACTTCATGACTGAGAGCAGAACAGAACACAATCTTCATCATCACACAAGACAAAAGAACAACAATGAACAAAATCACCTTCTTCATCTGGACTCTCACACTGTTTGCTCAAGGTTTGTGAAATACAGTTGTTGTTTTTTTTGTGTTGTTTTTTTTTTTGTTTTTTTAATTCTATTAAAATGTCAAATATCATTTTCATTTTTGTTTCTGTTTTCTTTCAGAGTGTAGAGGACAGTACACTGTAACTCAGAGTCCATCAATAACAGCAGCTCAACCAGGACAAGAAGTCAGAATAAACTGTAAAACCAGCAGTGCAGTGTATGGTGGTAGTTACCTACACTGGTACTTACAGAAACCTGGAGAAGCTCCTAAACTCCTCATATATGAAGCAACAAGCCGTTATACTGGAACTCCATCTAGATTCAGTGGCAGTGGATCTGGCAGTGATTTCACTCTGACCATCAGTGGAGTCCAGACTGAAGATACAGGAGATTATTACTGTCAGAGTGAACACTATCCAAACAGTGTATGGGTGTTCACACAGTGATAAAGAGTGGTACAAAAACCTCGGTCAGTCAGACGTCACAGTGATGCACTGATACAGCTGAGAGATACTGCAGCTGCTGATGGAGGATCACAAACAACACAATGACAAAGTTTAGCAAAGTTTCTAAAGACTTTTAAAATGAATTAATAGAGTGAATATAAATTTATATATAGTCATTTATTTTTTTTTATGAAATAACGGTAACACTTTACAATAAGGTTCATTAGTTAACATTAGTTAACTACATTATTTAACATGAACTAATAATGAACTGCACTTATACAGCATTTATTAATCTTTGTTAATGTTAATTTCAACATTTACTAATACATCATTAAAATCTAACATGAACAAACAAACAATTAACAACTGTATTTTCATTAACCAACATTAACGAAGATTAGTAAATACAGTAACAGATGTATTGCTCATGGTCAGTTCATGTTAGTTAATACATTAACTAATGTTTAACTAATGAACCTTATTGTAAAGTGTTACCGAAATAACTGTTAGTGCTGATATGAATTATGGCAGCACTGGGATGTTTTATTGTTTGTGTTTCAGATCACAGTATGAGAGCGATGTGGAGTGAAGCAGAAATAGCAGTTGTTTTTAATGTGTTTTCTCTCACTCCAGGATTGAAAGAAGTGGTTTCTTTCTCCAGTGGTCATGGAAAAAAAAATGCATACTAACTAATCAGATTTAGTCTGAAAGGTAAGTTAGAAAGTTCTTGCTTATAGAAGTGTTATATAAAAGTAATATGACATTCACAGTCGTGCTGCTCTTCATGTCTATGGTAGAATCACAGCCGTGCTGATATTCAGTATAACTGCACTCTTGATCATGTGAAACTGATCTGGCAGGATGAAATAAACAGCACCTGGAGATCACGTGACCCTTCGGCAGCAATGCACACACAGTCCTTCGCTCGTCTCACTTTGTCAGATATTGTATAATCCTGTCAGTAAATTCTGAACCACTCTTTATCTAGCCCACTATGAGCACCCCAGCAGTCAAGGACAATCGGAAAAGAGAGATTGAACAATCGCCAATAAAGAAAAAATTCAAAGATTCCACCATCTCCAGAGAGGATCTCAACGCTGCTATTGCTAACAGTATCAAGCTAGCGCTCAAAGAGCAACAAAGTACTCTCGATTCGGTTGTGGCTTCGACAGTAAGAGAAGCGATAGACTCTGTACTGATCCCAGCACTCCGTGATCTACATTTGGATAAACAAACGACCAACGATTCTGTTAAAGAACAAAAAGCAGAAGTTGAAAAGCTAGCCAACACGGCAAAACAGACACGTGACCGGGTCGATTCCTTTCAGGCTGCTGCACGTGAGGATAGGAGGACAGTCAAAAACTTAAGAAATCAGCTGGAACAACTCACCGGAAAAATGACGGACATTGAAGACAGGAGCAGGAGAAATAACGTACGACTGGTGGGTCTGCCTGAGGGGGGCGGAGGGCTCCGATGCAGCGGGCTTCCTCAGAGCTAATCTTTCCAGGTGGATCTCTTCACTGAAAGGCCGTGACATCGAGATTTTTTAGACTTTTAATTCTAAAAAAAAAACAAACAAACAAAAAAAACACTTTTCGCTTGGAATTATAAGGTTCTGGCAAAAAATGAATTGAAGCAATAATTTTCAAGAAACACAAACAGTTTGCTTATAATTTCCTTTAAAACATAAAATTAGTGTTGTAACAATGTGTTGACATGCATGAGAAAGTTTAATTTAATGGTTTTTATGACATTTATTTTTTATATTTTAAATGAATATTTATATATGGGTAATTTAACACATTATTGCAGGAACCATTTAAGTATAAGTTTCCTTTTGTTTAGACAGAAAGCAGCTACTGTAACACATCTGAGCAGGACTTTATTCCACAGAAAGTGGGACAGGTACAATGGCTTTCTCTCTAGACATCAGTATTTCTGAAATAACATGCTAACGTTTATTGTTGTAATTAAGACCCCATCAATTAAATTATTGACTATTTGACCTTTAAGGCTTAATATTGTAAAATTTAAGACATTTTAAGACTAAAAAACTGCAAGAAAACAGACAATGCTTCAGCAAAGGTGTTTAACAAAGTTTAATAAACATTGAAAAATGTTTCACTGGCTATATATAATTAAAAATATTTCACATTTAAAATATTTAAATTACTTCAGCTATGCAACAACTCAGTTTTTACCCACAATGTAAAATTTAACATATCTCACTTAATCTAGTATACACTTTAATCCAGTGTGCCATAGGGCAGAGCTTTATAGCTATACAGCTCAATTCAAGTACACAGGATGGATCAAGGTTAAAACATAACCTAATATATACATAACTTTCCCTCGTATGACAATGACGTGACTGGAAATAAGCAAATAGACTACAAAACCCGGACCTATACTCTCAATAGCACTGCTGGCTAACGTTAATGCGGTGTCTAACTGAAAATAACTCCTCAGCAACAGATACAGCAAAACACACAAAAACTGTAATTTCCCTGGAATTTGGGCTGCTGTCATTGTCAAGATCATAAATAAAATTGTCCATCATGAGGTTTCTAATAAACATTACGTTGTGTGAAATTATTTAGTCTTCTCTTCACCGATTTAGCGTTTTCGTGCGCTCTCTTCCGCTATTGTGGCGACATGACAAAGAACGCTGATCCTGATTGGTCCTTGTGTGTGCATTCAAAGTGCTGATTGGCTCAAAGATAGAACCTTATAGAGCCAAGTTAGAATTCAACTTTGTAGATAGAACCTTTTTGTTTTCTAAAAAAAGTACCAAAACTTAAAAAAAGAAACATCACATAATGTAAATAAGTTGTCACAGAATATGAATATGTGAATAACTCAATTTTGACAAAAATGTCAGATAGAACCTTATAATTCCAAGGGGATGACTTGTTGATTTCTTTTTGTAATCTGGTCCTGTACGCTCGTCTGCTGACTCGTAAATAATAACAAATTATTTTATTTATTTATTTTTTTCGGGGCAAATGGAGAGCAGTTTCTGGCTCAGTGGCTCAGTGGGCCTGGGCTTGTGTTGAAGTGGACTGGTCAACATTTGTTTCTGTTGTTTGCGCACACCTGCATTCTCGGTAATGTGCGGCCTGCTTTGGTTTTTGTACATTGTTGTTTGTTGTTCCTTTTTCTTGTTTTTTTTTTTGTTTTGTTTTTGTTTTGTTTTTTCTGTTCCCTTCAACAGACATCAATACTTTTATTTATCTTGCTTTTATTTTAAAAGGATTATGCATCACGATGGATTGGTATCTAGGATACATCTGTATCATGAGGTACTTTTCTCCACATGTTTTGGGAATGTCCAGTTGTTGTTATGGACTCATGTGAATTCTGTTTTGTCCTTTTTACTACAAATTGATTACGTCTCTAATCCAGTGTTTATGTCTTCTCAATGACGATTCTAACTCCTGTATAAGTTCATTAAAGAAGAGAATGTTGTTTGCTGGTTTTACAGCGGCAAAGAAGACAATAATACAGAACTGGTTTACTCCGCACATGTGTGCAAAAACATATTGGATTCATAGCCTCCTTAAAATAGTGACTTGTGAATGTACAACAGCACGAATCAACAAGGCTAAACCCAGTACCATTGATGCATGGCAATGTTTTTCTTCCAACATATTGGACTATATATAGGAATGACAATATAATGTATTTTTTTCTCTCTCTCTTCTCTCTCTTCCCCTTTCAGATTGTAAAATTATTGATAATATGTCTGTTGCTCCCCCTTCCCCCCCTTTTTTTTTTGTTTAAATGGATGTTTTGATAAATCTATAGACAATAAAAAATTGATCACAAAAAAAACCAAACCAACAATCAAAAAAAAAAACAGCACAACACCTTCAGTCTTTTAAAGACAACTTCAGCAAGGGTGTGTAACCCTAATAACAGCACAGTGTTGTTAACACACATGAACATGAAGGGAAACAAGCAGTCTTTAACCCTCTATGGTACAGCGTTGCCATATGGCAACAATTAATTTCTACTCATTTCCTTGTTATTAAAAAACAACAACAACAACAAAAAACAATATATGCACGGCGCAACGCAGAGCTAGTGCGATATAATTTTATTTTATTTATTTTTTTTAAATTACCAATCATTTCTCTAGATAAGACCCTTATTCCTCGTCTGGGATCGTGTAGAGCCCTTTGAAGCTGCACTGAAACTGACATTTGAACCCCAGTGAAGTCCACTATATGGAGAAAAATCCTGGAATGTTTTCCTCAGAAATCTTAAATTCTTTTTGACTGAAGAAAGAAAAACATGAACATCTTGGATGACATGCAGGTGAGTAAATTATCAGGAAATTTTTATTCAGAAGTGAACTAATCCTTTAAAACACACAAATTCAATAGAAATGCAAATGACCTGCATGTATTTGTGAGATGATGTGTCAAAGCAGAAGTCGTCTCAAGCTGGTTTTGTGATCTTGACAATCAGTTCAATGTTCTTCAGTGGCCTTCAAGATCACAGATCTGAATCCAACAGAAAACCTTTGGTACAATAAGAGATCTGCAGATATGCAGAAAACAAAGAGAAATAAACATAAATATCAGTTATGAATGCAATATTTGTACTGATTATGATCATGATGAAAAATGAGGCTTATTGCAGAATTAACAGTGATTAACAATAAAACATCTAAACTAAATCTGCAAATGATTCCATTCATGTCCATAATAATATACTGGACAATGAATAATAATCCTGTACATGCAAATATATTACAATTTAGTAGTAAATGTACACTGTTCTTAAAGAGACATCTTCACTGTGGTGTATAAATACACTGATGACTTTGATGCCATCACTGATCAGTCTGACAGTTGAACTGAGTTTGTTATGAACTGTAACATGACGACACATTCAGTCAGCTGCAGTATCTCAGTAAAGGCTGTTGAACTGAACTGTTAGACGCTCCATTACTGACACTGCAGTTCCACACAGTAGAAGAGCACAGTGTGTTTTAATGCTGCTGGAGCTCATGGATGTTGTTCAGTACCAGAGAACTGAGAAATCTTCCACCCTGAACACTGATATTGTGTCATTCAGAAACACAATTAAACCAAAGAGCTGCTGCAGTTTATTACATCAACTAATAATGAGCCCAGAACAGTGTAGAATGAATGATAGAAAGTGTTCAGTGACCTTACAAAATATTAATAATGACCAAATCAATAATATACTTGATTCTGTCAATAGACTTCAGAAATGTGTGTATAATTGTTTGACATGTTTCACAACATGAGGAAGTTGTTGGAAAATGTGTTTGTGACTGATCTACAGTCTTCAGGATAATGATTTAAATAGAGAGAGTCACTTTGCATTGTCACACATGCTTCAGTGCTCTGAGAGTGTTTATAGTGCTGTGAGTTTAACACTTCATGACTGAGAGCAGAACAGAACACAATCTTCATCATCACACAAGACAAAAGAACAACAATGAACAAAATCACCTTCTTCATCTGGACTCTCACACTGTTTGCTCAAGGTTTGTAGTAAAATATTCATAATGATTAATAATTCCTTTAAAATATATTATATATAAATTATTCTCTTGAAATATTAAATGTTTATAATTTTAGATAAGAATTTTTAGAATTTATATATATTTTTTTAATTTTTTTCTTCTTCTTGTTCTTTCTTTCAGAGTGTAGAGGACAGTACACTGTAACTCAGAGTCCATCGATACTAACAGCTCAACCAGGACAAGAAGTCAGAATAAACTGTAAAACCAGCAGTGCAGTGTGGGGTGGTAATGAGTTACACTGGTACTTACAGAAACCTGGAGAAGCTCCTAAACTCCTCATATATGAAGCAACAAGCCGTTATACTGGAACTCCATCTAGATTCAGTGGCAGTGGATCTGGCAGTGATTTCACTCTGACCATCAGTGGAGTCCAGACTGAAGATACAGGAGATTATTACTGTCAGAGTTTACACTATCCAAACAGTGTATGGGTGTTCACACAGTGATAAAGAGTGGTACAAAAACCTCGGTCAGTCAGACGTCACAGTGATGCACTGATACAGCTGAGAGATACTGCAGCTGCTGATGGAGGATCACAAACAACACAATGGTGTATCAAACCTTTCAGAAACATTATTTATTTATTTGATGTACTAGTCATGTAACATAATCTTTATATTATTTAAATGTTAGTGGTGCTTGGTCCTGCAAAACTTGCCACTACAATGTAATCTAACTGCAGGAAAGTCTGTCACTTTAATTGCACTTCCATGCTTCATCACTAGATAGCGTGTCTGTTACATAACTGAGTTCCCTATCTGTCAGTCACTTTGAAGTTGTGTCGATGTGATGACACTAGTGTAGTGTTTCTCAACCTTTTTTACTCGATGGCCTCCTCCTTCACCAAATCAATACTGCAGTGCCCCCCTAAGATGCCTGACATTTCCTTTTATACTGTACTTCCACAGCAAAGAGAGAAAAGTGTTTGTATTTAAGCCTTTTTATTAACATTTGTTTGCATTATTACTCTTCTACTGCATGTTTTGTAATATTCTTTAATATTCTTTTTGAAAACATAATTGATAAATTAAAGCTATGCTTTATAACTTAAAAGAAATCCCTCTGCTAAATTATAATACTCTGATGTTACCCAGGTCGAGTGATTGCATCTGTGCCAACAGAACGATTGAGACTCCCATCTAAAGCCTGTCGGTTTACGTCGTCCCTGATAACAAGAACTTAATGCTGTTGGACAGGCTGTTTCTGCTGTACATGCCACGGACATGAACGAGGATAGTCCCGACCCAGCACACATGCAGGAACTATGCTCGTCAACCGATTTATTATTAATTAATAATCATCAATAATTAATAATCATAAACTGTGAGGTAAGATTAGTTTACACACATCAGAAGCCCTACTCTCTCATCCCTGCATAGAAAGACACGTGTGCAAATTCAATGGTTAAAAGCAGCACTTTAAAGGAAAATTGACTAATCACACTGATGCACATTATGACAGAAACCCTTAACAATGTTCTAACATCATAAATACAGCGATTATGATATAAAGAGACAGTAAAGCAAATACAGGATAAATGTGAAACAGCAAAACGACCTCTGCTTCCCCGTCGACATACAGCATGAGCGCAAATGCTTAAAGGGGAAACAATAAATCTTCCTATGGTGTCCCAGTAATTGTTCCCAATTAAACCACTGAAAATAGAACATTACATACAAGTTTTGCTGAAGTTAACTCAATTATAGAATTGTTTCTTTATTCCTCTATGGCATGGTGTCGCCCTCAGGCAACATAAAACGTTTTTGGACTTCACACCGGATCTATATATGACACGTCTGTTCAATGAAATGAGGGGCTGAAGTGGGTGCAGCCTTTTCTGTTTATCCACATTTCATGATGGATATATTATCAGGGACCCCCAATCAGAATGTGAGGTGGAGGGTTTCTGAAAGTACACTGCACTGCTACAGCAAACAATAGACAAGTGTTTGAATGTTGAGCAGCAAGATCATTGACTACTGATACAGCAGGAATCATTCAGTTGTGTCCTGTAGAGAATGATGTGTAAATGTGTATGTCTGACTCTGTATATTTACTGGTACTGTGCTTTGGCAATGTAAAGCCTTTCTTTTAACCCTGTCAGTAAAACTATTGGACTCTGAATGTATATCGTCCTGATCTCTCTTCTGTCTTTTGCATTCAGAGGGTGTTTTACATGAGCGGCACATGCTTCACTGCTCTGAATGTGTTTATAGCTCTATGAACTGAACATGACATGATCAAGAGCTCTTCTTCATCAACCAACAAACATGACTTTCAGCTGCAGCTGCTCATACAACACAATCACACACAACACTGATCACAGACAAACACTAATAACACTAGATCATTACAATCAACATCAATCTTGTGTTTATGAAGAGAATGAGTCAGTGTTTAATATGATCATCATGTTTTAGGTGTAATATATGATCCCTGTCAATCAAACTGAACAGACTGAATTCAGTCACTTCTGCTGTCTGGACGTGATGCTTTCCATTTGATTTTCATGACATTTTCATATATATTTTCATCACCACATTTTCAGCAGAAGTGAAACTGGTGTGTTCCAGTCCAGATCATGTGACCAATCAAACAGTGAGACTGAAAAGCCCATTTGCATTGTCAGGGTGGAGTGATTCTGATCCTCTCAGAATAGAGCAGCTCTGTCTCCAGAGACCATGTTCAAACCCCAAGAGCTTTATTTGACATTTACATCAAGTTTGTGAAAAGCACCTGCATCTTCATGTGTTAGTTGAATGATGTTGTCAGACACAAAGTGAACTTGTTGAGAAGCTTTATTGAATGTTACAGCAGATTGAAAGATCACACAGTGCTTTGACACGCCAGCTCTCTTTCAGTATTGAGTTGTAAATCACTACAGCTGCAGCACTAGACTCATGTGAATCCTGCCTGACACAGGACACTCAGATACGCTCATCTTCAGGAGAGAAACATCAGCACTCAGAGCTCTTGTGGAACGAGACCTCATGAGGAGCTCCATCATGTGTTACTCTGCAGACGTACACCTCTCCCTTTTCCCAGCGTGCTTTGCTGAGGGTCAGGACGCTACTGCGGCTGTAGCGGCCGTCCCGCTGGCTCTCTGCGCTGGTCACAACCCCCTCGGTGACCTCTGACCCGTCCAGTGTCCAGCTCACCAGCGCCCCCTGTGGAGAGTAAGAGCTGAGCAGGCAGAGCAGTGCGGCTGAGTCTCCAGAGATCTGCAGAGAAGAGGGCGGCAGCAGAGACACTGAGGGCTTCACTGTGGGACCAGCTGCAGGAGACAAACACAACACATTCACAAACACAAAGAAAACACACTGTTTCACTCACAGCATTTCAACAGCAGCAAAAATCATGACAATCTGATCCTTCATGTCATTCAACATCACTAGAGCTGATATAATATACAATATACAAACTACACAATCACTATATACATTTAATCAAACCTCAGAAATGAAACTCAATATACTAAGACACTGACTGCTTTAATTCCAGCAGTTTTTGCATCCCAATATAAAGTACATTTTTACTTACGTGACATATTCAACTCAAAATTCAAAGTCTGACTAAAGCTCAGGCCAAATGATGATTATATCACTGATAAGAACTAGAAAACAATAATTGTAATTTGTAAATTGTACTTGAATTATAAAGCACTGAATTATAAGCACAACATGAGCAAAAGAGATTCAGTATCATTGACTGAAATACAGAAAGTAGCAACATTTATATTCTGATGTCAGATCTATTTTTCCCCATGTATGATATCTACATTAAAAATGAACTACATATGAACACAGTATAGAAATAAATAAAGGAAATTTAAACCTGTAATAAACTGATTAAACTCACAGTGAGACTCATTATGGAAATGCATTTAGATTTTTTTTTTTTTAATGCTGTTCTTCTGAATGAATAAACATGACAATATCATTGTTTTAGATTAAATAATTATAAAACAATATCAGTAACACTTTACTTAAAGCCTTCATACACAATACATTTTAAAAGTATTTTAATGCATTAATTAATCTTTCTTTTATACATTATAATGTGTGTATGATCTCATGAATAATTATAACTGCAATTATAACACATTATAATACTTATCTATTCATTGTTACATTGTTACACAATGCATTAAGACACATGACAAACAACCATTTTCAGATGCAATAATGAATTTGCAAATATTATATTGCATTTTTGCATTTATAATGCACATTTTAATGCACAATTATTTATGAAAAGATACATATAAGGCATTATAACGTACATTACGAATACCTTTAAGGCTTCAAGTAAAGTGTTACCACAATATCTAATAATAATCGCCATTAATGTTTTTCTTGTTTCAACTTTAAATCATTTTAACTCTAAATTGTTCTTTTTTACACTTTATTGTATGCTGACATAGTTACATTGTACTACTCAAATAAGTACTGAGTAATATTAATTAACTTCATGTACTTACTATAGAGTTACAGTTAGGGTTTGGTTCAGGGTTAGTTACTTGTATTAATGCATAATTTACTGTTATTACTATAATAAGTACATGTAGTAACGTGTAACTTCTTCACCTTAAAATAAAGTGTTACCTTTTTGTCTTAAATAGGAATTAAAAAACAGACTTACAGACCACCAGTTTAGTTCCTCCACCGAAAGTCAACCACAGTGATACAACCTAATGAAACGGTCGTACAAAAACCTCTATTCCACTCGAGTGAACACAAACTCCAGCAGAGAGAGAGAAACAACACTTCAACACACTGATATTAGAAGAAACTCAGATCTTCTCAACACTCAAACATTCAGTTTGGACAAAATGATTTTCAACAAGGAGCAACAAACACACTTTCATTTAAACAAGCATTTATTGATCTTATTTACAACAGACATGATTCATTTTGGCTTTATATCCTATATTTCTCATTCGTTCTCTCGTTGTGTGCTGATATAACACTGTTTATAGAAATATATTTGATGATCTGTGACCTTTGACCTCTTTTATCATGGATGATGTTGTGGAGTTTCTCATAATGATCTTCTGTTCTTCATATGAAGCTCAATCATCATGATTCACAGAAAAACCTGCAGCTTCAGACTTCAATCTTCAGTGAAAATGTGGACAAATAATGAGTTTATTGAATATTGTATCCATAGTCAATAGAAAGTGTCAACAATGAAAATATAAAAGGTATTTTGCATGTTCCACACAGTCAAGCATGTTTTCATATTCAGGTCTGTTATAAAAGTATCTGGACTCATTATGAATCTCCACACAAGATCATGAAACGTGAACAAGCTCTAATATGTCTCCATCTTTATCAGCCTGTTTCTTCTCCATTTGATGATTTCAGACACACATGAGGCTTCATGATAGATGGAGTGACACCATGAACTCTGATTAGAGATTCACAATCAGTCCTGATACTTTCTGAACAGACTCATGATTCATGATCGATCTTTAGTGATGGAGGTTCATCTAGTGGAAGTGTAGCAGTGATGATGGTCACATGACTGAATATGGACACAGAGATGGACGTTCATCTGCACATCCTCAGTGTCTCAGTAGTCAGAATGAAAATAAAACTACTGAGCTAACTAAAAATAACATTAGTCAGAATGTAAATCATCATTCTGTAACTCTAGTGTATATTAGTTTGTCTGTTGTAAATCCTGCCCACTTCTTTGCATTGTCACACATGCTTCAGTGCTCTGAGAGTGTTTATAGTGCTGTGAGTTTAACACTTCATGACTGAGAGCAGAACAGAACACAATCTTCATCATCACACAAGACAAAAGAACAACAATGAACAAAATCACCTTCTTCATCTGGACTCTGACTCTCTGCATTCAGGGTAAATATCTTCTATAAATATCTTGAAAAATAAACAAACACATCTCATTTACAGTCCAATAACCATTAATGACTAAAATATGTTAATTTCAGAGAGCTGGGGACAAGTGACAGTGACTCAGAATCCAGCAATAAAATCCATCAAACAAGGAGAAACTGTTACAATCAGCTGTAAAACCAGTCAGCCGATTTCTGGCTGTAATAACTGTGTGTCTTGGTATCAGCAGAAACCTGGAGAAGCTCCTAAACTCCTCATTTATTGGATAAGAAGCCTTCAGTCAGGAACTCCATCTAGATTCAGTGGCAGTGGATCTGACTATGGCAGTGATTTCACTCTGACCATCAGTGGAGTCCAGACTGAAGATACAGGAGATTATTACTGTCAGAGTTACCACAGTGGTCCAGTGTTCACACAGTGATAAAGAGTGGTACAAAAACCTCGGTCAGTCAGACGTCACAGTGATGCACTGATACAGCTGAGAGATACTGCAGCTGCTGATGGAGGATCACAAACAACACAATGATAATGTTTAGCAAAGTTTCTAAAGACTTTAAAGGTAAATGTAATATATAAGATTTAAATACATTCTCTTAACCCAGTTTATTGTTCATTGACTACTCTTAGTATGCCATTCATAGGTTTATTTCCCCTAAATGTGTAAACATTGAAACTCCCAGGCACCATCAAGACATTGAGAGCGTCCGCTCAGATCCGTCAATCTCTTTCCAGATGAGACCATGACTGACACGTTACATGTGAAAATACCTTCAGCTTCAGTTACAGAGTGAAGGCCAAAATTCACTGCATTTAGACCCACAAAGATTAATCAGGTCTTGAACGTGTCAAGGCAAACAGGGCATTGGATCCTCCTACAGCTGGCCCTCCAATTCTGAAGGGGGAATTAAACACAAAGTAAAACACAAACAAACTGTACACAATATTTGTACATATATCTGTAAAAGACTTCAATCAGCTCGACATGTGCCTCCAAGAAACAAACAAAAACACAACAACAACCGAACCTGTTCTATGCAGTCAATGGGGCGCTGCGTCCGACAGCAGGAGCAACCTGGTTTACAAACTAAATGAACCACAAGCAAATTCAAAATAACTAAATACAAAAAAGAACACAAATTAACAAATCAATTAAATCACAATACAGTTAGAACAAGCAACAACAAATCAATCCCAAAAACACCCCCTCAAGGCTTTGATTTGAGTTGACACATACGACAGTTCAAAATTAGGAGTAAAGCACCAGGCGGCAGGTCAGACTAATGACCCGGCTGATCCCACAAGTGTCACATACGGGAAGAAATCGGTTAGGATTAACGAGTAAACACAGTGCGATATCAAACAAACAACGGCGGTCAAACTAATAGTGCTGATCTGATGGTCCGGTCCAGCAGCACAGTCACACAGGCTGATCTCACACAGCTCCAAAGATTGGTCCCAGAAACAATATAATGGCCACGAGAACACAGTTCGATGTCCAAGCAGTCATCTATGGTGAAGCAAACATGAATGGCAGACATCCAAGCAGCAGTTTAAAGGGAAACCAAAGACCGCTGCAACGTCTCTTGCATTGGCTCAGACATTAACTGTGTAAATACAACACACTCCAAGAGTAAGGATCACTAGCTAGGTCACTAATAAGCAACCAACCCCATAGTAGAAATGTCTGTCAAATGGCGACTCCCATAATGCAGGGAATTCCATGGTAGATAGAATGCATTTCCATGGAAACAGCCATCACTAAAAGCATCCCACAAATGCTCCTCAATCCACACTACAATGAAATAATGTAACCCTGCATGGCACAAACAAACAGCCCACATCACGGCTGAATACTCCTACCTCTCGGGGATTCACACGGTGCGCCGGAAATCCTGTAACTCCGTCACTGACGCTAGGCAGACGCACTTCTGCATAATGTCAATACTGACGCTTTTATATTCCACCAAACAAGAGCACAATTAAAACCCGCCCCCTCCACTTCTGTCTAAAAAGGTAGAAACACTTCTACAACCACACAAAATCATGATGGAAATCTATAGATCCCCAGTTGATTTATTAACTGGGAATTACCATTGTGTTTGTTTTGTGTGGTTGTAGCAGTAGTTTCTACCTTTTCAACAGAAATGATCAACTCTAGAGGTCCCATCCACTTGCATTATATGGACTCACAGAGAGGAATTATTTCTTTAAAAATGTTTGTGTTCCTCTGAAGAAAGAAAGACATTTACATATGGGATGACATGAGTGAGTAAATGCGAGGATTTTCCTTTTTGTGTGGAGTATCCCTATAACACATGATGAGGAGAGCATCAACTGTAGCACAAATGAAGAGTAAATGAGAGAAGAGTAAATATGACCTTACCTCTTCAATCTGAAAGAGTGCAGTCCTCAAAAAACTGGACTGTTCTGTACCACATTTCTCCTTGTGTAGGTGAACATTTTGGACAACTTTTCTTTTACTACTGATCCGAAATCAATCAGTAGCTCAGATCATTTTTCAAGGCTTTCATCTGTTTCTCCAGTTGGATTAGCAGGGCAAAAGTTAACCTCTGCTCTCTTCGGTTTCTTCACATTTTTGTCTAGAAAGCATTTATCCCTGGCCTTGTTCTTCAATGAATTAAGAGCAACTTCCAGATAACCAATGTTGTGCATCTTTGTCCGATAACTTTTTCCTATAATTTTCCATTTTGTGCTTGAGGATGAATATCCACCCGCTGTACCACCAATCCTTTTTCTCTTAAAAATGGAAACTTTTCCACAAGTGCCTTTGCAACATCATCTATCTGGGGATCATGTGGGTATGTAGTGTCCTGGAAAATATCCTCTGCTTTCTTTTCCAAGATTCCAGATTTGAGCCCTTAACTTATCTTCAGAGGAGGTTACAGTTTCAACAAAAATTTCAATGGCACATTGAAGCTGCACTTCCACATCATATGGAAAATGAGGAATGGGGAATTTTTGTGGCCATTTCTGTACTCGTATTGCCTGAAGTTCTGCATCAGATGTTGGGATAATCACAGTGTCATCTGAATCTACTCCAGAGAACAACAAAGAAGAGGAGGAAAGGATTGAGCATTCACTTTCTTCAGTTCTAGACGGTTCTGAAGCACTTGAAGATTGCTCAGTTGGACAGTCAGGGCTTGGATAATGAGTGTCATGTGCCAAGTAGATCAACTTGATAGTAGTTTTGTCTTTTATGTCATGAATTGATGACAGATTCATGAATTCGTTGATGTCTGCATCCATGTACTGAAGCCGAAAGTGTCTTTCAATGCCAAATGCTTGATGAACAGCATCATGTAAATTCTCAACTCTGTCTGGTATCCCAGATGAGAGGTCCAATCTTCTGGGGCCTCATTTATAAAATGTTGTGCAGAAGCCGTCCTAAATTTGATCTTACGATCATTTCTCAGATGCGCGTACGTGTGATTCATAGAATAAACGTACACACAGAAAACGCGTACGTTCAGATGTGAAATCTATAAACCGCAAATAATCTTGAACTTGCGCTCTGCTGAATGGTTTCAGTTCTACGCGTTGTAAACGACACCTAATTAACGTCATTTACATATAAAAGATCACCATAAAAGAACAGCTTAGATTTCCAAAAACCTGCAGTAATCTGACAAGTAAAGTGCGTACGTCTGCTCAGACCCTGATGTGGCGCTAAGCACTTTTCCACATCAAAGACCATTTTTATAAAAATGAGCGTTGGCGTGGATTTAAGCATACACACACTCTAAGATCAAATCTGTGTGTACGCACACTTTATAAATGAGGCCCCTGAAGTCATTGTCTTCCACACTCATACAGCTTCACACTTATATTTAATCTAATTAAGAGACAGAGAATTCATATTAAATTGGCTGATGGACAATGACAATGGACAACAAAATTCTGTATTCAGGAAAAACTGTCATGTACAAATTTTGCACTTTTGTGTTCTTAAATAGTTTATTACAACAAATTGAACCTAACCTCTTGTGTTTATGAATATTTTAAGTGTCACCATTTGTCTGCCTTCAATATGGTAATCTGCCAGTTGGTAGTAGACGGCAAGTGCATTATGATGAGAGAAACTTGCAAAATGGGGCAAAATTCGAAAGCTCTGAAATGCTCCCAATACCAAACACTCATTTCTTTTTCAATGAAACTCAAACTCTTTTCCACTACAACCATCTGGATGATCTCAGCAAAAACTGGCAAACTACCAGAAAGGCCATGGACAACTCAGGGTTTAGGAATGACGATGTGAAACGTCTGCTTATGTATATACCAGGATTGATTGTTAACCCCAGGTAAAGTATGAGCAGTGTGAAATGTGAAGCAAGATAACCCAGGAATCTGTTTACCCGGGGTTCAGAATGACCCAGGGATAACCATTTCAAGTGTGAAAAGCCCTTATTGTTTCTAAAGCAATTAATGTAATGAACAACTAGCTTGAAAAAGTGATGCTTTGCCTCAAATCTGAGTGTCCACATCCCTACTAAAGATACAAAGAACTTGATCAGTAATGGATAATGTTCCATATAATGATGTTTCTGCAAAAGGTTCACGTCAGGAAAAACCTTGTGCAACCTGTGCCTATGATCGCGAATTTTGCTTTCAAGGAAGGCAATTGATTCTGGTGTTTGCACTGGAGCCATAACCAACTCAACAATATCCTGAAGTTCCATGAGGACCTGCCAAGCTGACTCATCTGGAGCTACCAGATGTCCAACCGAGAATGGAAAAACCCTAAAAGACTCCAATTTTCATGAGCATTGCCTCCAATGCTTCTGATGGACATTAAAGCATGTGGAACAATATGAGGGAAATTTGTTTTGTTTGTCCATTTGTATGGAAATTTCTCAATTAATTAACTGAAACTTTTGAGAGTGAAAAATCCAGAAATTGACAGTGTGTCAGCTCTACTGGTAATTGCTTCACATAGATCGTGAGCAATATCAGGTGGGTACCCAGCACTGATGATGAAATGGGAAAGACTTGCAGACAAAACACAGTCTTTTTACACCACAACAAGCTTTTTCAGTGTCGACTGCTGACCTGACATGCGGTTCATGCATCTCTTAAGTTCTGAGAGTGAAATCATCTGAACTCGCAGATGAACCTGAACTCAGGTTTTGTACTGGAAAAAAAAGTTTGAAATTCTCCTGAAGTACAAAACCTGCACGCATATTCAGTGAAGAAACTCTCCACAAAGCCAGCAAATCCATGTGCTCCCAGATTGTCTGCTATGACAGTCTGCACTGTGCCTTTAACGAAAGAACCAGGCTGTGCAATAAAAATCCCCTGGCTTTCCAATGTGGAAAGATCTTGCAGCAAGGGCTCAAGGATTTTTCCGTATCCATAGGTCTTAACCTCATCTGATCTGCAAAGTACAACGACCAGGGGCGATTCTACGATTTCAATATTTCAAACTGTCAGTCAAACTGGTCACATGAATGAATATGGACACAGAGATGGACGTTCATCTGCTCATCCTCAGTGTCTCAGTAGTCAGAATAAAAATAAAACGACTGAACTAACTAGAATAACATTAGTGAAAATGTAAGATAATCATTCTGTAACTCTAGTGTATATTAGTTTGTCTGTTGTAAATCCTGCCCACTTCTTTGCATTGTCACACATGCTTCAGTGCTCTGAGAGTGTTTATAGTGCTGTGAGTTTAACACTTCATGACTGAGAGCAGAACAGAACACAATCTTCATCATCACACAAGACAAAAGAACAACAATGAACAAAATCACCTTCTTCATCTGGACTCTGATCTGTATATCAGGTATACATTGAAACTCTGACTCGCTTAAAACTAAAAATACTAAAGTTTTATATTTTATGAATATGATGTGTGTTTCTAATATGACACATCACTTTTCTATTGCCTTGATGTACTTTACATTTGAATATATTCATTTCTTTTCACTTTCATGTACTTTTAATTTGAATCTATTAATTTCTCTCCAGGCTCCAGTGGACAGATCACAGTTACTCAAACTCCTGTAGTTCATACAGTCACACCAGGAGAAACTGTTGTGATGAGATGCAGCGCCAGCACTCCTTTAACAGGCTGTAACCCACCCTGTCTGTCCTGGTACTTACAGAAACCTGGAGAAACTCCTAAACTCCTGATTTATCGGATCAACAGACTCCAGTCAGGAACTCCATCTAGATTCAGTGGCAGTGGATCTGGCAGTGATTTCACTCTGACCATCAGTGGAGTCCAGACTGAAGATACAGGAGATTATTACTGTCAGAGTAGACACTGGATCAACAGTAACTGGGTGTTCACACAGTGATAAAGAGTGGTACAAAAACCTCGGTCAGTCAGACGTCACAGTGATGCACTGATACAGCTGAGAGATACTGCAGCTGCTGATGGAGGATCACAAACAACACAATGGTGTATCAAACCTTTCAGAAACATTACTATTATTATTTATTTATTTTTTTATTTATTTTATATTATTATTATTATTTATTTATTTATTTATTTATTTATTTATTTATTTTTTTTTGATGTACTAAGCATGTAACATAATCTTTATATTATATAAATGTTAGTGGTGCTTGGCCCTCCAAAACTTGCCACTACAATGTAATCTAACTGCAGGAAAGTTTCTCAACCTTTTTTACTCGATGGCCTCCTCCTTCACCAAATCAAAACTGCAGTGCCGATCTAATCCAACAGTGAATTTAGCTGACAAAGTCAATATAGTGGAATAAAAACAACACCTAGTCTTTTTCACTGCAACTTCAAAGGAAGCAAGACAATGTTGTCGAAACTAGCACTGGATACCTGAGGTTTTATATTACACTGTTTGCTAGCCTGGCAATATGATCTCATTTTTTGACTTGTCAAACAGTGGTGGCTTTTTCTGGACCTTTGCGATTAAATTCTCCACAAAGTCGTCTGCCATTTTAAATGCGCGAGCCCTTGAATTAGAACGGATTCTGATTGGCTGTCAGTGTTTTATCGTTCAATGGCTGGAAAAAAAATATTTCTGAAAGTGATCCCAATTATATCGTTTCTGTATATCGTTACAGCTGTGGTGTGGACAGTGCTACTCTTTTATATTTAGAACTATTTTTAGAACTTTATCGTTATCTTTATAGTTATCGTTCTTGGTGTGGTCCTGTTCGCCATACCAAACATGACCACAGGAAGAAGCCAAAAGACCACTAAACCCGCCACTTTGACCTGACTGAATATACAGCATCGGGGGAATCTTTTTCTTTTTTTTTTTCTTTCTGAAGTGGAAGATTCACCTGGGCCTCACCATCAGGGGTGGCTGCACAGACTGAGTCTGACGCTGAGATTTCTGCTGTGTTTGCCCGGGCTGCTGCAAACATTGTGCTCATGTGGACCCTCCACCCAGCACTGAGCGTTCTTCCCATCCCAGAGGTGCATGAGGAGCTCATAGTTGTGGAAGGCATCTTTTACTGCCAGTTCCACCCTCACTACCCTCAACGTTGGGGCAGTCAGGGAATACTCTGATGTTACCCAGGTCGAGTGATTGCATCTGTGCCAACAGAACGATTGAGACTCCCATCTAAAGCCTGTCGGTTCACGTCGTCCCTGATAACAAGAACTTAATGCTGTTGGACAGGCTGTCTCTGCTGTACATGCCACGGACATGAACGAGGATAGTCCCGACCCAGCACACATGCAGGAACTATGCTCATCAACCGATTTATTAATAATTAATAATCATCAATAATTAATAATCATAAACTTTGAGGTAAGATTAGTATACACACATCAGAAGCCCTACTCTCTCATCCCTGCATAGAAAGACACGTGTGTTCACACTAACTCAAAAACTTGCGTACACGAACTGAGACCTGACGCGAGATTTGATCGTAGCCACCGCTCACATCCATATTAATAAATACCAGACGCGTTTAGCTGTATACGTCAAAAAATTTGTATTGTATCAGCGTTTTGTCCAGACGGATCGGGTATCTTGGCACCCTTGTGTTTTTGTGTGTACAGCCAATCCGTATATTTAGTGAAACGATGATGTCATCCCCCCACGTCTCAACCCTAGTCAGACATCGCTACGTCACGTAACAGCAACAACAACAACAATAGCGGATTACATGCTTGTGTTCGTGCTTGATAACTAAGTTTTAAGCGCAGCTTTGAATCAAGATTTTTTTTACTCTCAAGTCAATTCTTATCAGTGTTCTCTCCTGAGTTCTCCTCTGTTCTTCATCTTCTATTGAAGTAATGTTTGTTTCATTAAAGGTATCTTCATTGTGCATTCTGCTCTTTTTGGATCATTTATACATGTGACAATATTCTATATTTCTCATTCATTCTTTTATCATGTGCTGATATAACACTGTTTAAAGAAATATATTTCATGAGTTGTGAAAACTGCTACATTCCTCCAAAGCACAAGAGTACATGATTTAAATATTGAGAGTCACTTTGCATTGTCACACATGCTTCAGTGCTCTGAGAGTGTTTATAGTGCTGTGAGTTTAACACTTCATGACTGAGAGCAGAACAGAACACAATCTTCATCATCACACAAGACAAAAGAACAACAATGAACAAAATCACCTTCTTCATCTGGACTCTCACACTGTTTGCTCAAGGTTTGTGTAATGAAGCTCCACAATTATTCTCTTGAAATATTAAATGCTTATAATTTTAGATAATAATTTTTAGAATTTATAATTGTATTATTATTATTATTTTCTTCTTCGTCTTGTTCTTTCTTTCAGAGTGTAGAGGACAGTACACTGTAACTCAGAGTCCATCAATAACAGCAGTTCAACCAGGACAAGAAGTCAGAATAAATTGTAAAACCAACATTGGAGTGTATAATCGTAATCATTTAGCCTGGTACTTACAGAAACCTGGAGAAGCTCCTAAACTCCTCATATATTATGCAACAAGCCGTCATACTGGAACTCCATCTAGATTCAGTGGCAGTGGATCTGGCAGTGATTTCACTCTGACCATCAGTGGAGTCCAGACTGAAGATACAGGAGATTATTACTGTCAGAGTTTCCACTATCCAAACAGTAAACATGTGTTCACACAGTGATAAAGAGTGGTACAAAAACCTCGGTCAGTCAGACGTCACAGTGATGCACTGATACAGCTGAGAGATACTGCAGCTGCTGATGGAGGATCACAAACAACACAATGACAATGTTTAGCAAAGTTTCTAAAGACTTTTAAAATTAATTAATAGAGTGAATATAAATTTATATGTAGTCATTTATTTTTTTTATGAAATAACGGTACAGAAACATACATTTATTTAAGTAAACATGTGACATTTAATATTATATCCCTTGCTTGTTCCCCCAGGTGAAAAAAAGTACACTTTCATAATGTACTTAAAGTGCTCTATTTTCGCATACTAATTTTGTACTTAATAAATTCTTCTTTAGTACTTCTTAAGATAATCTTGTGTACTCAACTGTTATTTTGAGACACCATGAATATGAACTAAAATGTGCTTTTAACATACTATCTCTGTATTAAAAAAAAAAAAATGTATTTAGTTACCGCTTACACTTGAACCCATAAGTATACTACAAGTGGTAACTAAATATATATATATATATATATATATATATATATATATTTTATACTGAAAGCTCCACTACCAAGGAACATTCCTAGTGTGAGTAAGAACAGTTGACACTAAAGCTCTTTCTGATTGACTGTGAACGAACTCCCAGCAAACAGGGAACGTTTTTATGAACAAATGTTCTTCCAGTAACATTAATAGAACATTCGTTTAAAGTTATCTGGTATTTAATAATGTTATTTATATATTCATTCATATATATACTGTAACGACTCAGGTTGATTGGGATCCATAAGCGGTTTATTGGTAACAGCAAGCTCACAGCACAGGCAGGCGGGGGTCTTATCCGCCCTCGTATAGGTTTTTTAGAGTCTCCACAACGGCGTTAATCAACAGATTGAAGCGCTCGTCTGTGTGAAGACTGAACCCGAGCCTGATAACAGTGACAACGAACACTCAGCATGATTTCAAAAACAGCACATTCCAGAGCCAGATCGCCTCTTATTTAACAAACGAATGAAATTAATATTCTGCTAGTCAACTGGAGATGTTTCATTAGTATTATGTACATCCGCGGCGCGAGATATTTCAAAAAGTGGTGGGGACAACATGTTCTACCTGTCCCACACAAATTACGCCTATGGGTGTGTAATTTACTTTGTCGAACAAAACGTCAAAGTATAGTCAAGTTATGTTTACAACAGACCTTATTTTGCTCATAATTTTGAAAAACAAAAAAAAAACACATAATAAAACCTCATTGGAAAATCTTAGTCTTCTGGGTTCTGATGTCATACCTGCACCACTCTATGAGAGAAATATGGTGGAATAAGTCCCGCCTTCTAAATAAAAGAGCCAATCACTGATTGATAAAGTCATTGGGTCACTGCAGCTGCTGTTAGAAGCTCCAGTTGCTATAGAAACAGTCAGTGTCCTGAGACTTATAACAGCACATACACATTGGCTGGTCCAGCCTGAAAAATACAGATTTTTTTTTTTTTTTTCTTTTGGTCATGATTTGAGCATTTAAATGCAAAATTGATGAGACAGTTGATCTCAGATTTCATTGGTGATTTAAAAAATGCAATTTAATCATAAGCTTGGTGAACAGCTTTGGAGAATTTGATGTTTCCCCACTGAAAGAGACAGGAGCTGTACTGCAGGACTGAAACAGCTGCGCGAGAGGCGTTTCAAAGATGGCCGCCGAGTGAAATGACTTGCCTTAAAGGCCCACTGAAGTGCCTTGGAACGCGCATCATTATTCAATGTGTTGATGTAACTTCAACTGAAACAGGAAGATGGGGCAGGACTTATTGAACAGCCCCTCCCCTTTTTTAAAATAGCCAATAGCGTTTAGTTTATATCACAGCTCGGTAAAGCCTCAGTTACCTACAAATCTCTAAGCAGTTTCTAATCTCCTCCATATTGCATTAAAACACAGCTTTCTGTGCAGAATTCAAATGTGTCCGATACGTTTTGTGGTCTGCGTCGACTCGCGCATATGATCCGCTCTGTGCTCTCGTGTCTCTGGACCGGAGCAGACTGTGCTCGCGCTGCGGCGGTTCACGTGACACTAACGTAAAACCAGACTTCATTCGCCTCAATGGAAAGCATATTTACACTGTCTTAATCGTTCACTATCCCCTATATAGTGCACGGTGTGCCATTCACTATGTAGAAAATAGTAAATGTGTGAACAAATTATTAATTTCTGACACAGTTTCAGTGTCTGTTGACAGTGTAGGAGGGGGCGGGACTTCAGATATAGAGAGCATTTGATTGGACAGAAGATTTGATGGGAAGCTGAAGTGCGCAGTGATGTCATGAAATTCTGTGATCCATTTTAGCACAAGTGAGAGACTGTAAGTTTTGAATGCTTATATATCCTAAATGCGAATTTTGTCATTGTTTTGGAACACACCAGCTTATTTATAACATTAAGGCTAACATATTCATACTGAAAGCTAAAAAACTTACATTTTGATTTCAGGGGGGGCTTTAAAGAGACTTTGATCCCTTTGCACTCTATGTACAAACACATTAGTTTTATTTTAAGATATACCTTTTAATATTTAATATATATCTTTATTCTTGTAAAAACAGAAGCTACATAAAGTATTGAATGAAAATGTCTCTGAAACATCAGTGTATTAGTCCAATATTGCATTTATTTCACTTCAGCTGTGATAAAGTATGCAAACGCAGCGCGAGTGTCACTATGAGAAGCAGAAAGTGTCCGACTTCACGTCTCCGTTTTCAGCTCCTCCCCGCCTGCACGCGGATACTCTCGCCGATCGGTTACATCCAGCCGCAGCCGATGACGAAAACACCTAATGATATGCAGATGACGTAATGCATAGTAAAACTAGGCGTTGTAAGCTCCATATATGGTGATTTCGGGGAGGAGATTCATGTACGCACAATCTTCCGCTGACTGGGTTTGATAAAGGGATTTTTGCGCAGGTTCTGGCGTACGCATGGTTTTATAAATCTGAAAACTTTTGAATTAAATTTAATTAAAATTAAAATAACCCTTTCACACATAAGTTTAAAACATTCTGGCTGACCTCCCAGAGTTAAGGCGACTGTTATTTTAGAACGTTTCCCTTTATTGTTTCTATGACGACGCGTCATGCTTTGTCACGTGACACACCGCGCCCAGCCGGTTTGGCACACTTTGCATGACAGATGTATTGCTTTTCTCACCATGTCATCAACTATCTGATATTCCGATTCTCAAATATGTGCAAGTGAGTGTTTTGTCATTTAAAAACCTATATAGTGATCTTGATATTATATAACGTGAATTCATCCATTTGTCCCGAGCTTTATGGTTACTTACACAATGTGTATCTGATATGAATAAACGATGCGTCGTTGAGTAGTTCACACACAAAGACTGGCGAGCGCCGATCACTCGCTGATTTTCCCCCGATCACAGCCGACCTGTCGGCGAGCTCGTTAACTTGCAAATCGGGCTTAAAATCCTGTAGTGTAAACTTGGCCTTAGTTTGGTTTCCCCTGTTCCTGTGTGCCTGTGTTCTCATTCATTGTTAGTTCCCTTTGTTACTGATCATGCTCTAGTTTGTTTCCATGGTTTCTAATTAAGTACACACTGTTCTGTTTCAGTTAATTCGCTTCCTCTGTGTATTTAAACCCTGAGTTCTCCTCTGTTCTTCATCTTCTATTGAAGTAATGTTTGTTTCATTAAAGGTATCTTCATTGTGCATTTTGCTCTTTTTGGATTGTTTCTACATGCCAAGTGTGACAATATCCTATATTTCTCATTCATTCTCTTATCATGTGCTGATATAACACTGTTTAAAGAAATATATTTCACGAGCTGTGATTCTGTCTAATTCAAAAATATACCAAAATCTCAAATAATGCACGCCAAGTTCACATTTCACTAACATATTGTTATCAAATTCAGACTAAACCAAAAGTTTAATAATAAAGACAAAAACTCAAAGAATCCTCAAACAGTAAAAACACAGTCCAAAGACAGATGGAGACACAGACAGACTGACAGAGTTTAGAGTCGACAGATGAACCAGCGACAGACATGACAAACTGACCTTAACTATCACACACTGTTTGATACAAAATAAATGTCACTAGAGAGAAATAATATTTATTTATTTATTATAATGACTACAGTGGAGTGAAGCTGCTTTCAGTGTAATTTATACAAATGTATGTAATGTCAAGAAAAACTTACTGTTAAAAAAATTTACATTTCTTACTTCTGTAACTCTAGCATATATTAGTTTGTAAGCAGCACACGCTGTTGTAAATCCTGCCCACTTCTTTGCATTGTCACACATGCTTCAGTGCTCTGAGAGTGTTTATAGTGCTGTGAGTTTAACACTTCATGACTGAGAGCAGAACAGAACACAATCTTCATCATCACACAAGACAAAAGAACAACAATGAACAAAATCACCTTCTTCATCTGGACTCTCACACTGATCGCTCAAGGTTTGTAGTAAAATAGTCATAATGATTAATAATTCCTTTAAAATATATTATATATAAATTATTCTCTTGAAATATTAAATGTTTATAATTTTAGATAAGAATTTTTAGAATTTATAATTTTATTTTTCTTTTTTCTTTCAGTGTGTAGAGGACAGTACACTGTAACTCAGAGTCCATCAATAACAGCAGCTCAACCAGGACAAGAAGTCAGAATAAACTGTAAAACCAGCAGTGCAGTGCATGGTGGTGTTCATTTAGCATGGTACTTACAGAAACCTGGAGAAGCTCCTAAACTCCTCATATATGAAGCAACAAGCCGTTATACTGGAACTCCATCTAGATTCAGTGGCAGTGGATCTGGCAGTGATTTCACTCTGACCATCAGTGGAGTCCAGACTGAAGATACAGGAGATTATTACTGTCAGAGTCAACACTGTCCTAGTAGCTGTGTGTTCACACAGTGATAAAGAGTGGTACAA
>JBCHWC010000091.1:0-77616 GCA_039654765.1 Mylopharyngodon piceus
CAGAGACGCTGAAGACGGACGCAAAAAGGGGAGAAAATTCTGTAGCAGGCAGAGCAGCTCACTGTTCATGATGCTCGAAATATAGGAAGGAAATATAAAAATTGAATTAGGGGTGAAGGGTTATGAATGCATCTCTAAAATGAATTACTGTCTTCAGAAATATTTCGATGGCAATGGCATTTTCCTCTTACCTCCGAATAAAGTAGCTAATTATTAGCAGTTCAGCTTTGTTTACAGCGGTAACCAAGGAAACGCTGTATGCTCCATAAGCGCCACCTGCTGTCAGAGAGTGAATTTGCGTCTCATTCAGCCTGCTGTTCTTGTTTCATGCTTTTTTTGTGTGTAGCATATAATTTCACAAAGATAAAGTCAGACCGTTCTGTTTTTGCTTTAAATATTGAAATTAAATCTAATTAAAATAAAAAACAACTGCCCATGCAATGTGTATAGCATATTTGTTCGGACTGTGATTAAAAAGCAGTGGTTCCCTCTAATTTGAAATGGCTATGTATTTTTGTTTATAATAATAATAATAATAAATATCTGCAACCAGTATCAGAATCGGCCAATTTGCTTGTAAAAATAAATAAATAAATAAATCAGAATCTGAATTGGCCATGAAAAAAATACTAAATGCAATCTGGGCTGTCTTTTTCTATCAAGTGAGACATATCCAGCTGCAGACCCGCAGCACCAGCAGTTTCAGAACCGCATCCACAGAACGGAAGTGAGGGGCGGGGCTTAACAGTCATATTTGCGCTACCCATACATGCCATTTTCTTTTGTTAAATATAAGTTGTTTTTACATGGATTTTGATCGGATCGATGTCTACAATATTTAACAACAATACTTTTAAATAAAGTCACTTTTCTGTTCATATATGTGTAAGATATCATGATGTATAATGAGGATTTTTAATTACCATGTTAATGGATAATACAATATATATTTTGTTAGTCCATAAGGCATGAACTAATTTGTATAAACTGTGAACAAATACTTTTAAATACTTTTAAAGTTTTTTTTTTTTTTTTCTTTTGCATTTGTCAAAGATATTTATCGTGTTAATATTAAATAAATATTAATTAATAAAACTTATTCATTTCGTTTTCAGGGATGAAAAGACAGGTTATTCTGCAGAAATGCCATGAAATGGGCTTATAATTTTTAAGTGTTTTAAGATGATTATTTGTTGTTTGCTTGTTTTTATTTTATTATGAGCAGTTTAAATATGTTTTAAACCTATTAATTTAGAATTGTTTTTTTAAATATCCTATTTGTTTTCATACAGAGAAACACACGTTTCACTTGTTCAAGGCTTTTTTTTTTAATAGTTTTTTTTTTTTTTTTTGACATTAAACAGCCTACGTTACATAATCTAAGTATTATTTGTAACAATTTGAACATGAAAGAAATAATATGATCAAATATACAGTCAAATGGGAAACACTTTACATGTTACACATTTATTAATATATGTTTGAATTAATACAAAAAAACATGTATAGCTGTAGTATGGTTGAAGTAAAGAATTAACTAAAGTGTTTGTATCCATTAACATTAAATCTTCTCAAACTCTGTGTCGTTAAGTATTATTTGGAACGTGGAGGAAATAATACTATCACATATAGTCAAATTGGAAACACTTTACAACACATAATATTTTTTTTAAATAAAAACGGCGTATAGTTGTATATCCTCGAAGTATAAACTACTGTGTTTGTATCCATTCATTGACATTAAGCATTACCAGTAGGCTGTTTTAAAATTTTGCTCTTTGTACATCATGATATCTTATGCATATTATATGAACAGAAAAGTGACTTTATTTAAAAGTATTGTTGTTAAATATTGTAGACATCGATCCGATCAAAATCCATGTAAAAACAACTTACATTTAACAAAAGAAAATGACATGTATGACTGTTAAGCCCCGCCCCTCACTTCCGTTCTGTGGCTGCGGTTCTGAAACTGCTGGTGCTGCGGGTCTGCAGCTCGATACTATTGTATCAAGTAGATCTTGTCTTTCATAAAGGTCGAGGTCAGGGATCTTGGGCTTAAAAAGGTTGGTGACCACTGCCATAGCAGATCTGGACAGGTGGAGCTGGGGGAGGTGGAGGGTTTCTGAAAGTACACTGCACTGCTACAGCAAACAATAGACAAGTGTTTGAATGTTGAGCAGCAAGATCATTGACTACTGATACAGCAGGAATCATTCAGTTGTGTCCTGTAGAGAATGATGTGTAAATGTGTATGTCTGACTCTGTATATTTACTGTTACTGTGCTTTGGCAATGTAAAGCCTTTCTTTTAACCCTGTCAGTAAAACTACTGGACTATACTGAATGTATATCGTCCTGATCTCTCTTCTGTCTTTTGCATTCAGAGGGTGTTTTACATGAGCGGCACATGCTTCACTGCTCTGAATGTGTTTATAGCTCTATGAACTGAACATGACATGATCAAGAGCTCTTCTTCATCAACCAACAAACGTGACTTTCAGCATCATCTTTGTCTTGACTCTGGCAGTGTTTTGTCCAGGTTTGAATAATGATTTATGATTATATTTTCAGAGATAAATGACTGTGTGTGAATATTTGACTTCCTGTGTTCTTCATTGACAGAATCTATTGGGCAGGTGACAGTGACTCAAACTCACTCAGAGCTGCTCGCTCAAACTGGACAACTAGTCAAAATAACCTGTAAAACTAGTAGTAGTGTTTCCTGCTGTTGTGGAGGGACTGGATGTCTTAGCTGGTATCTACAAAAACCCAGAGAAGCTCCTAAACTCCTTATTTATGGAGCGAATCAACTGCAGTCAGGAACTCCATCTAGATTCAGTGGCAGTGGATCTGACAGAGATTTCACTCTGACCATCAGTGGAGTCCAGACTGAAGATAAAGGAGATTATTACTGTCAGAGTTTACATGAAATCAACAGTAAATATGTGTTCACACAGTGATAAAGAGTGGTACAAAAACCTCGGTCAGTCAGACATCACAGTGATGCACTGATACAGCTGAGAGATACTGCAGGAGGATCACAACACAATGGCAATGTTTAGCAAAGTTTCTAAAGACTTTAAAAATTAATTAATTAATTAATAGAGTAAATATAAATTTATATATAATCATTTATTTTTGTATTAACAGTTGGTGCTAATATGAATTATGGCAGCACTGGGATGTTTTATTGTTTGTGTTTCAGATCACAGTATGAGAGCGATGTGGAGTGAAGCAGAAATAGCAGTTGTTTTTAATGTGTTTTCTCTCACTCCAGGACTGACAGAAGTGGTTTCTTTCTCCAGTGGTCATGGAAAAATATGCATACTAACTAATCAGATTTAGTCTGAAAGGGAAGTTAGAAAGTTCTTGCTTATAGAACTGTTATATAAAAGTAATATGACATTCACAGTCGTGCTGCTCTTCATGTCTATGTAGAATCACAGCCGTGCTGATATTCAGTATAACTGCACTCTTGATCATGTGAAACTGATTAAATGTGGCAGGATGAAAAAACAGCACAACACCTTCAATCTTTTAAACACAACTTCAGCAAGGGCGTGTAACACTAATAAAAATATGGCAGTGTCTATTTGTGTCACAGTGCTGTGTTGTTAACACACATGAACATGAAGGGAAACAGACAGTCTTTAATAAATCCACAGGAATATCATCAACCAGAGAACAGCAATCCAACAAAACTGAACCATAACTGGTAAATAATTTTGGCTGCACAGCAGCTCTTAAAGAAAATGGTGTCATTGTCCAGCAATAGTTATTAATTTAGTTAATTTATCTATATATCAGCACTGGAGAAAACAGTGATGTCATCGTCCAGCTCAGTTCAGTTCGCATACAACGCTGTCAATGCAGGCAGATCAAAAACATTGTTGAAAGGAACTGAAGTACACCAGAAAACAAGGATAATTAACGACACACACCTGAACTGAATGATGAATCAAATGAACAACCATGACAACAAACTCAACAGGGGGAAAAGAAAGTCCAAACTAAGTGAGACTGTGACAGTACGCCCCCTCCTGGACAGGTGCGAACTCGTGCCAACAGATGGATGGGGGGGCATTTCATTATGCATTTTCACAAGCTTGCAATTTGATTCGATATAAGTTATTTTAGATATACTGTATATCAGGTACAGTACATGGCAAATTTTCTCAAGAAAAAAAAAATCTCTCAACAAATGCTGTATAATATACATGGGAATCAGTTGGTAATGGTTAACATGAACTGATTTGTATACAAACTTATATTACACTTAAGGGAATTTTTTATAATAATAAAGTTATAATAGGCCTACTAACTTTAAAATTATTTTTTTTTTATAAACATTTAAATGGTGGCTGTCAACTTGACGGATTTATTGAAAAATGCATTACAAATGTCTATTGAGAACATTAAAAATTATAATTACTATGTAATATGGTGCATATATTTAGCTAAATGCTCCTCTCTAGAGTTAATTTTTCTAGCTGACTAACGAGTTTATGGTTACTGAATATGTTTGTTCTGAGGTTAATGTGACGTTACGTTTGTTTGTTTACAAGCTCAACCTCGGGAGAAATGGCGGGGCCCACCTCGTAGCCGGAGAGCCGATGAATTGGAGCGACACTGAATACCTAGGCGGCCGTGACGGAGCCGCAGCAATGACAGAAGAACAAAGTCATACTCACAAAACAAAATGGCGTCCACCCCCCTACAAACATACCACATAAATATAAAAGATTTCAGGTCAAAAACACTCAAAGTAAAGCCACTAAACTCACTTTCACTATACAATTCAACAAACAACTAGCGTGGCAAACAATTCTTTGGGCCCCGGACACAGGAGAGATCTGTGTGGAGGAAATATCCTCAGTCTCTCTCCAAGCGAAGCTACTGTGGGTCTCTTTTACTCCAGGAGTCTGTTCCAGAAAACAAGGTTAACTTATTGTCAAATATACCTGATAAACCCAAACCTTGCTTACCCAAGGTATGCTGGTTCCAAACCCACAGTCTGGAGTAAGTTCAGTCAAACCGGAGTATGAAACTGACTACACAAAGACATTCTCAACCGAGTGCTGAATCCAGGAGTCAAGGAATGGAGAACACAAGAAATAAAGTATGCAGCAAGAGGGAAAAAACTTTTCAGTAAAAACCACATCATAAGATTCATTTCATTCGGATTGTTAATCATCCACATGGACATTGGTGCTTGGACCCCGATGATTGCCGCTTAGGGCTATATTTTCAACTACAAATGATAAAATACTGCTTCTTACCTGTAAACCACTAAACCGTTTAGTTCCTGTGTGTTTAACCGATCTTCTGTCATGTTACAATCCATCACGCTCTTTCTGCTCATGAAACTCTGGACTTTTGATACAACCAAGAATATCAAAGTCTAATAAAGGAGGAGCTTTTTCCCATTTGGCTCCTAAACTCAGGAAAAATCTTCCTGATAATGTTCGAGGCTCAGAAACACTCTCTCTGTTTCAGCTTAAAGACACATCTCTTTATCCAAGCATTCACACAATGCTTCTCATGAACTTACTACAATTATACTGTATCTGATGAAATGTTATGATCGTCACATGATCATCTTCTGCCTGAAATGCTATGAACAGCAGCTATGCTACTTCTTCTCCTTTTGCTTCCCTGTTTCTACCTCAGATACCTTATACTGTAATCATTATGAGCACAAGTTGTAATTGCTGCCGAATCACGAACACGTTTGTTGTGTCTCCTTAACTCAGTGTGACATTAACTAACCTCATATATATTATACACTGCCCGGCCAAAAAAAAATTGGAATCATTTTCACACATGAATTGGCACTGACCTTAATTTCATTGAAAGTCTTTGGGATGTGCTGGAGGAGACTTTACAGAGTGCTGAATGATGCAAAAAAATGATCCACCTCTCGACGGAAATAAATGTTGTGATGTTATTTCCATCAAGAGGTGCATCAATTTTTGGTCAAGATCTTGTATTGACAATGCAAGAGTCCTGCACTCTGTAAAGTCTCCTCCAGCACTTCCCAAAGGCTTTCAATGAATTTAAGATCTGGACTCAGATGTGCCAATTCATGTGTGAAAATGATTCTTCATGCTCTCTGAACCATTCTTTCACAATTTTAACCCTGCTGAATCTTGACATTGTCACCCTGGAATATGGTCATGATGTGTCTTCCTACATGGTTGTTCAAAAAATGAAAAGCTACACACTCCATCTTTAAGGTTTAAAAGAACCGGTGCATCCAATTTTCATTTCTATAGTATTGTCCCTTGAGAATATATAATAAAATGGTTGCTGAAATGTGAGGGGTGTACTCACTTTTGTGAGATACTGTATATATATATATATATATATATATATATATATATATTTAAAAATGAGTTTTCTAAAAATGTTATCCTGTGTGTACAGGCCAGTTTTTGTTGTATGTGTAGAAGTTTTTCTGCTGTGATTTACGTGCATGGTGTGGATTCATCAAGCCGCGCTGATGGAAAAGAAAGATGGCGAGTCCCCCAGACTGAATTTGGATCTTCGACTTCTTATCTTCTCATCCACTTCTTATCTATCATCACTTTTCTCCTTTTAAACTCTGATGGATTGAGGTATATTTTTCTGCAGTAATTTGCATACTAATATACTAATATAATTAATAAAACATTTTATTTCTCTGAATTTTTTATCTCTGTCTCTTTTTTTCCACATATAAAAGTTTTACTAGAAGGGTAAATATGCCAAAAAGATTTTTTTCTATGGACCGTCTGGGTTACATTATTTTTTGCATTATCATTATTTTTCTGTAACTCTGACTGCATGTGCTGAAAAAAAATTGAGAAATAACATTTCATAAAAACCTTTAAAATTGCCAGAGAAGTAAGATAACACCAGTGACAAAAACATGGTACATGCGGTCTTTAAATAAATGCACAAATAAATAATTAAATAAATAAATATATAAATAAATCATTAAGCTGTCATTTATGTGTATTCATAAAGTCAAAGGGTAATCTAATAATATGGTCTAAGTTTAAATGTTAAAAAAAAGAAATACCAAATACCAAAAGTGGACGTTTCTGTAGAATGACCCTACAACTGGGTGATCACAGAATGAGTAGCAGTAGTGTTCTGTCACGCACAGACAGACCAATCAATTAATCATAGAACAAAATTACCATCCAATCACAATTTATTATCGATTAGTGAAGGCGGGATAGGCGGAATCGCGCTGAATGACACAGACCAGATGCGCTCTCTCTCACGCGCGCTGTCTCTCTTTCCTTGCGCGCGATCAGTTCTCCTTGCATCTGAATGGTCAAATGCACACATAGTTGTCAAAATGTCCATTGTATGGAGTATCTCATGTAAATACAGTCGGTTATGGCTTAAGTGGACGTAAACAGGTGGGTGAAAACAGGATATGTGTCAGTATATTAAATATTACATCCATGGATTCGGTCTTAAAGAGACAGTAGCCTAATTAAATATTTGTCTGTCATTAATGTTAATAAAACAACAAAAGATGTTAAATAAATGTATACATGGTAAATAAACCTACTGTATCTGAAAAACAAGTTTATTTAATTTGTATCTCTATCGTATTTGCTGTTTGTAATTTGTTTGTAAATTTATTTTTTATATAACAACAATTATATGTATATATATATATATATATATATATATATATATATATATATAAAATGTGTCAATTCTTAGCAGAGTTCTTGTGAGTAATTCTCAGAGGCTTGATAAATACGGGCCTGTTCTGTTTCAGTTAATTCACTTCCTCTGTGTATTTAAACCCTGAGTTCTCCTCTGTTCTTCATCTTCTATTGAAGTAATGTTTGTTTCATTAAAGGTATCTTCATTGTGCATTCTGCTCTTTTTGGATCGTTTATACATGCTAACTGTGACAATATCCTATATTTCTCATTCATTCTTTTATCATGTGCTGATATAACACTGTTTAAAGAAATATATATTTCATGAGTTGTGAAAACTGCTACATTCCTCCAAAGCACAAGAGTACATGATTTAAATAGAGAGAGTCACTTTGCATTGTCACACATGCTTCAGTGCTCTGAGAGTGTTTATAGTGCTGTGAGTTTAACACTTCATGACTGAGAGCAGAACAGAACACAATCTTCATCATCACACAAGACAAAAGAACAACAATGAACAAAATCACCTTCTTCATCTGGACTCTCACACTGTTTGCTCAAGGTTTGTGAAATACAGTTTTTTGTTTGTTTGTTTGTTTGTTTGTTTAACAATGATTTTTAATTCTTTTAAAATGTCAAATATCATTTTCATTTTTGTTTCTGTTTTCTTTCAGAGTGTAGAGGACAGTACACTGTAACTCAGAGTCCATCAATAACAGCAGCTCAACCAGGACAAGAAGTCAGAATAAACTGTAAAACCAGCAGTGCAGTGTATAATGGTAATTATTTACACTGGTACTTACAGAAACCTGGAGAAGCTCCTAAACTCCTCATATATTTAGCAACAAGCCGTTATACTGGAACTCCATCTAGATTCAGTGGCAGTGGATCTGGCAGTGATTTCACTCTGACCATCAGTGGAGTCCAGACTGAAGATACAGGAGATTATTACTGTCAGAGTTACCACTGGATCAACAGTAAAGCTGTGTTCACACAGTGATAAAGAGTGGTACAAAAACCTCGGTCAGTCAGACGTCACAGTGATGCACTGATACAGCTGAGAGATACTGCAGCTGCTGATGGAGGATCACAAACAACACAATGACAAAGTTTAGCAAAGTTTCTAAAGACTTTTAAAATGAATTAATAGAGTGAATATAAATTTATATATAGTCATTTATTTTTTTTATGAAATAACGGTAACACTTTACAATAAGGTTCATTAGTTAACATTAGTTAACTACATTATTTAACATGAACTAATAATGAACTGCACTTATACAGCATTTATTAATCTTTGTTAATGTTAATTTCAACATTTACTAATACATCATTAAAATCTTGTTAACATTAATTAATGCACTGTGATCTAACATGAACAAACAAACAATTAACAACTGTATTTTCATTAACTAACGTTAACGAAGATTAGTAAATACAGTAACAGATGTATTGCTCATGGTCAGTTCATGTTAGTTAATACATTAACTAATGTTTAACTAATGAACCTTATTGTAAAGTGTTACCGAAATAACCGTTAGTACTCATATGAATTATGGCAGCACTGGGATGTTTTATTGTTTGTGTTTCAGATCACAGTATGAGAGCGATGTGGAGTGAAGCAGAAATAGCAGTTGTTTTTAATGTGTTTTCTCTCACTCCAGGACTGACAGAAGTGGTTTCTTTTCAGTGGTCATGGAAAAAAAATGCATACTAACTAATCATATTTAGTCTGAAAGGTAAGTTAGAAAGTTCTTGCTTATAGAAGTGTTATATAAAAGTAATATGACATTCACAGTCGTGCTGCTCTTCATGTCTATGGTAGAATCACAGCCGTGCTGATATTCAGTATAACTGCACTCTTGATCATGTGAAACTGATTAAATGTGGCAGGATGAAATAAACAGCACCTGGAGATCACGTGACCCTTCGGCAGCAATGCACACACAGTCCTTCGCTCGTCTCACTTTGTCAGATATTGTATAATCCTGTCAGTAAATTCTGAACCACTCTTTATCTAGCCCACTATGAGCACCCCAGCAGTCAAGGACAATCGGAAAAGAGAGATTGAACAATCGCCAATAAAGAAAAAATTCAAAGATTCCACCATCTCCAGAGAGGATCTCAACGCTGCTATTGCTAACGGTATCAAGCTAGCGCTCAAAGAGCAACAAAGTACTCTCGATTCGGTTGTGGCTTCGACAGTAAGAGAAGCGATAGACTCTGTACTGACCCCAGCACTCCGTGATCTACATTTGGATAAACAAACGACCAACGATTCTGTTAAAGAACAAAAAGCAGAAGTTGAAAAGCTAGCCAACACGGCAAAACAGACATGTGACTGGGTCGATTCTGTTCAGGCTGCTGCACGTGAGGATAGTCAAAAACTTAAGAAATCAGCTGGAACAACTCACCGGAAAAATGACGGACATTGAAGACAGGAGCAGGAGAAATAACGTACGACTGGTGGGTCTGCCTGAGGGGGGCGGAGGGCTCCGATGCAGCGGGCTTCCTCAGAGCTAATCTTTCCAGGTGGATCTCTTCACTGAAAGGCCGTGACATCGAGATTGACCGGGCCCATCGCGTGTATGACTGAAGGAAAAACTCTGATCGGCCGCGTACTCTCATCTTCCGTGTACTAAGACAGGTCAGCGATCCTGAAGGGTGCTCGGCAGGCATATCCGGTGAAATACACGCAGGACAATGTCATGCCACTATTTTTTCCCGACTTTAGTCCAGCCACAACTACCAAGAGAAAGAGCTTTAATCCAGTCTTGAAGAAGATGAAAGAACTTGGTCTCCAGCCCTTCCTCATCTATCCGGCGGCAATTAAACTACGGCACAAAGGTGAGCAGAGGATGTTCGACTCTTCTCAAAAGGTGGAAGATTTTGTCAGTTCCTTCAAGTCAAGTCAAGTCAAGTCACCTTTATTTATATAGCGCTTTTTACAATGTAGATTGTGTCAAAGCAGCTTTACATTGATAACTGGTACATTATTTGGCTGCACAGCAGCTCTTAAAGAATAGTGTCAATGCAGGCAGATCAAAGCACTGTTGAATATCAAATGTCAAGTCAAATGTCAAGTGACATAGATATAATAATGAGCAACATAGTCACAGAAGATATACTCTGCAGTGGGAAGGCAACGGCTTCCGTCTCCATCCCTTCAGCTCAACGAGGGGATAAAGTTTATGATGATCCTCACTGTCCTTAAAGGGTTAGTTCACCCAAAAATGAAAATTCTGTCATTTATTACTCACCCTCATGCCGTTCCACACCCGTAAGACCTTCGTCAATCTTCGGAACCAGATTATCATGTCGAATCATGATTCGGATCGCGTGTCAAACCGCCAAACTGCTGAAATCACATGACTTTGGCGCTCCGAACTGCGGATTCGACACGCTGATTCATAACGCTCCGAAGCTTCCTGAAGCAGTGTTTTGAAATCGGCCATCACTAATAAGTCGTTATTTTGTTTTTTTTGGCGCACCAAAAATATTCTCGTCGCTTTATAATATTAATATTGAATCACTGTACTCACATGAACTGATTTAAATATGTTTTTAGTACCTTTATGGATCTTGAGAGAGGAAATGTCATTGCTCCCTATGTAGGCCTCACGGAGCCATCGAATTTAAACAAAAATATCTTAATTTGTGTTCCGAAGATGAACGAAGGTCTTACGGGTGTAAAACGGCACGAGGGTGAGTAATTAATGACAGAATTTTCATTTTTGGGTGAACTAACCCTTTAAGAGAACGATAACAAGGTGGCCATGGACACTTCGTCCCCTCGGAATTATAAGGTTCTATCTGCGTTCTGAGCGGTTTTGAGATATTGAGCTTCAAAGTTTTTGCATTCCATATAGCAAAAACTATTTGGGGAACAGGTTTCTTTCAAACATGAAAATGACAGGGACAGTAAATGTATTCTAAATATACCATATCAAAATCCTCTCAAATTTGTCACATGCAGATAGAACCTTTTAATTCTAAAAAAACAAACAAAAAAAAAAACACTTTTCGCTTGGAATTATAAGGTTCTGGCAAAAAATGAATTGAAGCAATAATTTTCAAGAAACACAAACAGTTTGCTTATAATTTCATTTAAAACATAAAATTAGTGTTGTAACAATGTGTTGACATGCATGAGAAAGTTTAATTTAATGGTTTTTATGACATTTATTTTTTATATTTTAAATGAATATTTATATATGGGTAATTTAACACATTATTGCAGGAACCATTTAAGTATAAGTTTCCTTTTGTTTAGACAGAAAGCAGCTACTGTAACACATCTGAGCAGGACTTTATTCCACAGAAAGTGGGACAGGTACAATGGCTTCCTCTCTAGACATCAGTATTTCTGAAATAACATGCTAACGTTTATTGTTGTAATTAAGACCCCATCAATTAAATTATTGACTATTTGACCTTTAAGGCTTAATATTGTAAAATTTAAGACATTTTAAGACTAAAAAACTGCAAGAAAACAGACAATGCTTCAGCAAAGGTGTTTAACAAAGTTTAATAAACATTGAAAAATGTTTCACTGGCTATATATAATTAAAAATATTTCACATTTAAAATATTTAAATTACTTCAGCTATGCAACAACTCAGTTTTTACCAACAATGTAAAATTTAACATATCTCACTTAATCTAGTATACACTTTAATCCAGTGTGCCATAGGGCAGAGCTTTATAGCTATACAGCTCAATTCAAGTACACAGGATGGATCAAGGTTAAAACATAACCTAATATATACATAACTTTCCCTCGTATGACAATGACGTGACTGGAAATAAGCAAATAGACTACAAAACCCGGACCTATACTCTCAATAGCACTGCTGGCTAACGTTAATGCGGTGTCTAACTGAAAATAACTCCTCAGCAACAGATACAGCAAAACACACAAAAACTGTAATTTCCCTGGAATTTGGGCTGCTGTCATTGTCAAGATCATAAATAAAATTGTCCATCATGAGGTTTCTAATAAACATTACGTTGTGTGAAATTATTTAGTCTTCTCTTCACCGATTTAGCGTTTTCGTGCGCTCTCTTCCGCTATTGTGGCGACATGACAAAGAACGCTGATCCTGATTGGTCCTTGTGTGTGCATTCAAAGTGCTGATTGGCTCAAAGATAGAACCTTATAGAGCCAAGTTAGAATTCAACTTTGTAGATAGAACCTTTTCGTTTTCTAAAAAAAAGTACCAAAACTTAAAAAAAGAAACATCACATAATGTAAATAAGTTGTCACAGAATATGAATATGTGAATAACTCAATTTTGACAAAAATGTCAGATAGAACCTTATAATTCCAAGGGGACACTTGTTGATTTCTTTTTGTAATCTGGTCCTGTACGCTCGTCTGCTGACTCGTAAATAATAACAAATTATTTTATTTATTTATTTTTTTGGGGGCAAATGGAGAGCAGTTTCTGGCTCAGTGGGCCTGGGGACATGTCTTGTGTTGAAGTGGACTGGTCAACATTTGTTTCTGTTGTTTGCGCACACCTACATTCTCGGTAATGTGCGGCCTGCTTTGGTTTTTGTACATTGTTGTTTGTCGTTCCTTTTTCTTGTTTTTTTTTTTTTTGTTGTTGTTTTTGTTTTGTTTTTTCTGTTCCCTTCAACAGACATCAATACTTTTATTTATCTTGCTTTTATTTTAAAAGGATTATGCATCACGATGGATTGGTATCTAGGATACATCTGTATCATGAGGTACTTTTCTCCACATGTTTTGGGAATGTCCAGTTGTTGTTATGGACTCATGTGAATTCTGTTTTGTCCTTTTTACTACAAATTGATTACGTCTCTAATCCAGTGTTTATGTCTTCTCAATGACGATTCTAACTCCTGTATAAGTTCATTAAAGAAGAGAATGTTGTTTGCTGGTTTTACAGCGGCAAAGAAGACAATAATACAGAACTGGTTTACTCCGCACATGTGTGCAAAAACATATTGGATTCATAGCCTCCTTAAAATAGTGACTTGTGAATGTACAACAGCACGAATCAACAAGGCTAAACCCAGTACCATTGATGCATGGCAATGTTTTTCTTCCAACATATTGGACTATATATAGGAATGACAATATAATGTATTTTTTTCTCTCTCTCTTCTCTCTCTTCCCCTTTCAGATTGTAAAATTATTGATAATATGTCTGTTGCTCCCCCTTCCCCATTTTTTTTTTTTTTTTTGTTTTGTTTAAATGGATGTTTTGATAAATCTATAGACAATAAAAAATTGATCACAAAAAAAAAACAAACAAACAAAAAAAACAGCACAACACCTTCAGTCTTTTAAAGACAACTTCAGCAAGGCTGTGTAACCCTAATAACAGCACTGTGTTGTTAACACACATGAACATGAAGGGAAACAAGCAGTCTTTAACCCTCTATGGTACAGCGTTGCCATATGGCAACAATTAATTTCTACTCATTTCCTTGTTATTAAAAAACAACAACAACAACAAAAAAAACACAATATATGCACGGCGCAACGCAGAGCTAATGCGATATAATTTTATTTATTTATTTTTTTTTTAAATTACCAATCATTTCTCTAGATAAGACCCTTATTCCTCGTCTGGGATCGTGTAGAGCCCTTTGAAGCTGCACTGAAACTGACATTTGAACCCCAGTGAAGTCCACTATATGGAGAAAAATCCTGGAATGTTTTCCTCAGAAATCTTAAATTCCCTTTCGAAAGGGAACTCAACTCTGCGTTTACCGCTATGGGGGAACCGTCCCACGTGACAGGTGTCCGAAATGCCAAAGAATCACATAACTCCAATCCTATTGGCCGGCGACAGCCTATGACGTCATCATGGCGCGAACCCGGAAGTATAAAGGGGGGCGCCCGAGGAAGCAGTCAACATCTTCTCGTCTTTCGGGACTGTCTTGTCTATGCCATTGTTTTCATCTCCGGTAAGAAATTACTCTGTAACATGTCTGACAAACGTTTCAGGAAGTGTGTTGATCCTTGTCCTAGGTTTCTAACACCAGAGGACTCACACATCCTGTGCGTTTTCTGTTTGGGCGAGGAGCACGCGCGGTCAGTGCTCGAGGGCGCTGTCTGCGTTAATTGTGAGCGTCTGCCCATGAAGACGCTCCGTTCTCGTCTGGCCCTCTTCTCGAGGGAAGAGGTGTCGGCACCTTTGCCTGGTGGTTCCGGCCCTGCTCGTGCTGAGGCAGAGCGGCGGCTGAAATCATGGGGCTCACAGGTGGAGCTCGCTGAGGAATTTGAGAGGGGTGTAAACCTTTCTCGAACCGAAGCGGCTGATGAGGACGCGCTTCTGGATGACGATGACGTCCTGTCTTTGACGTCATCGGATCCAGGAGCGAGTGCTCTTCTGGCTGCAAGCCCCAGAGAGCAGGAGATGGCCGTGGAAGAAGAAGGGCGAGCCCGCGGCTCCCTCCAGGCCGCCCTGCCCGGCGTACGCGGAGTTATTGGAGGTTATGGAGCGCGCCGAGCAGGCTGCAGCTGCCTTGGGAACGCGTCAGAAAGGAGCCTGTTCGTGGCAGGCTTGAAGAACGGTTACTTTCGCACCATAACCAAAAACCTCCGGTGATCCTTCCATTCCTTCCCCGAGCTACATTCTGAGATCGGAAAGGCATGGAAGAACCCATACTCGGCCCGGATTTATCGACATCAGCGGGCTAGTTTCGCTGATGTTGAGGGGTTGGGCCAGCATGGGTATGTGTCGATGCCACCTGTTGATGAGACGTTTGCGAACTATCTCGCTACAGGGAGTGCACCGACACTGAGAGCTCCGGTTCTGCCATCCAAAGCACTGAAGATGACATCACGCTTGAATGGCAGGGCTTACGCCGCTGCAGGTCAGGCTGGTGCAGCATTGCACACGATGGCAGTGCTGCAAGCGTACCAGGCTGACCTGCTTAAGGATCTGGATCAGGGGCAGGGTCTGTCCCCTGAGGCGGTAGTAGAGCTGCGCCGCACCACGGATCTTGCTTTGAGGGCCACCAAGCAGACGGCCACCTCGATCGGTAGGTCGATGGCGGCCATGGTGACCACAGAGCGACATCTGTGGTTGAACTGTGCGGACATCGGGGAGAAAGAGAAGAATTTTCTCCTCGATGCCCCGGTATCGCCTACTGAGCTTTTTGGTACCTCCGTCGAGGCGGTGGTTGAAAAGTTTAAGGAGGCGAGGGCGCGCTCTGCAGCATTTAGATCTTGTATCCCGCTCAGATCCAGTTCTGGGCCCAAGCAGCTGGGAGGTCCAGGCCCGTCTCGAGTCGAGGTTCAGAGACGGGCCCAGAAATCCAGTGTCGCCGCCGTGCGCCTCCTCCTCCTCGGAGTAAGTGAGACGGCGGGATGCAGGAGGAAGAAGCAGGATCTGAGGGAGGTGATCGACCATAGGCGCCAGCAGCGCCGGTGATCAATCTCCTTTTTCTCGCGGGGGCTTGGTTTGCCCTCGCTTTTTTCCTTCTTCCTCCACCTCCCGGGAGCAGTGAAAACTTCTATGTGCTCAGGACTTTAACAGTCAGGCTGACGGTCGGGCCCATGATGAATAATTTTCTGAAGGCCCGCCTTCTGGCTTGATAGTGAAAGTACTTTTAGGCTTAAAAGAACTTTGGATTTTATCCTTCTTCATATAAAGAAAGGAAGGGAAATCTTCGTTCTACGAGCCGCAGGAGGTAAGCTGGGTCTATTTTATTTTTTATAAAAGTTAAGACCTTGTTTTTCCTGTATAGTCTTCCTGAGCATGTAGTCAGTAATTCAGAAGGGGTTATTTTGGGCAAATAACTGAATCTAGGTTGGCTAGTTTCTCGCAGGCCGTATTCTTGGCCGCTAGATTTAGCCCTTGTGTTAGAGTAGCTTCTCAGCTAGTATCTTGAGTCTTGCTTGAGTTTGCACTCGTTATTTCAGTTATTGTGTGCAGGTCGGCCTTTTCGGCCGCCTGACACTGTTGGCTGTTGTGCTTCATTTTTCTCTTCATATCTGAAGTATGCTAGTGTAGCCCAAACTCGCTTGGTCTAGTAGGCCTTAGCTAGCGGCTAGGCTAGAGCTAGGTTTGAGGTGTTTATGTGTTACATCACCCTTATTTACTATCCCTTTTTAAGTTGTATAGTTCCTAGTTCTGGCCGCCTCCCGAGGGAGGTTTTCCGTATGCCCATTTCCCCTTCTATGAATGTAGGTGCTATGGCTAGGGTAAACAGCTATTGTTAGGCTGTTTGTGAGCCTTCCTGGTACTGTTTTTCCCAGGTGGTAGGCCCTTATCTTTGAGAAGATATGTTATGCAGTGTTGCTAGGCCCCACGTTATAGAGCTTGACATGCTTATAATGTTTCCACATGAGCCCCTTGTAAATATATTCAAGTTGAGTTTACGATGCTAAATGCTTTAGCTTTCGTTCTCAAGGGCTCGTTACAGATCTCAGTTCTGTTTTGTTAAAACTGTGAAACATTTATCCTGTGGAATGGCATGTATTACAAAGCATTTTTATGTTGCTTTGGGCTCTAAGCCTTAGCCCTACATATCTGAATATGTGAGCTTACTCTAGTGCTGCCACAGGTTATCACCTGTCTCTGAGATAGCAGGCTGCGATTAGCCTCTATCTAAGTGCGTGGTGTCTTATTGTACTCCCCGGTTATGGTTTGTGTTTCACTGAGTGCATCACCTGTTGGATTGCACACTCAGGTTGAGTGTTGTGAGTCTTATTCTGTCTAGAATAATTATGGTCTCTTTAGCTCCCTGTTGATCTTGACCACAGCAACTGTTTTCCATTTACTGTTGAGATTGTTGGCTCTTTAGTTAAATAGCCTCTCTTCCAAGTGCAGCTGTTGTCTTGGACGCTGTTGGTTTACGATCACGAGTTTGCTCACGTATCTTAGCACTGCCTCAGGCTTATGCGCATGTTTGTTTAAGGTGGTAGGCCTTGCGGGCCTCCCTTAAACCATAGTAGCATATGTTTTCTGTACCATGTACATTTGCCTGTTGGAATGTGTAGGCTTAGCTCAGGTTGTGTAGCTAGTTACACACAACCAGCTTGTTGGGTCTAGAGCTGGTCCCCTTTGAGCTTGGTCCCTATTTATGACCACTGGCTGGCGCCACATGGTGTTAAAAGCAGTAGGCCCTGCCAGGCTCTTTTAGTTTTCATGTTGGCACAGTTGGGTTGGTTATATTTGGCACTCATTGCATGGTTGAGTCTTGAGTTTACTGACTTACACCACCATCGGCCACGCCCACCTCTGTAAGAATAGGCCCTAGGTCAGGCCTCTCATAAGTGCTGTGGCGGAATGTGTACTCCTCTTATCCAAGTGTTAGTTGTCTTATTGAGTACTTGGCCTACTGGCTGGTTTAGTCATGAAGTTACCATTGGCTGCTGCCATATGTTCATAAAGGTTGAAGGCCCCACTAGGGCCTCCTTTCAGTTTGCATGTTGGCACAGTTTTGCGTTGGTTTCTATGTGACTCATCACCATGGATGGGTCGTGATTGCCACTAGCTGACGCCACGTGTTTATGAGTCGTAGGCCTTTTAGGCCTCCTTTGTATCATGCTGGAGCTTGGCTTTGTACTCCTCTCACTTAGAGAGTAAAAGGTGCTTTTACCGAGTACATTTTCTGAGTGGCTGGCCTCTCAGGGTAAGTTCTTGTGTTAAAACCAGCTGTTCGTTCGGTTTTATGCATTTACTTCCTTGAGCTTGGTCTCCTTTAGCTCTAGTTGAGCTAAGTAGTTACCTTGTTTTTTACTCGGTTCTATTCTTGCTCCTAGAACTTTAGTGGCCGCTAGCTGACGCCGCGTGTGACGGGTAGGCCCTCGGGGCCTCCTTTGGGAACATGCTGGCTTGTACCTTTTGTGTTTTCTTTACTGAAGACAGTAAAAGGGATTTATGTCGCTGGCTGGCCAGGGCTCCGGCTGACTCTTTAACCTCCTTTGTAGTCGGTTTGTTCTGCCTGGAGCTTGATAACACTGCCACGAGCTGATGCCACGTGTCTGCTGAGGTTATAGGCCCACAGGGCCTTCTTTAGCGCGTGATGGCGTACGCTGTACTCCTCTTATTTTAAGGGTAAAAGGTTCTTTACCGAGTACACTGCTCGCTGGATTGTGTTGGGATGGACTGTTCGTGGGCACCCACAGTGACTTAATTGCATGGTTGGTCGTGCGCTCAGCATGTTTGTTTTCAGGCGAGTGGCTTTGTGGGCCACCCTGAAATACCACCATGCGATTTATGTCTCTGGTGTGATTTTTAGTTCTTCTTTTAGAACTTCAGTTATGTTGTAGGCCCTTTTTCCGGCCTCCATAACTATGTGCCTACAGTATGGTCTATCTGTTAGGTTGAGCTTCGTACTTCCCTTTGGGTTGACTTTGTAATTGTGCTTAGCTCCCTAAGCTGGTCATTGGTTGTAGACTTCGATGAAGTCTCCCCGTTGAGACCAGCCCCCAGGCTGGTTTGTGCTCCCTGTACCAGGGTTTTTCTAGCGCACAGCCTCCTCAAGTGCATTAGTCAGACACTGAGTAGATCCCAGGATGAGCGGATTTTACTCCCCTCAATACGAGGGTTTATAGCACTCAGCTGAGTTCTACTCTCCGGGATGCCCATCTCTGCGCGTGGGTTTGAGTTGCTTACTGCTCTTTCGCAGTCGCTCTTACTTGCTCTCTCTCTGAAGAATGTGTTATGGAGATTCTGTGTAACAGACAGGGCTGGCCCAAACTAAATTTGGCCTTCGCCAAGTTTAGTACGGCTTCCCTGGTGGCGCTGAGGGTGACTTTGTTCCCCTCTAGTGACTGGCCGGGGTTCCCTTTGGTTTCCTGGCCACATTCCCTTTAAGGGACCACTTTCCACGGAATGCTGGTCCCAGATGCCCTGAGCAGCCTTGGAAGGCTTTCTGCGGAAGGCCTCCTTTAGGCTCAGCTTGGGCTGTTGGCCGTAGGGAATGCTGTCACTGACAGCCTTGCGTGACCCGAGGGGGAGTTGCTCCCGGCGTTTCTCTGGAAACTGCTGGACGTTTGTCTAGTCATTTGGCATGCACTCTCCTTAGCATGGCGGCGTGGGTATATCGTTCCCCATAGCGGTAAACGCAGAGTTGAGTTCCCTTTCGAAAGGGAACGTCTCAGGTTACGTATGTAACCATGGTTCCCTGAGAACAGGGAACGAGACTCTGCGTTCCTGGGCCATGCTTCGGGCTGCCTGCTGGACAGTCCCTCAAGACGAGTAGGTGTTGACTGCTTCCTCGGGCGCCCCCCTTTATACTTCCGGGTTCGCGCCATGATGACGTCATAGGCTGTCGCCGGCCAATAGGATTGGAGTTATGTGATTCTTTGGCATTTCGGACACCTGTCACGTGGGACGGTTCCCCCATAGCGGTAAACGCAGAGTCTCGTTCCCTGTTCTCAGGGAACCATGGTTACATACGTAACCTGAGACGTTCTTTTTGACTGAAGAAAGAAAAACATGAACATCTTGGATGACATGCAGGTGAGTAAATTATCAGGAAATTTTTATTCAGAAGTGAACTAATCCTTTAAAACACACAAATTCAATAGAAATGCAAATGACCTGCATGTATTTGTGAGATGAAGTGTCAAAGCAGAAGTCGTCTCAAGCTGGTTTTGTGATCTTGACAATCAGTTCAATGTTCTTCAGTGGCCTTCAAGATCACAGATCTGAATCCAACAGAAAACCTTTGGTACAATAAGAGATCTGCAGATATGCAGAAAACAAAGAGAAATAAACATAAATATCAGTTATGAATGCAATATTTGTACTGATTATGATCATGATGAAAAATGAGGCTTATTGCAGAATTAACAGTAATTAACAATAAAACATCTAAACTAAATCTGCAAATGATTCCATTCATGTCCATAATAATATGCTGGGCAATGAATAATAATCCTGTACATGCAAATATATTACAATTTAGTAGTAAATGTACACTGTTCTTAAAGAGACATCTTCACTGTGGTGTATAAATACACTGATGACTTTGATGCCATCACTGATCAGTCTGACAGTTGAACTGAGTTTGTTATGAACTGTAACATGACGACACATTCAGTCAGCTGCAGTATCTCAGTAAAGGCTGTTGAACTGAACTGTTAGACGCTCCATTACTGACACTGCAGTTCCACACAGTAGAAGAGCACAGTGTGTTTTAATGCTGCTGGAGCTCATGGATGTTGTTCAGTACCAGAGAACTGAGAAATCTTCCACCCTGAACACTGATATTGTGTCATTCAGAAACACAATTAAACCAAAGAGCTGCTGCAGTTTATTACATGAACTAATAATGAGCCCAGAACAGTGTAGAATGAATGATAGAAAGTGTTCAGTGACCTTACAAAATATTAATAATGACCAAATCAATAATATACATGATTCTGTCAATAGACTTCAGAAATGTGTGTATAATTGTTTGACATGTTTCACAACATGAGGAAGTTGTTGGAAAACGTGTTTGTGACTGATCTACAGTCTTCAGGATAATGATTTAAATAGAGAGAGTCACTTTGCATTGTCACACATGCTTCAGTGCTCTGAGAGTGTTTATAGTGCTGTGAGTTTAACACTTCATGACTGAGAGCAGAACAGAACACAATCTTCATCATCACACAAGACAAAAGAACAACAATGAACAAAATCACCTTCTTCATCTGGACTCTCACACTGTTTGCTCAAGGTTTGTAGTAAAATATTCATAATGATTAATAATTCCTTTAAAATATATATAAATTATTCTCTTGAAATATTAAATGTTTATAATTTTAGATAAGAATTTTTAGAATTTATAATTTTATTTTTATTTTTTGCTTTCAGAGTGTAGAGGACAGATCACTGTAACTCAGAGTCCATCAATAACAGCAGCTCAACCAGGACAAGAAGTCAGAATAAACTGTAAAACCAGCAGTGCAGTGCATGGTGGTAATCATTTAGCCTGGTACTTACAGAAACCTGGAGAAGCTCCTAAACTCCTCATATATGCAGCAACAAGCCGTAATACTGGAACTCCATCTAGATTCAGTGGCAGTGGATCTGGCAGTGATTTCACTCTGACCATCAGTGGAGTCCAGACTGAAGATACAGGAGATTATTACTGTCAGAGTTGGCACTATCCAAACAGTATATGGGTGTTCACACAGTGATAAAGAGTGGTACAAAAACCTCGGTCAGTCAGACGTCACAGTGATGCACTGATACAGCTGAGAGATACTGCAGCTGCTGATGGAGGATCACAAACAACACAATGTTTTATCAAACCTTTCAGAAATATTATTTATTTATTTTGATGTACTAATCGTGTAACATAATCTTTATATTATATAAATGTTAGTGGTGCTTGGTCTTGCAAAACTTGCCACTACAGTGTAATCTAACTGCAGGAAAGTCAGTCACTTTAATTGCACTTCCATGCTTCATCACTAGATGGCGGTCCTGGAAGTGAAGGTGTAGCTGGAAAGAGTTTGGAAAGGCGAATCTGAAAAGTGTTGGCGAGCAAATAATACCAAGGATGCTGGCACAAAGTGGGAAGCTGAAGGAAGGCGGAGGGCATGAGCTGGTTAGTGAATGGGTCAGGATGGCAGGATCTTGGTATGAGGATGTTGATGATATGGATAGTGAGGAGTAGATGGCTGCTGCAGGTGAAAAAGAGAGGGGTAGAGGAAGAAGGCAGGGAGAAGGGGGTAATGAGAGGACTAATCTAAGTCAAAAAAGGGGGTTGGAGGAGAATAGTGTTGAGGAAAACGAGCGAATGGTGCGGAGGAAGATGGACGATGGAGAATTCAAAGTTATCCTTATGTTTAGGAAAGAAGATGAGCACATACGCTTAAGTCCAACTGCACTTACCCAAGAATTAAAAAAGAAGCTAGGTGAAATAGAAATGGCAAGAATACTTCGAGATGGAAACATTATGTTAATATGTAAAACAGAGGAACAAAGGAGAAAAGCATTGCTCATTGGAAACGTATGTAAAAAGAAGGTAGCGGATAGAAAAGTAATAAATGGAAGGAAGGGAACTCAAGGAGTAATATGGGGCATTCCAACTGAAGAAGACCTGGATAACATCAAAAAGAACATCCAAGGAGGAAATGTAAAGAGTTTAAGGAGATTAAATAAAACAATAAATGGAGAAAGAACTGCAAGCTTGTCGGTTTTAATTGAGTTTCAAGATGATAAACTTCCGGACAGGGTCAAAGTAGGATACATGAGTTATCCAGTCAGGGAATACGTCCCACCACCTCTTAGGTGTTACAAATGCCAAAGGTATGGGCACATTGCTGCAGTGTGTAAAGGTAAACAAAGATGCCATAAATGTGGTGGAGAACATAGATATGAAGAATGTGGAGAAAATGTGAAGGCTAAATGTTGCAACTGTGGTGGGGATCATAATGTAGCATTTGGAGGATGTGATGTAAGAAAAAGAGCAGTGGAAGTCCAGAAAGTCAAAGTTAAAAACAACATAAGCTATGCGGAGGCAGTGAAAAGAATTCAAGGAGAGGGGGTAACAAAGGAGAGGACAGGTAATGAAGGAAATGTCTTTGGAGGACAAAGAAATTTGAGAGACATTTCCGTGAGTATGGAGAATTTAATTCTATTTATAGCATATGTCATTAATTGTACGGATCAAGTGAGACATAAAACAGAGAAAATTAAAGTAATTGTGAGAGGTGCTGAGAAATTTTTGTCAGTCAAACACATGTCTTGGGAACAAATCAATAGAAGACTTGAATCAGAAGGAAAATCGTCCAGCCAGAATGGACAAGGATAATGCTTATTATTCAGTGGAATGCAAGAAGTTTAGTAGCTAATGGACAGGAATTCAAAGGATTTATTAATGAGTTAGAAGCAAAACCAGATATAATTTGCATACAGGAAACTTGGTTAAAACCATCATTAGATTTTATAATTATAGGTTAAGATAGTATTCGGAGAGACCGAGACAATGGTAATGGTGGAGGTTGTGCAATATTTATTAAACAAAATATTCAGTATAGGGTAACAGCTAGAGGGAAAGAACTGGAATTTATTATAATGGAGGTATGGACAGAGGAGGGTAATATTAAAATAGCAAATTATTATAATCCATGCCAGAGATCAACCTTGGGGAATTTGGAGGAATTATTAGTTCACTTAGAGAGGAGGGTTATTTGTTGTGGAGATTTTAATGGTCATAATACATTGTGGGATAATTATAATGATTTTAATGGAGAGGTTATAGAAGAATTTATGGATATGAAAAATCTAGTTTGTATTAACAATGGAAATGGTACCAGAATAAATGTTATAAATGGGAAGGAGACAGCGGTGGATATTTCCCTTGTGTCTGAGTCAATAGCAGGGATATGTTGGTGGGAAGTTAAGAAAGAAAGCACGATGGGGAGTGACCATTATCCTATTTTTGTTGAAGTAGGGGCAAGAGTAGAAATTAATGAGATAAACAGATCAGGAGGGTGGGTTTTTGACAAAGCAGATTTTGAAATTAATATTAATCAAGAGACAGAGGAGTTAAATCAGTGTATTAGTGGAGCTATAATTGAAGCTGCAGTCCAGTCAATTCCAAGGCGCACAGGAAGTAAGAAAAAGAGGATTGTTCCATGGTGGACAGAAGAATGTGGAAGAGTAGTCAAAGAGAGAAACAAAGCATTTAAAAGACTTAAAAGAACACTTAATTTTGGGGACTTAATTAGGTACAGAAAGGCACAAGCATGTGTTAGAAGAACAGTGAAAACAGCAAAAAAAAAAAAAAAAGAATATTGGAGGATGTTCTGTAATTGTCACGAATATGGCTCCCACGGTGCAACCTCCGGACCACCGGAGGGAGCCATCACCTGAATATTGACTCTTTGCCATTTGGACTCCATTTCCCATAGGCCCTCATTCCTGGGACTGATTGCACTCTCACCTGCACCACATCACACACACACTATTTAAGACACACGCACACACCACATCTTTGCGAAGTCTTGATTTGCTACGGTGATCATCTCTGAGCGTTATTTCTGTGGACTGATATCTCGTTGTTACCTGGACTGTTTGTTATCTGTGAACCTCTGCCGCCTGCCCCGAACTTTGCCCGTACTTTGGACTGTGATTGTTTGCCGCCTGTCTTGACCCTTGCCTGTGACCCGACTTTGATTCTTGCTGCCAGCCTCGACCCCTGCCTGTCCCTGTTTACGGTATTGCTCTGCCCTTGCCTGCATCTCTGCTATCGTGAATAAAGGCTGCAAATGGATCCACTACCTGTTGACGCTTCATTACAGAAGACTTCGCCATCCCGCGATCCAGCAGCTTGGTCACAGATTTCCACCGAGTTATCCGCCCAAGCCAATCAGTTAGCTATGCATCACCACCAACTGAGCCGCTTGACGTCGTTAACGGAGGAGCTGGTAAAGACGCTACAGGGCCTACGCCTGAATCCCGCCGAGGTCGTCACGCCGCCACCCGCTGCGCCCACCACGCCAGCCTTTTCCGCTCCTCCAGCGGTGAACCCCCGCCTGGCTCTGCCCGAGAAGTTCGATGGCACCCCAGCGAAGTGTAAGGGTTTCCTTCTTCAGTGTTCACTATATGTTAATCAACAACCCTCTCTGTATCCCTCAGAAACCAGTCGCATATCCTTCGTGTGTTCCCTGCTTACCGGCAAAGCACTGGACTGGGCCACTGCTGTCTGGAGAGATGATAACTCAGTATTCCCTACGTTCGCTGAGTTTTTACTACGATTCAGAGAGGTGTTTGAACATCCCGCGGGGGGCCAAAGTCCAGGCGATCAGTTGCTCTCTCTCACTCAGGGCAAATCAACGGCGGCTGAGTATGCGTTACAGTTTCGCACTCTGGCAGCTCAAACCAACTGGGTGGAGGACACATTGAAATTACTGTTTCGTCGAGGCCTGACCATGGAGTTGCAAGCGGAGCTCGCCTGCCGAGATGAAGGTAGCTCATTGAACACATTTATCGAACTTTCCATTCACATTGACAATCTCCTCCGCTCACGACGCCCCACGCGCGTCACTAGTTCAACCAGTCCCAACCCCGAACCCATGCAGCTGGGTTACACTCCGCTTCAACCAGAAGAGAGAGAGAGAAGACGTCAAATGCACCTATGTTTGTACTGTGGTCAGGCTGGTCACCTCAAAATTAACTGCCCGGTGCGACCCACGCCTACCAGCTCCAAAGCGGTGAGTTCCCTCATCTCATCCGATTACTCACCCACCTGCCTCAAGATTCCCATTCAACTCATTATTAACGCTCAAATTGTTCCCACACAAGCCCTTCTGGACTCTGGTGCGGCTGGGAATTTCATGTCTGACACTTTCATTAAAGAACATAATATTCCCTTAACAGACTGCTATTTTCCGTTGACAGTGGAGGCGCTAGATGGAAAACCGATTGGAGGAGGAAGAGTGGCTCACATCACCGATGAGCTCGGCCTCCAGATCGGAATTCTTCACCACGAACGCATACAATTTTACGTCATTCACTCACCCAACAACCCCATCATCCTTGGTCTGCCGTGGTTCCGAACCCATAATCCACACATCTCATGGAAGGAGGGACAGATACTGCAGTGGGACGCTTCCTGCCATAAGAACTGCCTGCAACCAGTCATCCCCCTGCCAATTCAAATGGCCAAGCTGAACGAAAGCAACCCCGAGAAGCTTAACATCCCGGCCGAATACGCCGACTTAGCTGTGGCTTTCAGCAAACAGAAGTCGACCGAACTACCTCCTCATCGCCCGGGGGACTGTGCCATCGAACTGTTACCAGGTACCACGCCCCCCAAGGGCAGAATCTTCCCACTGTCACAGCCCGAATCTGCCGCCATGAAGGCATACATTGAGGAGGAGCTAGCCAAGGGGTTCATTCGACCATCCACGTCACCCGCCTCGTCAGGCTTCTTCTTTGTGAAGAAAAAGGACGGTGGACTACGACCCTGTATCGACTACCGAGGTTTGAATGACATCACCGTCAAGTTCCGTTACCCCCTGCCTTTAGTACCCGCTGCTCTTGAACAGTTACGACAGGCCGAGTATTTCACCAAGCTGGACCTCCGCTGTGCATATAACCTCATTCGGATAAGGGAGGGGGACGAGTGGAAGACCGCGTTCTCCACGACCACCGGCCACTACGAGACCCTTGTCATGCCGTTCGGGCTCTCCAATAGTCCGTCAGTGTTCCAGTCTTACATCAACGACGTGTTCAGAGACATGCTGAATCGCTGGGTCATTGTGTATATCGATGACATCCTCATCTACTCGAGGTCATTGGAGGAGCATATCCAGCACGTCCGAGCGGTTCTACAAAGACTTATCCAGCATCAATTATACGCCAAAGCAGAGAAATGCGAATTCCACCAAACCTCCACCTCCTTCCTTGGGTATGTCATCAGCCGAGACGGGGTCGCTATGGATGATAGCAAGGTTAAAGCTGTACTTGACTGGCCCAAACCACGCACGCTCAAAGAACTACAGAGGTTTCTGGGCTTTGCAAACTTCTACAGGCGGTTCATACGCAATTTCGGCGGTGTCGCCGCCCCGCTAACCTCCATGACTAAACGTCAGACGTCTCGCTTACACTGGTCCCCAGAGGCTGATGAAGCATTCACCAACTTAAAAGAACGGTTCACCACGGCACCCATTCTCCGCCACCCAGACCCTGACCGACCTTTCATAGTGGAAGTAGACGCCTCGAGCACTGGCATTGGAGCCATACTGTCTCAACGCCAGGGTACCCCTGAGAAAATGTTTCCCTGCGCCTTCTATTCCAGAAAACTATCCGCTGCAGAACGAAATTATGACGTGGGTGACCGTGAGTTACTGGCTATGAAAGCGGCGCTGGAGGAATGGCGCCACTGGTTGGAGGGAGCTCAACATCCATTCACCGTGCTCACAGACCATAAGAACTTAGAATACCTCCGCTCCGCCAAGCGCTTGAATCCCCGCCAGGCTCGATGGGCCATGTTCTTTACCCGCTTCCAGTTCCAGGTGACTTATAGACCTGGATCCAAGAACACTAAAGCCGACGCATTGTCCCGACAGACAGATCAGGTAGAAAAACCGGACACTGATGAACCCATAATTCCCAACAGCCTCCTCCTAGCACCCGTCCAGTGGGATATAATGTCAGAGATCACGCAGGCCAACGCACAGTCCGCACCACCAGCTGCATGTCCACCAGACCGCACATTTGTACCTGTTCCCCTAAGAGATAAACTTTTGCACCACGTCCACGACCTTCCCAATTCTGGTCACCCAGGCATCACCGCCACTCATAACCTCCTCCAGAACCAATTCTGGTGGGACTCCATGCGTCATGACGTCATCCAATTCGTCCACAACTGCACAGCCTGCCAAACATCCAAAACCCCTCATCAATCTCCGGCTGGACTACTTCAGCCACTGCCCATTCCACAACGTCCCTGGTCACATATCGCCATAGACTTTGTCACCGACCTTCCCTTGTCACAAGGCAACACCACCATACTCACGGTCATAGATCGATTCTCGAAAGCCTGCCGCCTCATTCCTCTGCCCAAGCTCCCCACTGCCTTCGAGACCGCTGAACTACTCTGCAATTTCGTCTTCAGGTTTTACGGGTTACCCGAGGACATAGTGTCGGATAGAGGCCCACAATTTACTTCTCGAGTCTGGTCAGCATTCTTCAAGAACCTGAACGTCAACATCAGTCTCACATCTGGCTACCATCCAGAGTCCAACGGGCAGACAGAACGAATGAACCAAGAACTCACACGCTTTCTCCGCACCTACTGCCAAAGAGACCAGACGGAATGGAGTCGATATCTGATGTGGGCCGAATACGCTCAAAATTCCCTCAGAAAACCAGCCACAGGGATTACCCCCTTCCAATGTATTCTAGGCTATCAACCTCCTTTGTTCCCGTGGTCAGGTGAACCCTCAGAGCTACCGTCAGTCAACGAGTGGATGCGAAGGAGTGAAGAGACTTGGGACCTAGCGCGTTGCAGATGGTGATGCGCCATCAGGAGGCAAGAGGTCCAAGCCAACCGACGCCGGCGACCGAACCCCCAGTACACCGTGGGGCAATGGGTGTGGTTATCTACCAGGGACCTACGACTAAGACTTCCATGCAAGAAACTCAGTCCCAGGTTTGTAGGGCCTTTCCAAATTACTAAACAAATTACTCCAGTTTCTTTTCGGTTAAATTTACCTGCTAATTATCGTGTCTCTCCCACTTTCCATGTTTCGCTGCTGAAACCCTCCGGGGGTCCGAGAGGGGAGCCGGAGGGAGCCGAGGGCCGTCACCCCCCACCACTGATGATTGAGGGCGAGGAGGCCTATCAAGTCCGAGATCTGCTCGATTCAAGGCGTCGGGGTCGGAGACTGCAATATCTGGTCGACTGGGAGGGGTACGGACCGGAGGAGCGATCCTGGGTCGACGCGGGTAATATCCTGGACCCTGCACTTATGGAGGAATTCCATCGGACGCACCCGGAGAGACCGGCCCCCCGACCACGTGGTAGACCCCGGCGTCCGCCTCCTCGCGTCTGGAGCCGCTCGCAGGGTGGGGGCTCTGTCACGAATATGGCTCCCACGGTGCAACCTCCGGACCACCGGAGGGAGCCATCACCTGAATATTGACTCTTTGCCATTTGGACTCCATTTCCCATAGGCCCTCATTCCTGGGACTGATTGCACTCTCACCTGCACCACATCACACACACACTATTTAAGACACACGCACACACCACATCTTTGCGAAGTCTTGATTTGCTACAGTGATCATCTCTGAGCGTTATTTCTGTGGACTGATATCTCGTTGTTACCTGGACTGTTTGTTATCTGTGAACCTCTTCCGCCTGCCCCGAACTTTGCCCGTACTTTGGACTGTGATTGTTTGCCGCCTGTCTTGACCCTTGCCTGTGACCCGACTTTGATTCTTGCTGCCAGCCTCGACCCCTGCCTGTCCCTGTTTACGGTATTGCTCTGCCCTTGCCTGCATCTCTGCTATCGTGAATAAAAGCTGCAAATGGATCCACTACCTGTTGACGCTTCATTACAGTAATACAGTGGGTAGAGAAACGGATATTGATAAGGTCTGGGGTATGGTAAGGAAAATGAACGGGATTAGAAGAGAGTATAGGTATCCAACATTAACAATTAATGGGAGTACGGCAATTACAGAGATAGAAAAGGCTGAAATGATTGTGGAAATATTTGTTAAAATTCATAGTTCAGACAATATCAGTGAAGAAGGGAGAAGAGGGCGAGAGGAAACAATATTAAGACACAGAGATTTTAGTATAGATTTAGATTATGGAAATGTGGATGACGCATTGAATTTACCTTTTACTATAAGTGAATTAAATAGTGCTTTAAGGAACACTAGAATATCTGCACCAGGTAAAGATCAGTTATGCTATATAATGATGTCTAAATTAAGTGATTCATCTAAAAATATACTTCTGGAATTATATAACAGGGTGTGGGAGAGTGGGAAATTACCTAGCAAATGGAAAGAGGCTATACTAGTACCAATACGTAAAGCAGGGAAGGAAGGAAACAGTCCAAATGATTATAGACCAATTGCTTTGACTTCTCATATTTGTAAGGTTATGGAGAAAATGATTAATAAAAGATTAACATATTACTTGGAAACAAAAGGATGTATTTTAAATGATCAAAGTGGATTTAGGAAAGGAAGAAGTACAATGGATTCTACAGTATGTTTAGAGTATGAAATAAGGAGAGCGCAGATTAACAGAGAAAGTGTAGTGGCTATATTTTTAGACATTGAGAAAGCTTATGATATGATGTGGAGAGAAGGTCTGATAATTAAGTTAAGAAAAGCAGGAGTTAATGGAAAAATGTTAAGATGGATTAAAGATTTTCTATTTGGCAGAACTATTCAAGTCAAAGTTGGGCAAAACTTTTCCAGGACCATGATTGTAGAGAACGGTACACCACAAGGAAGCATAATTAGTCCCTTATTATTTACCATTATGATTAATGATATATTCTCAAGTATTGAGAAAGGAATAGGATTCTCCCTTTTTGCAGATGATGGGGCAATTTGGAAACGTGGAAGAAATGTGGATTTTATTGTTAGGAAAATGCAAGCTGCTATAACAGAAGTGGAAAAATGGTCATATCAGTGGGGGTTTAGATTTTCTGTTGAAAAAACAAAAACAGTGATTTTTTCAAAACGGAGAGTTAACAGTGGGATAAAATTAAAATTATATGGCCAAGACATAGAAAGAGTTTCTTGTTTTAAGTTTTTAGGGGTATGGTTTGATGAGAAACTTACATTTAAAATGCATATTGAGAAAATTATTGATAAATGCAAGAAAGTACAGAATGTTATGAGATGTTTGGTGGGTAAGGACTGGGGGGCTGAAAGGTTGGCATTGAAAAGTATATATACCGGATTAATGCGATCAGTGCTTGATTATGGTTGTATAGTTTTTCAATCTGCTGCTACAAGCAAGTTGAAGGAATTGGACAAAATTCAATATAAGGCTTTAAGGTTATTAACAGGGGCTATAAGATCCACTCCTACTGCTGCATTGCAGATTGAAACAGGGGAAATGCCCGGTCCCACTTTATATTAAGTGGCCTTAACTACCATGTACTTACATTTAAATTAATCATTTGATACAATGCACTTATTGTGTACATACATGTTTTTACATTGCACTTATATTTTTAAAAACACCTGCATGTAATTACATCTGTGATTAATTTCTGTAATTACATTTATAATTACACTGTTGACCCATCCCTTACACCTTACCCCTACCCTTAAACCTACCCATACCACCAAAGCTTTCCCTAACCTTACCCATATCCCACCTCAATAGCAGCAAAAGTGTTTTGCAATTCAATATGAACCCAATAAGTACATTGTACTTATTTTTTGATGTAAGTACATAGTAGTTAAGGCCACCTGATATAAAGTGGGACCAAATGCCCTTAGAACTTAGGAGAGTGCAACTGTCACTGAATTATTTGGTCAGTATAAAAGGACATATTATAGATCATCCAGCAAAAGACGTGGTAAAACCATGTTGGGAAAAAGAAAAGTTTGAATTCAAGAGTTTTGGGGGTGGGTGATACCTAAAGTGGTGGAAGAAATGGAAATAAATGAGATGGCCATTAGCCCAACTGTTCCATGGTCAGTAATTCCCCAGTGGTTATTACCACAGCCCAATGTGGACATGTCACTGCTAGAGAAGAGGGACAAGGACCAGGGGGGTGGTTATAATGCTCGAATGGTGCAGACATATATTCAAACTCATTATTTTAGTTATGTCTTGATTTATTCAGATGAATCTAAAAATATAGAAAACAGAGTAGGCGTGGCATTCACAGTTATAGATTTCAATGTCAAAGTTAACAAGAGAATCTCAGATAATCTATCAGTATACACTGGAGAAATGATTGCAATTTTATTGGCACTACAGTGGGTTGAAGAAAATAGACCATTGAGGAGACTTATATGTTCTGACTCAAGTTCATCATTAATGACACTAGAAAGTGGTCAATCTGAGAGTAGATCTGACGTACTGATCGAGATCCTTCAAACATTATACAGGATTCAGATGATGGGTTTAGAAGTATCTTTCTGTTGGGTACCTGCTCATATAGGAGTAAAGGGGAATGAATTGGCAGATGAATGTGCTAAGGAAGCCACAGGAAAATCAGATATAGACATGGAAGTAAATTATAGTAAGGCTGAGATGAAGTTTTTAATTAAACAACATGTGAAAAATAGATGGCAGAAACAATGGGAAGAAGAAAGAACAGGAAGATGGCTTTATAACATCCAAAGAATTGTTGGTAAAGGTAGAATAACAAGGAGAAATAGAAAGGAAGAATCAATTATATCTAGACTCAGGCAACATAAAACGTTTTAGGACTTCACACCGGATCTGTATATGACACGTCTGTTCAATGAAATGAGGGGCTGAAGTGGGTGCAGCCTTTTCTGTATATCCACATTTCATGATGGATATATTATCAGGGACACCCAAGGGTTAAATAAAAACAAACAAAACAAGCCCTATAATATACTGTATATTTACTGTTACTGTGCTTTGGCAATGTAAAGCCTTTCTTTTAACCCTGTCAGTAAAACTATTGGACTCTGAATGTATATCGTCCTGATCTCTCTTCTGTCTTTTGCATTCAGAGGGTGTTTTACATGAGCGGCACATGCTTCACTGCTCTGAATGTGTTTATAGCTCTATGAACTGAACATGACATGATCAAGAGCTCTTCTTCATCAACCAACAAACATGACTTTCAGCTGCAGCTGCTCATACAACACAATCACACACAACACTGATCACAGACAAACACTAATAACACTAGATCATTACAATCAACATCAATCTTGTGTTTATGAAGAGAATGAGTCAGTGTTTAATATGATCATCATGTTTTAGGTGTAATATATGATCCCTGTCAATCAAACTGAACAGACTGAATTCAGTCACTTCTGCTGTCTGGACGTGATGCTTTCCATTTGATTTTCATAACATTTTAATATATATATTTTCATCACCACATTTTCAGCAGAAGTGAAACTGGTGTGTTCCAGTCCAGATCATGTGACCAATCAAACAGTGAGACTGAAAAGCCCATTTGCATTGTCAGGGTGGAGTGATTCTGATCCTCTCAGAATAGAGCAGCTCTGTCTCCAGAGACCATGTTCAAACCCCAAGAGCTTTATTTGACATTTACATCAAGTTTGTGAAAAGCACCTGCATCTTCATCTGTTAGTTGAATGATGTTGTCAGACACAAAGTGAACTTGTTGAGAAGCTTTATTGAATGTTACAGCAGATTGAAAGATCACACAGTGCTTTGACACGCCAGCTCTCTTTCAGTATTGAGTTGTAAATCACTACAGCTGCAGCACTAGACTCATGTGAATCCTGCCTGACACAGGACACTCAGATACGGCTCATCTTCAGGAGAGAAACATCAGCACTCAGAGCTCTTGTGGAACGAGACCTCATGAGGAGCTCCATCATGTGTTACTCTGCAGACGTACACCTCTCCCTTTTCCCAGCGTGCTTTGCTGAGGGTCAGGACGCTACTGCGGCTGTAGCGGCCGTCCCGCTGGCTCTCTGCGCTGGTCACAACCCCCTCGGTGACCTCTGACCCGTCCAGTGTCCAGCTCACCAGCGCCCCCTGTGGAGAGTAAGAGCTGAGCAGGCAGAGCAGTGCGGCTGAGTCTCCAGAGATCTGCAGAGAAGAGGGCGGCAGCAGAGACACTGAGGGCTTCACTGTGGGACCAGCTGCAGGAGACAAACACAACACATTCACAAACACAAAGAAAACACACTGTTTCACTCACAGCATTTCAACAGCAGCAAAAATCTGACAATCTGATCCTTCATGTCCTTCAACATCACTAGAGCTGATATAATATACAATATACAAACTACACAATCACTATATACATTTAATCAAACCTCAGAAATGAGACTCAATATACTAAGACAATGACTGCTTTAATTCCAGCAGTTTTTGCATCCCAATATAAAGTACATTTTTACTTACATGAGATATTCTCAAATGTAACTCAATTTCAAAGTTTGACTAAAGCTCAGGCCAAATGATGATTATATCACTGATAAGAACTAGAAAACAATAATTGTAATTTGTAAATTGTACTTGAATTATAAAGCACTGAATTATAAGCACAACATGAGCAAAAGAGATTCAGTATCATTGACTGAAATACAGAAAGTAACAACATTTACATTCTGATGTCAGATCTATTTTTTTTCGCCATGTATGATATCTACAAAAAAAGATGAACTATATGAACACAGTATAGAAATAAATAAAGGGAAATTAAACCTGTAATAAACTGATTAAACTCACAGTGAGACTCATTATGGAAATGCATTTAGATTTTTTTTTTTAATGCTGTTCTTCTGAATGTATAAACATGACAATATCATTGTTTTAGATTGAATAATTATAAAACAATATCAGTAACACTTTACTTAAAGCCTTCATACACAATACATTTTAAAAGTATTTTAATGCATTAATTAATCTTTCTTTTATACATTATAATGTGTGTATGATCTCATGAATAATTATAACTGCAATTATAACACAATTTAATACTTATCTATTCATTGTTACGTTGTTACACAATGCATTAAGACACATGACAAACAACCATTTTCAGATGTAATAACGAATTTGCAAATATTATATTGCATTTTTGCATTTATAATGCACATTTTAATGCACAATTATTTATAAAAAAGATACATATAAGGCATTATAACGTACATTATGAATACATTTAATGCTTCAAGTAAAGTGTTACCACAATATCTAATAATAATGTTTTTCTTGTTTCAACTTTAAATCATTTTAACTCTAAATTGTTCTTTTTTACACTTTATTGTATGCTGACATAGTTACATTGTACTACTCAAATAAGTACTGAGTAATATTAATTAACTGCATGTACTTACTATAGAGTTACGGTTAGGGTTTGGTTCAGGGTTAGTTACTTGTATTTATGCATAATTTACTGTTATTACTATAATAAGTACATGTAGTAATGTGTAACTTCTTCACCTTAAAATAATGTGTTACCTTTTTTTCTTAAATAGGAATTAAAAAACAGACTTACCGAGCACCAGTTTAGTTCCTCCACCGAATGTGCTCCACAGTGATACAATCTAATGAAACGGTCGTACAAAAACCTCTATTCCACTCGAGTGAACACAAACTCCAGCAGAGAGAGAGAAACAACACTTCAACACACTGATATTAGAAGAAACTCAGATCTTCTCAACACTCAAACATTCAGTTTGGACTAAATGCTTCTCAAAGGAACAACAATCACTTTTTCACACAAACAAGCATTTATTGATCTCATTTACAACAGACATGATTCATTTTGGCTTTATATCCTATATTTCTCATTCGTTCTCTCATTGTGTGCTGATATAACACTGTTTATAGAAACAGATCTGTGACCTTTGACCTCTTTTATCATGGATGATGATGTGGAGTTTATCATAATGATCTTCTGTTCTTCATATGAAGCTCAATCATCATGATTCACAGAAAAACCTGCAGCTTCAGACTTCAATCTTCAGTCAAAATCTGTTCAAATATTGAGTTTATTATATTACGTTCTATATTGGAGTGTGTAAAATCATGGCTTCATTGATCTTTTAAATTCTTCTACCTATAGACCTTATGTAGCCCCGCCCCTTTTCAGCGCTGCGCTCGTTGTCTTTTGACTTCCAGCTTATATTTCCAAAGCGATCTTATGTATTTATGAATGAACTACTTATTTTAAAATTCCCCCGGTCTACTGACATTTGTTAAGACATCTGCTTTAAACATAACAATGCTCATGGTAACTTTCATTAACTCTACAACAGGTAAATCCACTTCACCAGCTAATTATTCTTCAACAGCGATGCCATAGAAATATACAGGGCTACCGCAAAAACGGAAGTTCAAAGACAATATTGCACGCTTGTTTCTCTGGTAAATAAGGTCTATACCAGTTTCCTGTATAAACTTCATAAATGCCTCAACAACTTCGCTTGGAGAATTTCCTATATCTAAAATACCTTTTATATCCCATTCCCTCCCTATTTTAATAATACATTCTTTAAATTTTCCTCTCTCTTCCTGAAATTTTCTACATTTTATTAAAACATGTTCTACATTTTCTTTACAATCACATATCTCACATTTATCTGTTTATTTTACTCATAAGAAATAACGTATTATTAATTCTTGTTTGTCCTAACCGTAGTCTTGTGTAGATTATTTCCTCTCTTCTATTTCTACAACCCCAGGCAAAAATTATGGAATCACCACACTTAGAGGATGTTCACTCAGATTTTTTACTTTATAGCAAATAAACAAATCACAGATATGACACAAAAAAGGTTTTGTTCAATAGCTTAACATTCTGGCTTCAGGGAACATACCTCAAACAAATCCACTTTTGTTAGTATTATTAATGGCATGTCTTTTTCCAGAGCAAGTAGAGGAAAAAAGTATGGAATCATCTGTTAATTTCCATTTTAAACAAATACTGGGACAAGTCTAAAAATGCTAATTAGTCAGTAGTTAAAAGGGAGTGCTTGCACCTTAATGGGTTGTTTGACTTGGCTAATTGAAATGAAATATGGCCCCAAGAAGAGAGTTCTCAGTTGAAACAATGGAAAGGATTATAAAACTCCTTCAACAAGGAATTTCAATACGGAGTATGGCCAAAGAAGTTGGTTGCTCCCAGTCAGCTGTGTCTAAAATTTGGTGCAAGTATAAACTAAATGGGAAGGTTATAAAGCAAGACATACGGGCAGACCAAGGAAGACGTCAAAGCGTCAAGATAGAAATCTCAAAGCAATATGCCTTTACAATAGAAAACGCACAACAAAACAAAAGAAAAACAGACAGAATCAGGAGCCAATTTTTTGGGACAGAACAGTAAAAAACCAGCTTGAACTTACATATAGAGCTTACTGAGCTTACATGTAGAAAAGCCAAATGAAAATGAGTACTAACACTTAAACAAAAGAAAACAAGGTTACAGTGGGATAAAGAGAAGCGATCATGGATTCTGGATGATTGGATGAAAGTGTTATTCAGTGAAGAATCGCGAATCTGCATTAGCCAAGGAGATTACGCTGGAACTTTTGTCAGGTGCCGTTCTGATGAAACATATAAAGATGACTGCTTGAAGAAAACAATCAAATTTCCCAACTCATTTATGATATGGGGGTGTATGTCAGGTAAAGGACCAGGGGAGATGACAATCATTACCTCAACAGTAAATGCACTGGTGTACATTGAAATTGTGGACACTTTTCTCATTCCATCGATAGAAAATAGGTTTGGTGATGATGAAATAATTTTTCAGGATGATAATGCATCTCGCCACAGAGCAAAGAGTGTTAAAGCTTTTCTTCAGGAAAGGCATATCAACTCAAAGACATGGCCAGCAAACAGTCCAGATCTCAATCCAATTGAAAATTTATGGTGGAAATTATAAACACTGCTCCATGACAAGGCTCCACCCTGCAAAGCTGATCTGTCAAACGCTATTTGAGAAAGTTGAAACCAGCTTGATGGGGAATATTGTTTGTCATTAATGAAGTCCATGCCTCAAAGAATTTAGGCTGTCAAAAGCCAGAGGAGGAGCAACAATTGTTTTTTTTTTTGTTGTTGATGATTCCATATTTTTTTCCTCAACATTGAGTGATTCCATACTTTTTTCCTCTACTTGCTCTGGAAAAAGACATGCCATTAATAAAAAAAAATGTAAGTGGATTTGTTTGAGGTATGTTTCCTGAAGCCAGAATGTTAAGCTATTGAACAAAACCTTTTTTGTGTCATATCTGTGATTTGTTTGTTTGCTATAAAGTAAAAAATCTGGGTGAACATCATCTAAGTGTGGTGATTCCATAATTTTTGCCTGGGGTTGTACTATTAAATGTTCTAACTTTAATTGATTTTTGAATTCTGTAATATTCTCTGCCTTTATTATCTAAATCCCATATTCTTGCCACTGTTTGTCAATGTTACTTTTTTATTATAGTTTTACCTTCATTTTTTTCAAGAGGAATCTCAATTTTATCAGTAAGATTTAGTGTTTTTTTCGCTAATTTATCAGCTTTCTCATTACCTAAGATTCCTATATGTGCTGGTATCCAACTAAACTAAACCAACTAAATACGTCAATATTGTATGTTTTTGTGTGTATGAAAATGTATATGTGTGGTAGAACCACAATTTACGTAAAAATACACACGTATTCTCATGAGATCACGTTGGAATCTCCACACAAGATCATGAAACGTGAACAAGCTCTAATATGTCTCCATCTTTATCAGCCTGTTTCTTCTCCATTTGATGATTTCAGACACACATGAGGCTTCATGATAGATGGAGTGACACCATGAACTCTGATTAGAGATTCACAATCAGTCCTGATACTTTCTGAACAGACTCATGATTCATGATCGATCTTTAGTGATGGAGGTTCATCTAGTGGAAGTGTAGCAGTGATGATGGTCACATGACTGAATATGGACACAGAGATGGACGTTCATCTGCACATCCTCAGTGTCTCAGTAGTCAGAATGAAAATAAAACTACTGAACTAACTAAAAATAACATTAGTCATCATTCTGTAACTCTAGTGTATATTAGTTTGTCTGTTGTAAATCCTGCCCACTTCTTTGCATTGTCACACATGCTTCAGTGCTCTGAGAGTGTTTATAGTGCTGTGAGTTTAACACTTCATGACTGAGAGCAGAACAGAACACAATCTTCATCATCACACAAGACAAAAGAACAACAATGAACAAAATCACCTTCTTCATCTGGACTCTCACACTGTTTGCTCAAGGTTTGTGTAATGCAGCTCCACAGTTATTCTCTTGAAATATTAAATGTTTATAATTTTTGATAATAATTTTTAGAATTTATATATTTTTTTCTTTTTTTCTTCTTCTTGTTCTTTCTTTCAGAGTGTAGAGGACAGTACACTGTAACTCAGAGTCCATCAATAACAGCTCAACCAGGACAAGAAGTCAGAATAAACTGTAAAACCAGCAGTGCAGTGCATGGTGGTAGTTACTTACACTGGTACTTACAGAAACCTGGAGAAGCTCCTAAACTCCTCATATATTATGCAACAAACCGTCATACTGGAACTCCATCTAGATTCAGTGGCAGTGGATCTGGCAGTGATTTCACTCTGACCATCAGTGGAGTCCAGACTGAAGATACAGGAGATTATTACTGTCAGAGTAACCACTGGATCAACAGTAAAGCTGTGTTCACACAGTGATAAAGAGTGGTACAAAAACCTCGGTCAGTCAGACGTCACAGTGATGCACTGATACAGCTGAGAGATACTGCAGCTGCTCATACAACACAATCACACACAACACTGATCACAGACAAACACTAATAACACTAGATCATGTAAATGAACATAAATTTGCTTGAAGCTCATCAGTATTTTTGCACATAACATGAATATTTTGTTGATGTGATCATGGCTTTTATTACAGTAAGGACTGTTATTGTTTTATTAGTGTTTCATAGTAAGGACTGATTGCCAAAACTAGTTTAATAATATGATTGTCATAATTTAATTACATTTTTATATATATTTTTTTATTGAATGATTGTAGTGATGTTTTCATTTGCTGTATGTAGAGATTGTGGATCTCTTCTGTTGTGTTTGTCTCTTCTCCATCTTCACTCTCAGTGTTTTTCATCATCTCTCTGTTCCACATGATGTTCACTTGAGTTTCTCTGTAAATTATATTCAATGTTCTGAATTCAATCCAAACATGTTCTCAAGCTCGACTCTTCAACAGTGAATGTAAGCCACATCTTCAAATCTCACACCACTGAATGATTTACTGTCAGAGACTGGGTTGCTCTCCTCAAATATGTCTCAACATCATCTCAAACTTTGCTCAGATTTGCCAAAGTCTGAAAAAGTCCATTTAAATTCGTACAAGGCCAAATGATCTGAGCTTAAGTTAACTTTATTGTTCATTCTGTTTGTCACGGAGCAGAAATTTGTCTTTGACACTGGTGTCATACATATACATAAATACATCCACAGAAGTGCTTAACAACACGACACACACTGACACACAAACACAGAAATAAACAGAATTACACTATCCACATCATTCCTAACATATTTCCAAACATCCCACAATTAATGATGGATCAGTATTCTAAAGTGTTACCAATACAATTAGTATTTCTAGCAGTACAGGTGTTCTACAAACAGTATTAAATAAAGTACACATTAGTGTTGAAGTACTCGAGACCGGTCTTAGGACCATTTTTTGAAGGTTTTGGTCTTGTCTTGGTCCCAGACACATTTGGTCTCGGTCTTGTCTTGATCTCAGACTAAAAGGACTCGGGATTTTATTTCAAGACCGGTCAAGACCACAACTGTGGGAATATCACTAAATTGCTGTTGCATTGTCTGATTTCTTTGTTAACATCATTAATTTGATTGGATGTAAAACTTCCTGCTTCAGATGCAATCAATAACTTATTTCTAATTTCATTTATTTTGTTACTGTTGTGTCGGGTCAGAAATCAACAAGGGATTGTGTCAAAAATGTCACCAAAATTAATACAAATGCCCACAAAATTCAAGATATGTTTACAAAAAAGTACTTGAATATTTATACTTGATATTTATATTATGACATATGACATAATTAAGCAATATCACAAGAAAGAGGGCTGTTTTCACAAACATGAGCACAATTGCAAACGTGATATAGATTTTTTTTACAAATGTTCAATAAACAAAATGTTATTTTTAAAACATTAAATCTCAACATTATTTATGCATTTGTAATTGTAGCAATTCAATTCAGCAATTCAGCAATTCTTGTTAGTGATTTCAATTGATTGGTAACAACTCTATATAATGTCTTATTATTCTAATTGTAATTATAGATTAAAAATAAGACATTTCTCAGGCAGTAAATGTGGATCGTTCAGATGAATTTGAGGAGTGCTAGTCTGGTCTTGGTCTTGTCTTGGTCTCAGTTTAGGTGGTCTTGACTACAATACTATTAAAAAGTTGTTTGTTCAAGGCAATATCAGCAATAGTTCTGGTGCCGGAGAAGCTCTTCAGGTGGTCATGAAGCAGCATCTGCTGTAATCTTCACATTTCAGCCTTTTCTAGACAATCTGACCTCTTGAGGTCATCTTCTTTGGATTTCCCCTCATAACTTAAGTCTTGAGGTGTCATGAGCTCCAGGAATTTTTTCAGGACTCGTCTATATAAAGCCTTTTGCCTCCTTTGTTCTCAGACGTCTCCCATGTTTCGTCTTGCAAGACATCATCTAACGGTAATTACCTGCTTTTCTACTTTATTTAGCAAAGCTCTTTATAATACGTTTTTTTTCTCTCTCTCTCTCTCTCTATTCTACCAGCATGCTCTTAATAAATGCTTAAAACAACAGACTTGTAGCATCTTTCTTAATAAATGCTTTTACAAAACAGCTGTATTGTTTTTCTTAATAAACAATTATCTTAATAAACACATATCTCACACACTGAAGAGGTATACTTGTAACAGGACAATTGCATATTTTCCACAACAATATCAATAGAAAGAGTCAACAATGAAAATATAAAAGGTATTTTGCATGTTCTACACAGTCAAGCATGTTTTCATATTCAGGTCTGTTATAAAAGTATCTGGACTCATTATGAATCTCCACACAAGATCATGAAACGTGAACAAGCTCTAATATGTCTCCATCTTTATCAGCCTGTTTCTTCTCCATTTGATGATTTCAGACACACATGAGGCTTCATGATAGATGGAGTGACACCATGAACTCTGATTAGAGATTCACAATCAGTCCTGATACTTTCTGAACAGACTCATGATTCATGATCGATCTTTAGTGATGGAGGTTCATCTAGTGGAAGTGTAGCAGTGATGATGGTCACATGACTGAATATGGACACAGAGATGGACGTTCATCTGCACATCCTCAGTGTCTCAGTGGGCAGTAAAATGTATTTAAAAAGAAATAAAATAAATGAAACTCCAGTTGTGTTTGTAACCCCTGATTATCCATTAGTCAGAATCATTCTGACCAAGGCTGTATCTCAATATTAGTTTTAGTTGATCTTAGGTCTGTGTTTGACACTGTAGATCATAAAATACTCTTAAAACAACTACAAAATTACACTGGTATTCAAGGACAGGCATTACGGTGGATTAGATCGTACCTAGCAGACTATTACCATTTTGTCTATTTTAAATCCAAGTTATCACCAGTGAATGATGTGGTTCAAGGATCTGTGTTAGGCCCTCTGTTGTTTTCAATATACAATACATGCTGCCACTTGACAATATGATTAGAAAACATGGTATTAGTTTCCACTGTTATACAATGTTCAGTTATATATTTCATCACAACCGGATGGAATGTGTAAATTATGCAATTTGACAGATTGTGTTAAAGACATAAAACATTGAATGACAAGTAATTTTCTTCTGTTAAATTCAGACACTGCGATACTTATTGGACTAAAAACCTGCACTCAGAATCTCTTAAAAATATCATTTCCAATAGACAGATGTACTGTTACTTCATCCTCTACAGTAAAAGACCTGGGTGTTATATTAGACAGCAACTTATCTTTTGAAAATCATATTTCAAACAGCCTTCTTCCACCTCAGAAACATTGCTAAGATACAGATCATGTTATCTGTTTCTGATGCAGAAAAGTTAGTTCTTGCATTCATGGCGTCTAGACTAGATTACTGTAATGCTTTACTAGCTGGTTGTCCTGCATCCTCAATAAACAAGCTACAATTAGTCCAAAACGCAGCTGTTCTGACCAGATGAAGAAAATATGATCATATAACACCAATTTTATCATCTCTACACTGGTTACCTATTAAGTTCTGTATTGATTTCAGAGAATTGATACTGACCTATAAAGCCTTAAATGGTTTAGCTCCTGCATTTACCTGATCTTCTACTGCCCTGCAATCCATCACCCTCTTTAAGATCACAAAACTCTGGACTTTTAGTACATTTTGTTTGAAACTTTATGAACAGCAGCTACTCTAATTGTTTTCCATTTGATTTTCTGTTTCTACCTTGAGATGCCCATCCCAAGGTAACTATAGGGATTTTTCCAGCTCCAGTTTGGATTCAGCTTCTTAGGAAGACTTCAGACGACCCAACACCTGTGAAGAGATGACCCAACTCCTGCGAGGACCTCAAAACCTGAATCAACATACACAACTGCCAAAATTGTTATATATTGTAATCATTATGATCACAACTTGTAATAATTGCTTCAACAAGCTCATTGTTTCTGCCTAAAATTAATACATGTTAGCTTACTGCTATATTTGCATTATCTTGGACTGTACGTTTCTGAAATATGGACATCATGTGATAGTCACATCTGATAACAGATCACTCTAAATTGTAATGTAGAAAAATGCATTATCTGTAAAGCTGCTTTGAAACAATATGTATTTTGAAAAGCAAGTAATTGAATGAATTAAATTGAATTGAACTGAAATTGTAACTCTAGTGTATATTAGTTTGTCTGTTGTAAATCCTGCCCACTTCTTTGCATTGTCACACATGCTTCAGTGCTCTGAGAGTGTTTATAGTGCTGTGAGTTTAACACTTCATGACTGAGAGCAGAACAGAACACAATCTTCATCATCACACAAGACAAAAGAACAACAATGAACAAAATCACCTTCTTCATCTGGACTCTCTCTGTGTGTATTCAAGGTTTGTAGTAAAATAGTCCTAATGATTAATAATTCCTTTAAAATATATTATATATAAATTATTCTCTTGAAATATTAAATGTTTATAATTTTAGATAAGAATTTTTAGAATTTATAATTTTATTTTTATTTTTTTCTTTCAGAGTGTAGAGGACAGATCACTGTAACTCAGAGTCCATCAATAACAGCAGCTCAACCAGGACAAGAAGTCAGAATAAACTGTAAAACCAGCAGTGCAGTGCATGGTGGTAATCATTTAGCCTGGTACTTACAGAAACCTGGAGAAGCTCCTAAACTCCTCATATATTTAGCAACAAGCCGTCATACTGGAACTCCATCTAGATTCAGTGGCAGTGGATCTGGCAGTGATTTCACTCTGACCATCAGTGGAGTCCAGACTGAAGATACAGGAGATTATTACTGTCAGAGTTTACACTATATCAACAGTAAAGAAGTGTTCACACAGTGATAAAGAGTGGTACAAAAACCTCGGTCAGTCAGACGTCACAGTGATGCACTGATACAGCTGAGAGATACTGCAGCTGCTGATGGAGGATCACAAACAACACAATGACAATGTTTAGCAAAGTTTCTAAAGACTTTTAAAATTAATATAGTAAATATAAATGTATATGTAGTCATTTATTTTATATTTGAAATAACCGTTAGTGCTGATATATTACAGTTTTTCTCAATGGCTTAAACACTATAACCAGGCTTTTGTACTAAAATTTCAAAACCATAACGCCATTTATCAAAAAGCACACCCATTTCCCTAAACTATAAACACTATTCCCATGTTTTGACACATGGGTCAGATTTGTTGAACTGTCACTGCAAAACTCTACACACAAATCCCTTCATTTCTCATTGCCTACACCATGTTGTCATTTAGAAAGCACTAGCATTCAATATTGTTCACTCAAGTCAGCACAGCTTGAGCTCAGTTAGCACACAGTCACCCACACGGAAACACTAAGAGTCAAAATTCATCACACACCAATCAGAACCTTCAACAGAGAGATAAAAGAGCCCGAGTCAGTTCATTCAGTTTTAGCACACAGTCCAGAGAATGGATCCAGAGAAACGTGATTGAAAAGGTCGAGGACACCAGAGAGGAGGAGGAGGAGGAAGAGGATGAGCAGTAAGGAGTAAGGAGTGGAGGAAGAGGTGAAGGAAGAGGAAGAGGAGGAGGAGACAAGGAGTCTCAGATGAAATTTGTGCCACTAGTTGACCATGTCCTTGTCCGTAGTATGACTATGAGGGAGGCTGGGCAATGAGTTCAGCCAAACTTACAGTTTTTTACGATTGCTTAAACACTAAAATTAAAAATAACACCCAGTTACTGAAACCTTACACTCAAGGAGCAAAACTTCAGCCCAGATCTGCACAACTATAAGCACATTCTCAGCCTCACACTTTTTGCAAAACACTACACACGTTGTTTTGCACAACACTAAACACACTTTTCTACATTAGACACAGAAATCTAACATAATGTCACTTCTTTGCCATTTCAAGACACTGCTTTCCAAAATACCACCCCTATAAACCAATTGATCAAACATGGCCGTCAGGTGTGCAGACACTTAGGTGCTTAACTGTAAACTCAACAATCAAGTACTAAAAAAGGCAAAAGGTGAGTTTATGTGTCTTCAACAAAATGGAAGGCAAAGTTGCAGTAAGAGGGAGAGGGAGAAACATCATTGGCCACAGAGCTATTTTGAATGTCCCGGGCCAGTGTGGTGGTAACATCACAATATATGTTGCAATCATGCAGAATGGGGTCCTCCATCAGCATGCCAACTTACAACACGGCCCACATATTCACATTTTAGATGGACTGCACAAAATCATCACAGCAGAAGACCAAATGGATGCAGAGCAGATGAGATACATTGTCATGTGGGACAATGTAAATTTCCACCTATCTGCTCTGGTCCAAAACTGGTTTCATAAGCATCCACAATTTTCACTCCAATACCTCCCACCATACTGTCCCTTCCTTAAACCCACTGAGGAGTTTTGTTTTTTTCGGCATGGCAGTGGAAGGTTTACGATCTACAGCCCTATGTCAGGATATCCTTCATTCAAGCCATGGAGGAGGCCTGTGACCTAAGTGGTGCAGAGTCTGTGCAAGGATGGATTCACCGTTCAAGAAGATTCTTCCCTCAATGTCTTGCGAGAGAGGACATCACCTGTGATGTTTTTTTTCATGTTATATATTGTATTTAGTATATGTTATGATTTTCAGTGCAAAATGTAACCTTTGGAAAGGCATGGATGTATTGAATGGTTTTACAATGTGGTGAGAAATAAATATTTTCATCAATGTGCAGTACTGGTCTTGTGTGTTTTTTTTGTTTTTTTGTTTGTCTTGTCAATATATTCATGTACTTTACTCTAACAATATCCCTGAAAAAATCAAACTCAGACTATAAAGTATAATTGTTACAAGTGTTTAAGATTGAGCTCAGCAGTGTGTAAATGAATCAAACTGAATCAGAATGTATGAACCATGTGTGTTCCATATGGTGTCAAAATTGGGTTTTGTTAAATTAATGTAAAGTTTTGAATGAAGTGTTTCATTTTGCAAAAGAACTGAGGTATTCTGCTATTTGTGTGTGTGGATCTGTGAATTGTGTGTAGTGTTTTGACAAAATGAGCCTTGGTTTTAAAATTGTGCTTAAACAATCGTAAAAAACTTAAGTTGCTTCACCATCGCCTTGATCATAAGAACCTTCAGGGAGGAAAACAGGCAGGTGTACCTCAGTGTATCTACTGTAACTTTTGAGTGCTGTACTCTGTTAAAACACATGCATCAAACTGCCTTACATACAGATAGAGTTTCTGTCTGCTTCCATTTTGTAAAAAGGATGTGTTACAGTTACAGTAGTCAGTACGTCTATGTTTGTAGGACTCAGAGACGATGAAATGGAAGAAGCCCGACTAGACATTTCAGTTGATGCGTGCCAAGGGTGGATCAGGCATGCAAGAGGATTTTCCCTCCGCTGCCTGGATAGGGCCAGTATAGACTGTGAAGTTGACGAGATTCTCTGGCCTGTCCCAGACCAAAGATGTGATGCTGGGGCAGAATATTTTTTGTTGTTGTTTGGTGTATTGTACTGTACAGTACATTAAGGAATAAAAAATGTACAAATGTACACACATTTCCGTAAGGGGGAGAACCACAAGCAACACAACTTATTACTGGTTTTTGTTTTTTGTAGTATTGTTTTGAATTTATCTTGCCAGTGTGTAAGACTATGTTGTAGTGTGTGTGTTTTTGAGGGCTTGTGTGTGATGTCTGAGGGCAAAGTTTGTTTTTTCAGCAAGTGAATGGTTTTGAGTGTAGAGCTTCATTTTGACCTGAAAATAGGATGTTTGGGGAATTGGGTGAGACGTTATGGATTTGTGTTTACTGTTTTGAGAATATGAGGCATAGTTTCAAGAAATGTGTTTAAGCAATCGAGAAAAACTGTATAAGATCACAAAACTCTGGACTTTTAGTACCTTTTGTTTGAAACATTATGAACAGCAGATAACTCTAATTGTTTTTTTGTTTTTTTCCGTTTGCTTTTCTGTTTCTACCTTGAGATGCCCATCCCGAGGTAACTATAGGGATTTTTCCAGCTCCAGTTTGGATTTAGCCTCTTAGGAAGACTTCAGACGACCCAACACCTGTGAAGAGATGACCCAACTCCTGCGAGGACCGCAAAACCTAAAACAACATACACAACTGCCAAAATTGTTATATATTGTAATCATTATGATCACAACTTCATTGTTTCTGCCTAAAATTAATACATGTTAGCTTACTGCTATATTTGCATTATCTTGGACTGTACATTTCTGAAATATGGACATTATGTGATCATATATCACATCTGATAACAGATCACTCTAAATTGTAATGTAGAAAAATGTATTATCTGTAAAGCTGCTTTGAAACAATATGTATTTTGAAAAGCAAATAATTGAATGAATTAAATTAAATTGAACTGAAATTGTAACTCTAGTCAGAGTAAAAATAAAACTACTGAACTAACATTAGTCAGAATGTAAATCATCATTCTGTAACTCTAGTGTATATTAGTTTGTCTGTTGTAAATCCTGCCCACTTCTTTGCATTGTCACACATGCTTCAGTGCTCTGAGAGTGTTTATAGTGCTGTGAGTTTAACACTTCATGACTGAGAGCAGAACAGAACACAATCTTCATCATCACACAAGACAAAAGAACAACAATGAACAAAATCACCTTCTTCATCTGGACTCTCACACTGTTTGCTCAAGGTTTGTAGTAAAATAGTCCTAATGATTAACAATTCCATTAAAATATATTATATATAAATTATTCTCTTGAAATATTAAATGTTTATAATTTTAGATAAGAATTTTTAGAATTTATAATTTTATTTTTATTTTTTACTTTCAGAGTGTAGAGGACAGATCACTGTAACTCAGAGTCCATCAATAACAGCAGCTCAACCAGGACAAGAAGTCAGAATAAACTGTAAAACCAGCAGTGCAGTGCATGGTGGTAATCATTTAGCCTGGTACTTACAGAAACCTGGAGAAGCTCCTAAACTCCTCATATATGCAGCAACAAGCCGTAATACTGGAACTCCATCTAGATTCAGTGGCAGTGGATCTGGCAGTGATTTCACTCTGACCATCAGTGGAGTCCAGACTGAAGATACAGGAGATTATTACTGTCAGAGTGCACACTGTCCTAGTAGCTGTGTGTTCACACAGTGATAAAGAGTGGTACAAAAACCTCGGTCAGTCAGACGTCACAGTGATGCACTGATACAGCTGAGAGATACTGCAGCTGCTGATGGAGGATCACAAACAACACAATGGTGTATCAAACCTTTCAGAAACATTATTTATGTATTTTGAAGTACTAAACATATAACATAATCTTTATATAATATAAAAGTTAGTGGTGCTTGGTCCTGCCACTACAATGTAATCTAACTGCAGGAAAGTCTGTCACTTTAATTGCACTTCCATGCTTCATCACTAGATAGCGTGTCTGTTACATAACTGAGTTCCCTATCTGTCAGTCACTTTGACGTTGTGTCGATGTGATGACACTAGTGTAGTGTTTCTCAACCTTTTTTACTCGATGGCCTCCTCCTTCACCAAATCAATACTGCAGTGCCCCCCTAAGATGCCTGACATTTCCTCTTATACTGTACTTCCACAGCAAAGAGAGAAAAGTGTTTGTATTTAAGCCTTTTTATTAACATTTGTTTGCATTATTACTCTTCTACTGCATGTTTTGTAATATTCTTTAATATTCTTTTTGAAAACATAACTGGTAAATTAAAGCTATTCTTTATAACTTAAAAGAAATCCCTCTGCTAAATTATAATACTCTGATGTTACCCAGGTCGAGTGATTGCATCTGTGCCAACAGAACGATTGAGACTCCCATCTAAAGCCTGTCGGTTCACGTCGTCCCTGATAACAAGAACTTAATGCTGTTGGACAGGCTGTCTCTGCTGTACATGCCACGGACATGAACGAGGATAGTCCCGACCCAGCACACATGCAGGAACTATGCTCGTCTACCGATTTATTAATAATTAATAATCATCAATAATTAATAATCATAAACTGTGAGGTAAGATTAGTTTACACACATCAGAAGGCCTACTCTCTCATCCCTGCATAGAAAGACACATGTGCAAATGAGATGCTAAAATTCAATGGTTAAAAGCAGCACTTTAAAGGAAAATTCACTGATCACACTGATGCACATTATGACAGAAACCCTTAACAATGTTCTAACATCATAAATACAGCGATTATGATATAAAGAGACAGTAAAGCAAATACAGGATAAATGTGAAACAGCAAAACGACCTCTGCTTCCCCGTCGACATACAGCATGAGCGCAAATGCTTAAAGGGGAAACAATAAATCTTCCTATGGTGTCCCAGTAATTGTTCCCGATTGAACCACTGAAAATAGAACATTACATACAAGTTTTGCTGAAGTTAACTCAATTATAGAATTGTTTCTTTATTCCTCTATGGCATGGTGTCGCCCTCGGGAAACATAAAACGTTTTTGGACTTCACACCGGATCTATATATGACACGTCTGTTCAATGAAATGAGGGGCTGAAGTGGGTGAAGCCTTTTCTGTTTATCCACATTTCATGATGGATATATTATCAGGGACACCCAAGGGTTAAATAAAAACAAACAGAACAAGCCCTATAATATACTGTATATTTACTGTTACTGTGCTTTGGCAATGTAAAGCCTTTCTTTTAACCCTGTCAGTAAAACTATTGGACTCTGAATGTACATCGTCCTGATCTCTCTTCTGTCTTTTGCATTCAGAGGGTGTTTTACATGAGCGGCACATGCTTCACTGCTCTGAATGTGTTTATAGCTCTATGAACTGAACATGACATGATCAAGAGCTCTTCTTCATCAACCAACAAACATGACTTTCAGCTGCAGCTGCTCATACAACACAATCACACACAACACTGATCACAGACAAACACTAATAACACTAGATCATTACAATCAACATCAATCTTGTGTTTATGAAGAGAATGAGTCAGTGTTTAATATGATCATCATGTTTTAGGTGTAATATATGATCCCTGTCAATCAAACTGAACAGACTGAATTCAGTCACTTCTGCTGTCTGGACGTGATGCTTTCCATTTGATTTTCATAACATTTTAATATATATATTTTCATCACCACATTTTCAGCAGAAGTGAAACTGGTGTGTTCCAGTCCAGATCATGTGACCAATCAAACAGTGAGACTGAAAAGCCCATTTGCATTGTCAGGGTGGAGTGATTCTGATCCTCTCAGAATAGAGCAGCTCTGTCTCCAGAGACCATGTTCAAACCCCAAGAGCTTTATTTGACATTTACATCAAGTTTGTGAAAAGCACCTGCATCTTCATCTGTTAGTTGAATGATGTTGTCAGACACAAAGTGAACTTGTTGAGAAGCTTTATTGAATGTTACAGCAGATTGAAAGATCACACAGTGCTTTGACACGCCAGCTCTCTTTCAGTATTGAGTTGTAAATCACTACAGCTGCAGCACTAGACTCATGTGAATCCTGCCTGACACAGGACACTCAGATACGCTCATCTTCAGGAGAGAAACATCAGCACTCAGAGCTCTTGTGGAACGAGACCTCATGAGGAGCTCCATCATGTGTTACTCTGCAGACGTACACCTCTCCCTTTTCCCAGCGTGCTTTGCTGAGGGTCAGGACGCTACTGCGGCTGTAGCGGCCGTCCCGCTGGCTCTCTGCGCTGGTCACAACCCCCTCGGTGACCTCTGACCCGTCCAGTGTCCAGCTCACCAGCGCCCCCTGTGGAGAGTAAGAGCTGAGCAGGCAGAGCAGTGCGGCTGAGTCTCCAGAGATCTGCAGAGAAGAGGGCGGCAGCAGAGACACTGAGGGCTTCACTGTGGGACCAGCTGCAGGAGACAAACACAACACATTCACAAACACAAAGAAAAACTGATTAAACTCATAGTGAGACACATTATGTAAATATGTGTAGATTTTTTTTAAAGGAATAATGCTGTTCTTCTGAATGAATATACATGACAATATCATTGTTTTAGACTGAATAATTATAAAACAATACCAGTAACACTTTACTTAAAGCCTTTATACACAGTGCATTTTAAAAGTATTTTAATGCATTAATTAAGCATTGTTATACACATTATAATCATGTATGATCTCATGAATAATTGTAACCACAGTTTCACTGTAAAAAATAAGGCAACCTGTCGCATTCAGCTAATTTGCTCCAGTTAAAATCAACGTAAAAACTTTTGTTTCTAATAATATCTAATATGTAATGAGTAACAGGTAGTCTTTTGAACTTCTTGTCAAGGCAACTAAAGAATATTTAGCAATGCACTGCTTGTTTTTTTATCTCCATGTTTTATTTTCAAAGCTACACGACATGAACATCATTTGCCTCTTAAAACTAGAGACACACATTTTACCCAATTTCACCCAGGCAAACAAGTTGCAAAAGTTGCAGTGAGAAGAACATAAACCTCAACACACAAATCTCAAACATGGTGATGATCAACGATTATAATTCAGTAAAAATATGAACTCTGAACCATATGACAGCTGAATAACTGACAACAAAAACAACAGCAGCATAAATCAAGCCAGCAAATGTAAAGCAATAATCATTTTTTAATAATAATTACCTCTTTTTTTTATTTTTTAACTTAGCTAGCTTTGAAAATAAAACATGGAGATGAAAAAACAAGGATTAGCTGCTCGCATTGATAAATGCTAAATATTCTTTAGTTGTCTTGACAAGACGTCTTCAGTTCAAAAAACGACCTGCTACTCATTAGATGAATTTTGTTTTGTTTTTCATGTCGATTTTAACTGGAGCAAATTAGTTAACGTAAAAAGTTAAATCCGGATAGGTTGCCTTATTATTATTATTATTATTTTTAAGTTAGCTCAACTTTTTTTTTTTTTTTGTACGGTTCTATTAATTGTTACACCTTTAGAATGTATAACGTATTAAAAAACATGACAAACAACCAATTTCAGATGTAGAGATTTGCAAGAAATTTGCAAATATTATAATGCAACTTTGGGTACAATTATTTATGAAAAGATATGAGGCATTATAACATACATTATGAATAACTTTAAGGCTTCAAGTAAAGTCTCAACACAATATCTAATAATTATTATTATTTAAAAATGTTGTTCTTGTTTCAACTGTAAAACACTTTCTGAAATCTAAGTTGTATATTTTTTAAAATATGTAATTAAAAGGACTTACCGAGCACCAGTTTAGTTCCTCCACCGAATGTGTACCACAGTGATACAATCTAATGAAACGGTCGTACAAAAACCTCTATTCCACTCGAGTGAACACAAACTCCAGCAGAGAGAGAGAAACAACACTTCAACACACTGATATTAGAAGAAACTCAGATCTTCTCAACACTCAAACATTCAGTTTGGATGAAATGCTTTTTTCAAAAAGGAAAAAATCAGTTTATTAATTTCATTTAAAATAGACATGATATAGTTTGACTTTCTATCCTATATTTCTCATTCATTCTCTTGTCGTGTGCTGATATAACACTATTTAAAGAAATATATCTGATGATCTGTGACCTCTGAGGTGACCTTTGACCTCTTTATCATGGATGATGTTGTGGAGTTTCTCATAATGATCTTCTGTTCTTCATATGAAGCTCAATCATCATGATTCACAGAAAAACCTGCAGCTTCAGACTTCAATCTTCAGTGAAAATCTGTTCAAATAACAAGTTTATTGAATACTATATTGAATATCAATAGAAAGTGCCAAAAATGAAAATATAAAAGGTATTTTGCATGTTCCACACAGTCAAGCATGTTTTCATATACAGGTCTGTTATAAAAGTATCTGGACTCATTATGGATCTCTACACAAGATCATGAAACGTGAACAAGCTCTAATACGTCTCCATCTTTATCAGCCTGTTTCTTCTCCATTTGATGATTTCAGACACACATGAGGCTTCATGATAGATGGAGTGACACCATGAACTCTCATTAGAGATTCACAATCAGTCCTGATACTTTCTGAACAGACTCATGATTCATGATCGATCTTTAGTGATGGAGGTTCATCTAGTGGAAGTGTAGCAGTGATGATGGTCACATGACTGAATATGGACACAGAGATCCCCGCTAGAAATTTTACATTCCCAGAATGTTCCCAGAACATCCCCGCTGGTGTCAAGGACGTCATCTAGTAACATGAATGTTCCGAGACGATCATGATGTGGAGTTCTTGGGTTGGGGGACATTATTTGTTGGACCTTCACGGAACATTCAGGATGATCTCGGAACATTGAAGGAACCATATATTTTTTGGAAATTTGATGTTCCCAGAACATCCCCACTGTTGTCAAGGACGTTGCTTGGTAACGTTCCCAGAACGGTCCGAGATGGTCACGACGTAGAGTTCTTTAAGGGTTGGGGGACCTTCAGGGAACATTCAAGATGTTCTGGGAATGTTTAGGGGACTATAGGACGTTCCCTCTAGGTCTCTACAATACATTCCCATAACGTTTGCAGGACCTTTAGGGGACCAACCTAGAATGTTAATTTCTACCAGAAAGACTCGGGAAGCAAGATAACCTAACAATGATATTTATTAACAATCAGCAAGCAAAATATTGTAAGATAAAGTTCTTTGGCGTAGGCCCTGTCCGTAGCTCACATCCTAAAGTTTTGCGGACTCTGCTTTTCCTGCCTGAAGATGAAGGCAGAGGCGTAGCCGACCCCCTGGGAGGTATGAACAGGGACCATCCTGGTGGTGGTGGGGAGGATGGAGGTGAAGGTTGGCGTCAGCATCTGCGAACTCAGACACGTGTAAGTACCGATCTTTTATACTCCAAGTGTTAGATAATGATTGGTTAGATCTAAACTAATAGGTGACGTAACATTGAGTCTTCCTGGCAAAACTTACGCTAGAACTTTCATTTTTGGTCTTATTTAGGTCCTTCCATCATGTTTACTGAATGTTTTCAGAAAAACCAAGTAAACCAAACTGTTACCATTAAATTCATATACATTTTGAATTACTTTTATTTGTATTTTAAATTGTTACATTGTAAATTAAAATATTTTAAATTAAATTATGAAGAATTAATAGTCTATATAATATCTCAAACATACCAATACAGTGTAAAAAGTGTTCAGTAATATTTCAAAGGATGTCCCTCTCCCTCTTGACCACTTCTGATCTTGATTGTTTTTTACTGAACAGCTTCACCATGTTTGTGTTAGAGATCCCTGGGAAACTGCTCTATTAAATACAAACGATCAATTCAAACTTCAGGTTACAGATAATAAAAATCATTGAAAATATGAGTATGAACTGTCAGAAACAGAGACTTGAGGTGTATTACGATACATGGCAATCTAAAAATGGGAACAGTGTTTAAAATACTGTCTGTCAAGTGAAGACCTTCATATCACAGCAAACCACATATCAGAGCCACATGACAGACACAAATGCAGCTTGAAACGTTTAATGATCTTCTCCATTTAGGTGAGACAGCTGACAGACTCACAACGCGATGAACATCATTTACAGTAATCCAGCGATGTTCATGTAAACTGAGAAGTCATCTTTTCCTCTGTCATTTTGAAAGCTCTCCATTAGGAACAAAATGACTTCCTTCTTCTTCTTCTTTTATTTTTTTGGTGGATTGCAATCATGACTTATCAGGTGCATAGCGCCACCTACTGTACAAGAGTATGTAGCAATGGATTATTGTGCGATAAAACTACTTTACATAATATTAATATTAAAAACAATGACTTCGATGCCTCACCGATGTAAATAGGCTGCCTGAGGAAAAATGTGGAAGTGACCGTGTCCATTGGGGCGTATATGCCACCCAGGACCTTTTTAATTGGTTTAAAGAAACGCCAGGTATCCAATGGTCTACAAATATAGGGAAATTACAGATAGTAAGGATTTACTCTTTGATTGTAATTTATTTTTTTATTATTTTTATGAGAAATTTTCAATTCACCTATAGGTGAAATGGGTGCTTCTTAACCCTCTGGGGTCTGAGGCTAATTTGGGGCCCTGGAGAAGTTTTGACATGCCCTGACATTTGTGCTTTTTTCAGTTGTTTATAAACATATTAATGAAAAAAAGTCTCATTACACTGTATTCAGCACAAACTAGGCTACAATAATATGTGAGCAACAAGTATGTACATGTTTGTATTTTGGAGAGAATTACGTATATGCATGGTTTTTGAAAAAACAAAAAAAATAAGTCACTGAAATACGGCCTCAAAAGATAAACTAAATATTTTTTCACAAGACTTTTGGGAACTGTATATTCTAGTCTAGAGTTTTTGCTTCACAATGATGTAAAAGTCATTCTGCCTACTCTGACACAAAAAAACAATGTATTGATTTTAAATTTCTAAGACTTTTTGTTTAGGGAGCCCGTATGCGGAGAGGCGTGAATCTTCATGAATAATGCTGTGATTCACACCTGAGGAGATTAAGACCCTGCCCCTAATGAGCCGCATAATGAGCCATTAGGTCAGGAATGTGACTGAGTCAACTAAGAAAGAATGCAATGACAAAAGACATAACAACATACAACGTTTCCAAATGGGTAAGGAGCAGCACAGTCCCGAATGAAACGTCCCCATCTGACTAACAGAGAACCATATGGGGACATTCTGTTAATGTCCCAGATGTCCTCTTTGTAACGTTCTTATGTGACCATAGAATAACCAATATGGAACGTCCCCCTAAAGTCATATAAGGAAACTTGAACTGCAGCACTTTCATTACCAAAAGAGGATGTTTTACAAACACCCCTAACGCTCTGTAAAGTTTCAGGATTCCTGTCACCTTTAGAGAACTTTTAGGGAATGTCACGAGAACGTCCTCTCCTACATGCACTCTAAACCCGGATTTTGTGTTAATGAAACATTTTAAGTGGTCATTACTTATTCTTTGTTGTTTTTGAAAAAGCATTGTCATTACTAAATCAAATTAGTTGTTTGCATTAATCAGACGAAATATTGAGTGCACTGATCATGTTAAGCTGTGATAACTCGGAATGTTACGCTTTTGTAAGGGAGGGAGGGGCCTATTGAAACAGGTGACTGGCAGTGAGCAGAGCGCGCTGTTTGAAGAGTCTGCTCGTCCTGGCCGATGCTGCATGCTAAACATGGATTTTTGAAAGAAACTTTAAACGGACAAAAGTGATTATACCAAAACCGGGCCGATGTTAGTTGAACGCTAATGTAGTGTTAATGTGCCGGTCGACGTTGTTTTTATTTTTTTCTTCTGTTGGTTCACAGATTAGCTAGCGTTAACATTTAAATTAGCTGTTTCTGTCAGGTCAGTTTATAACATTAGCCAGTGTGTTTCTGTATGTTCACAGTTTAGCTATAACGTTTGCATTTTGCATTCGCTGTTTTTTTTTCTGTCTGTTCATATCAGCATGTGTGAATGTATGTACATATGCTTGTTGGCTAATGCTAGCGTATGTCTCTTTGGTGTATTATTATGGTAAAAGTTCACAAATTTGCTTTTTTTTAAGGTCCATAAGCCAGATGGTGAACGTTGTCCTGCTCTTTTTACAGAAGATCAGGTATGTTCAAGAGTGTTATTACTTATCTATCTTTCTATTATTATTTGATGTCATTCAGTGTCATTTACACACCCTCATGCTTTCCCAGATGTATATGACTTTCTTTCTTTCTTCAGATGAACACAAACAAATATTTTTTTAGAAAATATTTAATCTCTGAGTCCATATAATGCAAGTATTCAGGACCCCCAAAGTTGACGCTTTAAAAAAAGTGAACATGATAATCCACACAACCACAGTTGATGAATCAACGTCTTGTGGGTTTTTATTAATTACCATTGTGTTCACTTTGTGTGCTTTTTGAAACATCAACTACCGTCCCGTACACTTGCATTATATATAAGCTAAGCTCACAGAAATGATTTATGAAAATCTTTCTTAGTGTTCATCCAAAGAAAGACAGAAATTCAGAAATTCATTTACATATATACTACCCAATAGACTCAAGAGCCAACTGATATTACGTCACTGGTGCTCAGAGGGCTCCCGATTGTCCTTGGTGACAACCCCACGAACTTCTTCAAAGCATGCTTTGTAAGTAACTTATTTTCTCAAAGGACCATGACAACATAATCCTTTTATTAATTGATAGTCCTTGTGTTTGATAAAATGTGTGCATAAAGCTTAAAGGGTTAGTTCACCCAAAAATGAAATTTCTGTCATTAATTACTCACCCTCATGTCGTCCCAAACCCATAAGACCATTGTTCCTCTTTGGAACACAAATTAAGATATTTTTGATGAAATCTGAGGGTTTCTGAACCACACATTGGCAGCAACGACATTGCACCTTTTGAGGTCCAGAAAGGTAGTAAGTAAAGGTAGACATTGTGAAAATAGTCCACGTGACAGTAGTTCAACCTTAATTTTATGAAGCGACGAGAATACTTTTTATGCGCAAAAACAAAACAAAAATAACGACTTTATTCAACAATTTCTTCTCTACCCTCTCAGTTTCCTATGCTGATGATGTAGTAAACGCATTGCAGCACTTCCGTTTTTTTTTTTGTTTTTTTTTTTTAGTATTGACAAACGCTGTACACGTGATCAGCACGATGCATGCGTGTGATGCTGACACAGGAGCCGGCCAATACTGAGTTGGCGTTCTGACATAGAAAAGGAAGCGTTGCATTCACTACGTTAACTGCGCAGGAGACTGACATAGAAGAGAAGAAATTGTTGAATAAAGTCGCTATTTTTGTTTTGTTTGTGCACACAAAAAGTATTCTTGTCACTTCATAAAATTAAGGTTGAACCACTGCAGTCATGCTGACTATTTTAACAATGTCTTTAGTACCTTTCTGGACCTCAAAAGTTGCAATGACTTCGCTGCCTATGTGTGGATCAGAAACACTCATATTTTATCAAAAGTATCTTAATTTGTGTTCCAAAGATGAACGAAGGTCTTACAGGTTTGGAACGACATGAGGGTGAGTAATTAATGACAGGAATTTAATTTTTGGGTGAACTAACCCTTTAAATCACTGAAACTTAGTAGCAAAAGGTCTTTCTAACCTCTTTCTATATTCACATTGTGCTACTATTTATCTATAGTCATATTCTGCAACCACTTCACACATTCCCTCATGTGTCTGTCTCATTACAAGACTATATTGTTTAACATTATTGATGGTTATGTAATGAGAAATGTCATGAATGTGCTCTGATGTTAGGACTCCGATGATGATCACTCATTTCGCCACCTTGACTTTGGGATCCCCCTTGTTGAGCATGAGTTGTGCTGTGCTCCCATCTTCCCTTCATCTCAATCCAGCTTCAATTAAGATCATCATTGAGGGAGAAGTTGTGATGGAAGGTATTAAAGACTTGCCAAAAGCTGTGTGCATTCTCATATGCACTGTATCTCAACTACCCCAAATCAATGAAGAACACATTCCAGTTCACCCAACAAGTTCTTCTCATGTTGGGCCACAGTGAACTAAAATCCAGCTTACAAACATTAAAAAAAACAAACAACAACAAAAAAAAAAAACTTACAATTTGATTTTCACAAAGGAATTGTGAGAAGTTTCCATGACTGTTTTTTGTTCTCAAGAAGGGCGATGTGAATCTTTGAACAGATTTTTGTTCAGATTGTCCAGTCACTGCAGTAAGTGCTCTAAAGTTTACCAGTGTTCTGCGCTGAAAGTGTACTCTGTTTAAAACGGCATATTGTTGCTCTATTGATACGAGTTATGTTGTCAACTCAAAAGTTGTCAACAGTTGGAGTGTGTGTGTGCGCGTGCGGGAGTGTGCGTGTGTGGTCTTTTTCTTTAATCTTTAATTTTCAATTAGTTTAATGCTTGTCTGCATATTGTTGAATACTGTTCATTTTCCTCTAAACAATTTACAATTGTTAAGCAAAAAGATTTGCTTATGCAATTTTTTTTTTTTACTTGTCTTTTTGGTTGACAAGTTGAGTACATTGAAGTGTTTCCTTTTTTTCTTTTGTCAACAATAAAAAATAAAAATAAAAAACATTGAAATGTTGTTTAATTTCTTAAATTTAGATTTTTTTTGTATTAATTTGTAGTATCATTTAAATAAGATTACTTAAATATAACATTTATTTCTACTTAAAATCATTTGTTTAACTTAATAGTTATTTTATAAAACGTATGCTCAAAAACATTAATAATGTGAACTAATGAATTTCAGTAAAGACTACTAATATAAGCTTGATTTGTCTACTGCACAACTTAAGATTTTATGTTCATACAACTTAACCTGTTTAGTTTCCTCTTGTGTAAAAACTAAAATGGATTAGTGCAACGGGTTTCCACACAACTTTCTAGTAAAGTCAACTAATTCGGGTTAAGAGTGTGGGATGGATGTTCATCTGCACATCCTCAGTGTCTCAGTAGTCAGAGTAAAAATAAAACTACTGAACTAACTAACAATAACATTACTGAGAATGTAAAATCATCATTCTGTAACTCTAGTGTATATTAGTTTGTCTGTTGTAAATCCTGCCCACTTCTTTGCATTGTCACACATGCTTCAGTGCTCTGAGAGTGTTTATAGTGCTGTGAGTTTAACACTTCATGACTGAGAGCAGAACAGAACACAATCTTCATCATCACACAAGACAAAAGAACAACAATGAACAAAATCACCTTCTTCATCTGGACTCTGACCTGTATATCAGGTATACAGTGAAACTCTGACTTGCTTATAACTAAAATAAATAAAGTTTGTATATTTTATGAGTATGATATCTATTTCTAATATGACACATCATTTTTCTATCATTTCATGTACTTTTAATTTGAATCTATTCATTTCTCTTCCAGGCTCCAGTGGACAGATCACAGTTACTCAAACTCCTGTAGTTCATACAGTCACACCAGGAGAAACTGTTGTGATGAGATGCAGCGCCAGCACTCCTTTAACAGGCTGTAACCCACCCTGTCTGTCCTGGTACTTACAGAAACCTGGAGAAACTCCTAAACTCCTGATTTATTGGACCAACAGCCTCCAGTCAGGAACTCCATCTAGATTCAGTGGCAGTGGATCTGGCAGTGATTTCACTCTGACCATCAGTGGAGTCCAGACTGAAGATACAGGAGATTATTACTGTCAGAGTTTCCACTATCCAAACAGTCAATATGTGTTCACACAGTGATAAAGAGTGGTACAAAAACCTCGGTCAGTCAGACGTCACAGTGATGCACTGATACAGCTGAGAGATACTGCAGCTGCTCATACAACACAATCACACACAACACTGATCAGTGATGGAAGGGGTTCATCATAAAAGACCACTACCTTAACAGTTTTGTTTTTTGTTTCTGTTTTTTCTTCCGCAAAATTAACAAACTTCAATCTTTACTTATTCATTTAGAAGACACTTTTTCCTCAACCTGAAATGAGGATCTACACCAGTATTTGATCATCAGTGAGTCAGAAATACTGCTCATGTCTCTGTGTTTGAATGTAATAATATAAATGAGATGATTAACTACACAGACCACTGTTTTTAATCTGGTTATTCTCAGACTTATTATAATAATAACTAGATTTGTACATTTTTTGAAGAAAATGTGAATGGTGTTTGCTGTGAGCAACTACACTGCCTTGAGCTAATGTGTTTTACTTAGCATTGTTATATGTTTTAACCTTCAGCTGATTGTTATTAGCATGTAGGTATTCACTGCTAGCATGACTAGCATGTTGAAAGTCCTGTTTGCTAGCATGAGTCAAATGAGCCAACCACCATTTCTCTACAATGCTCTGATGCAGAGAAATAGGTCTTGATAAACAGTTGCTAGGGCACTCTATTTGGTTGTTAGGGAGTGGCTTGTCAGCTGCCTACTATAAAGGCTGATTGTCAGTATGAATGATATAAAGCAACCCCCATGCCTCGATGACATTCAGATTTGAAGATATTCCACATGGGTTTGGGTTGCTAGGGTGCTCAACCATGGTTGCTAGGGAGTGGCTAGGAAGTGTTGAAGGTGATTCATGATTGGCTGTTTGCTGCCCCGAGTCAAATGAGAGCACCCTCATGTTTCGATGACACTGTGCTGCAAAGACATCCATCAGGGCCTTTCATAATGGCAGTCTATGGAATAAGTTGCTAGGGTGCTGTAAATGGTTGCTAGGGCGTGGCTAGACTGTTTCCATGGTGATAATTAAAGACTACTTGCCATTTTGAGTCAAAAGAGGCAATCCGCTTGTCTATACGATGATCTGATCTACAGATATTCCTCTCACCTTTTTCAGTGGAAGTTCATTCATTGGCAGTTTGTCGCAATGTTAAGTCAGTGGGATTTTTCGCCCGATTTTTCACCTGCTGTACGAACATCGTACGCCCAATCGCTTATAAAAGCAATAGCAGCGATGTCCTTGATCTGACACCTCATTCATGGCTCTACGACAAATGGTGTGGGACGAGTTACGTGCCGAAATTTATATGGAATAAAGAAGAAGAAGAAGAATACGTGAGATAGTAACAGTGTGCTTCGTCTTTCAGGCAAGCACCACTAATAATAATCCCAGATCCTAACAGCCTTTTCACTGGAGGAAAACAGCTGTAGTGGGATGAGGGGGGAATGCAGCAAAAGTGGATGGGACTTGGGAAACCATCTTGTATTATTCCCGCATCTCATTATGTAAACTGTATTTATGACAAAGATCATAAATACATAAGATAAATACATACAACCATAAATACAAAGATCTATGACAAAGAGTTGTCATAATATGATAATCAGATTAAACATATTGGTGCTAAAAGATGTGTAGATAACAAAAACAGATCACAGGGGATAACTTCAACACAAACACTTCAACACTGATGATACCGGACACAGAACTAGAGAAAACTGGGCTTAAAGGGTTAATTCATCCAAAAATGAAATTTCTGTCATTAATTACTCTCCTTCATGTTGTTCCACACCCGTAAGACCTTCATTCATCTTCAGAAACACAAATTAAAATATTTTTGATGAAATCCGAGAGGAATATGACTCGTCCATAGACAGCAATATAATCAAGGTCCAGAAAGGTACTAAAAACATAGTTAAAATAGATAACGTGACTGCAGTGGTTCAACCTTGATGTTATGAAGAGACGAGAATACAAAAGAAAACAAAACAAAAATAATGTCTTTATTCAACAATATCTTCTCTTCTGTGTCATTCTCATATGCTGTTTACTTCCAGCGCTTCCAGTTTCTACATCAGAACGCCGACTCAGTAATGTAAAACATTTCCTTGTTATGGTGAGCAGCTGTCCCATGGGAAACAAAATAAAAAATAATTGATAAAGTGATGATTAAATGGTAACATAGAGTTAATTTATTTTTTACATTTTAAAGTTCAGGCTTGGGTAAAGTGATGGAATGTCTCGAAACGAGTTGAATACGGTACAAGAAATCTCACACAGAACAGAATAAAATCGTTAGAATGTAAAATAAGGTAAATGTGATGACACTGAACATATTTGATCAATCTTAGCAGCTCACGCTGTTGTAAATCCTGCCCACTTCTTTGCATTGTCACACATGCTTCAGTGCTCTGAGAGTGTTTATAGTGCTGTGAGTTTAACACTTCATGACTGACACTGTCTATCAATATAACAGACACAGCTAAAATGACATTCATCATCTTCTTCCTGATCTTAGGAATGCATTTTGAAGGTAAGATCTTGTACTTTAATGCATGGATTATTAGCAGTTATTTTTTTTTTCTTTCTTTCTTTCTTTCTTTCTTTATCTTTTTTTTTCAATTGAGAAATGCTAAATGTCTTTTCAATGTTCATCAGATTCTACAGGACAGGTGACTGTAATTCAGACTCCCACAGAGAAACATGTTCAGAACGGACACACAGTCACTCTGACCTGTAAAACCAGCAGCTCCATTGGACGTCGGTCAGACGGTGACTGTAAGTCGTGTGTCTCCTGGTACCTTCAGAAACCTGGAGAAGCACCTAAACGTTTAGTGTACTCCATCAGGACCCTTGCGACTGAAACTCCATCTAGATTCAGTGGAAATGGAGCCGATTATGGAACTGATTTCACCCTGACCATCAGTGGAGTCCAGACTGAAGATACAGGAGATTATTACTGTCTGAGTTACCACTGGATCAACAGTAAAGCTGTGTTCACACAGTGATAAAGAGTGGTACAAAAACCTCGGTCAGTCAGACGTCACAGTGATGCACTGATACAGCTGAGAGATACTGCAGCTGCTCATTCAACACAATCACACACAACACTGATCACAGACAAACACTAATAACACTAGATCATTACAATCAACATCAATCTTGTTGAAGCTCACGAGTGTCTTACAGATCAACTGTTGATGTGATGATCTCTCAACATAGGATCTTGAGGTCAAGATGATCTTGTGGCCACAACATTATCATTATCCACATGTGTTCGTGTGCTTCAGCATGCTGTGACGTTCCCAAAAGTTAATATAACCAGTCCCTTCCCAGGCAGCATCCAAAACTGCTTTAATAATTTGTGTCATAATTTAAACATTTTATCTCTGTCCACATAAAGCAATGAATGTCAGTCCTGTGTTGGCCCACAACTGCATTAAAGACAATTAATCATCCATAACTGGTCCCAAACTGTGCCAGAATTTTTATTATTATTATTATTATTATTATTATTTAAGTAAAGCATATCAAAACCAGAAACCCCAAAACTCAGCCACATCTAGTCCAATGACACCAAGAAACTCATGGATCCATCCACAGTCAGGGAAACACACATTCACACAAATGATGTTTTATTAACAAAATTCGGGAGGAGCAACGTTCAAATAATCTGACTAATCATCACGACATTTCAGCCAGCTGTTAGCAATCAGTAATCAACATATCTACCCAATCAGCATGAGTGAAAGCATATATATAGACACAGTCGACTCACCCATATTCCTCGACAGTTTTTACAGCATCCCTCCACCACCCCGTCTCCTCACACTCGCCTGGTTACTTTCCTAACCAGAATACGGGGGGAGTACTCTGGGTTCGGGCCAAATATGTTTTTGGATTTTGAAGGAAACCAGGCTCAGCTGGAAGTTCCCATATGGAAAAGTTTTGTTAAAAACATCTGTGATTCTTATATGTTCCAACAGAATATTATAAGGGACATATATGCTGCAAAAACCGCATATACAAATTGCATAATATTTATGTATTTTCAATTATATATGTCATATATGTCCCACATACAACTAAAGCCTTATAGATTTTCATGATGTAAAAACATAGGAAAATAATGCAAATTTAGTATGAATGTCCACCATATCTCTTAAGATGTGTATAAAACAGTGCATCAGTGCATCAGGCTGTACTTCACTCATGCCCTCGCTCTTATCTTGTCCTAAGAGAAGCCCTACGCCAATCAATCAGAGTAATATAATGTAAACATAGACTTTCAATCTTAGATGAAACACATATAAACAACACACACAAGTACATGTTCTAATTACAAAATAAACATTTTAATTACAAAACGAATTAATTTGATTAACATGGGATGGCACTTGGTGACTTTAGTCGCATTAGCTATGTGAACACAAAAATCTTGGACATGATTCGGATATGTTAAAGGATCAGGAAAAAAAGTCACACTTGGTTCCTTCGCGGTTAAAAATGACCACCATAGGAAATTAAAGTAAAATATGAAAAAATACAGAATCTTTTGGTGGTACGTAAGGCCCGCCCAATCGGCCCAAAAACGGAATCCGATGGCCTGGGTGAAGGTTAACGCGTGTATGCCTTTTCAGCGCCTCTGTGAAGTTCACTTAATTTCACTCGTTTAATCCGACTCCAATTTCAAATGATTTACTCTTAGGTTGTGTTTCCAGTTAGAAATTAATCATTTGTTATGTATTAATTTAGATATTTGATTATTCTGGGTATCCCATATTTTCAATTATTCGTTCATTACGGACCCATCATCGCTCAGAGAATTTGCATCGGCCGGCTGCATTCTCACGGACATAAATTCGCCAGTTTATGATTCTTAGTCAGAGGGTGCAGAGTTTACTAATGCGTTTGAGTCGAACCGCCACATGCTTGTTCATACAAAAACACAGTTTTCTTAGTCACGATTTGCTAATTCAACAACAGACAAACTCAAAAGTCCCATGATGTGCTAACATGCTCCTTTCATGGGGCTCTCTAGTTTGACCTGTCCTGACGCAGATTTACGGAAATAACGGACTCCAATAATCTACTAGTCATAATGATTTCAGAAGAATCCAGAGTAAATCAAATATAACATTTTATTTGTCAAGTAAAAATGTATCATGCCAATTACATAGTTGGACAATTAGAAGCCAATTCAGAAATAATGAATGCATAACATCAATTGAAATGCACATGCACACAGTGGTGGATTAGTGTTTTTGAGACACTTGCCCATCACTGTATGGGGGCTTCTGGCTACAGAAGATCCCACATGACTGCTTTGCACTTTACCTTATATACCAAGACCAGAACAAAAGCACACTAGTGAGACCATAACCAGGCCCATCACAAGGAGGGTGCGAGGCCCTGTGCGAACTTGATGTGCAAGATAGTTGTCTTACACTAATCTGTATGGGCAAAAATGACCGAGTTGCTTCCGCTGTCATTAAGAAAAAATCCATCAGAACGCGATCGTTGAACAGGGTTACAGAAAACGTAGCCTATTTAGTTTAATATTTATGTTTAAATAGTGTGTGTGTATATATAATATTATTTTTTTAATTTCATCTGTGTTGATTATGAAAAGTGAACAGCATGATTATGGCCTTGTTGATCCGGAGCGTCGAGCTGAAGTTAGTGGAGTCATCGATGTAGTTCGTGGTGTAATCTGAAGAAAAGATTAACAAAACTGTTAATTCAGAGGAATCTGTGATTTATTTTCATATATGTGATGAATTATAACGGTGTGTTGTATTCCTATGTGTGTTAAAATGAAGTGATATGTTCATTGTAGGTGAAGTATGGCCTACGATGTAAATGAACGTTAAATGTTGGTGTGAAGAGTGAATACTGTTGAAACAGAGTTAAAACTGAGTTTTCTAAAAATGTTATCCTGTGTGTACAGGCCAGTTTTTGTTGTATGTGTAGAAGTTTTTCTGCTGTGATTTACGTGCATGGTGTGGATTCATCAAGCCGCGCTGATGGAAAAGAAAGATGGCGAGTCCCCCAGACTGACTTTGGATCTTCGACTTCTTATCTTCTCATCTTCTCTTCCACTTCTTATCTATCATCACTTTTCTCCTTTTAAACTCTGATGGATTGAGGTATATTTTTCTGCAGCAATTTGCATATTACTAATATAATTAAGCGATGTCGGTCGGTGGCACTGGACCCACTCTACCGTCTTCCTTGGCAGACGAGTGATGAACTGCTCCAGTACCATGCGGTCGTTGATGTGCTCGACGTCGCTTCCCTCAGCCAGCAGCCATTTGTGGCATGAGTCCCGGAGCTGTTGTGCCATCACGACCCGCTGAATGATGGCTCTCTTGAGATCATCGAAGACCAGGAGGTTCTGCACAGGCAACTGTTGGGCAGCCACCTGCGCCTCCCCAGACAACAGCGGTATTAGGCGCACCGGCCATTGTTCTCGTGGCCACCCACCGGCTTCCGCTGTTTTCTCGAACAGGTCCAGGAAAGCTTCAGGATCGTCCTGAGCCCCCATCTTGTTCAGCGGCAGGTGGGTGGGTGGGGTCTGCTGAGCTGCTGCTTCTGCCCGAACCTCTCGGTCCATCCAGCTCTGGAACCTCTCACGGTCCTCCTGTTGTGCCTGGATAATGACCTGGAAGCGACGCTCCTGGTCACTCCGTATATCCAGTAACGCTTGGTGTTGTTCTTGGTGGAGGACCACGAGGGATGAGATGACATCCACAAATGGCGTTGATGACGGAGTTTGCATGACGGCAGTGGCTTTTCTGCTTCCTTCCTGGGTTTTGGCACCAGTGAAACAAAGTCAGATAATAGGAAGGAAGAGGACGGGGTCGGCTTAATTGCTGCTGGTGGCTTTTATTCAGGTTTCAGTAAACAAACAAAGTCGCGCTACCAGCGCGCAATATAAACTTGGGCTCTCCAGAGCATACGTTCTCCCAGCACACATTCCACCAGACAGCACTCTGTCCCTCTCTCTCCCAGCTTCTCATTTCCCAGTCTCTTTATGCGGTCTCTCCACACCAATTACTGTAACAAGACACAGGTGTTTGTTATTTGCACTTGACCCACTTACTCACCGCTCGTCTCCCAACTCTCTCTCCTGTTGCAGACCTCGCTGAGCCATGCCCCCCTCGCCACAGGAAGCATGGCATTAGTTTTCACTGTTATGCTGATGATACTCAGCTCTATATTTCTTCATTCCCTGATGAATCTTACCAATTCACAAAATTATACAACATTACTATTGATCCTGCAGTTTTTATGGAACATTAATCTAAGATCTAACAATAGAAAGAACATAAGCAGAAATGGATACTGTATTTTAAACATTTCTTGATTATTAAATGTCGATTTTAAGTGTGAAGTCTTAAGAATAATTGAAAAATACTTTAAACAGGGTTTCATTACTAACCAGTATGGGCCGCATTGGGATCTTATAAAATATAAAGTGATGAGTTTAGCCATTAAAATTATTAAAACGATTGCCAAAAATAAATGGCCCAAAATGCAAGCCATTGTCATGGGTGGCTGCAGGAAGGCAGACGAAGATAACAGTTCCAAAACTAAAGTTTAATGATAATTCCAAAGGCAGGCAAACAGGTAGCACCACACACTTAATTTAGATGTGACTGGACAGAGAATGAATGTGAGGGTACAACTTAAATAGAAAGCACAAACAAGGATGATTAATCAAACACAGCTGAAACATATGAATACAAACGAGGAGCAGGACAATTGAACAAAGGAACACATGAGGTGATTGAAAACAAACAAAGTCCATGACAACAAAACTAAACAGAACAGACTGGTGACATATCGCCCCCCCTCCGGAAAGGCGCGGCCTCGTGCCGTGATGAAAAGGACAAGGGAGGCGGTTGCGGAGGAGGACGAAGAGGTGGTGAAGGGATGAGTACGGGATGTGGCGAAGGAATGGTGAAGGGAAGACGACAATCCCCTGACGGTGATGGTGGAGATAGTCCGCTGGCACAGACCCAGAGCTTCCCAGTGCCGACAGCCCAATGCGGAGACGAGGGAGGAGCCAAGATGTTGCTAGCTTGACTGACAACATCTGGGTGACGACTGACGGAGACAGAGCCGGTGGATCCACAGGCACAGGCCGAGGGTCGAGCGAGCTGAGCGACATCACTGCTGCAGGAGACCCAGGCGATGTCACGGCGACGAGCGTCGTAGGTGGAGCCAGAGTACCCGAGGGCTGGGGCGACGACGGTGTGAGCAAAGACAAAGGCGATGCTGACGGGAAGGAGGAACCTGCTGCAGTCGAAGGGGTGGAGGGAAGGAGCGCAGTGGATGGCCCATAAGGCCCACCGGAAGTGGTGTGATGACTGACCAAGGGGGAGCCGGTGGGATGAGGGAACCCGGAGGAGCCACTAGACTGAGGGTCTCTGGTGGAGCCAAAGGTGGGAGGAGCCAAGACGGAGCCGACAGGTCGACGGGCCGAGATGGAGCAAAGAGATCCGAGGCCGGAGGCGGAGCCGAGGGATCCTCCTGGATAGGCGCTGCTGATGGTTGCTCGATGTCATTGCAGGGACTCCCCAGAGATGGTGCAGGGCTGCAAGCATCCGGCAGCGATGGGACTGGAGGACTGGCTGAGCTCTGTGGTGGTGCCGATGAAACAAGACTCGAGAGAATAAAGGTAATCATGACACAGTTCACACAGGATAGAGCAAAAAATAATTCCCAGTTCTCACAGTTCTCATTAGATAATATAGATGAATTAGATATCGGGTGGGATAGGGTGGGAGTTGACAAGTCCCCTTTGAAGTATATCAGCCAGTCCTCCGTTTCTGTTCCCTTGACCGCTGGTGTCTCGGGCTCACACCCCTTGTCAGATCCACGCTGGGGCACTTCTTTCTGGGCAGTAGCAAGCTCTGTCCTCTTATCCTTGGGCTCTGCCTCACTCGTTGTGGCAGGTGGTGCCTCTTGGTCTGCGGGGGCTCACGTGACTTCTCCGCGGTCGCTGGTGGTGAAACGGGCTTTGGTTCTAGCAGTGTTCTGGATCGGGACGCAACACTCTCCAGACACCTGATGATGGTCTCCTTCCTGTTCAGTCCTGTGGTGTCTGGGAGGTAGATAGGGTGATGGAATGTTGCCCCGATCAAGAACAAGGTCTTCAGAGTCTCGTCGTCAAGGGGGCTGGTGATGGCTTGTTTTGCAATGATGTGCTTACGAATGATTTTTTTTTTAAATCTCCAGAGATGCTCTCTGCCCATTTATTTTAGCTATGTTTAATGAATCTTTAAAGAATGTAATTTTACCTCCATCTCTTAGACAGGGGGGAAATTACCTTAATACCAAAGCCAAATAAGGATACACGATCTCTAGATGGGTGGAGACCCATACCTTAATTAAACACTGATGCCAAATTGTTGGTTAAAACTATTGGATTCCCTTATTGATCAGTCTCAGTCAGGTTTCATGAAAGGGTGGCATATATGCAACAATATTTGTCTTATTCTTGATATTACTGATTACAGTCACCTTATATTATTGATTTTAATAAGACGTTCGATACAGTGGAACACAAATTCATGTTTGTAACATTAGAATACTTTAAATTTGGATTTTTTTTTTTTTTTTTTTTAGAAAGGCAAATACAACCCTGTATACACAGAGTGTAGCAACTCCATTATAATGATTCATGGGAGATTTTTTCTTTCTAAAGGCATCTTTACACAGCAAAGGCAGCACAGAAACCAAAACCGAACATAACTATTTTAAAATTAGTTTTAACAGAGTGTTACAAATTTTAGTGTTTAATTTAAAAATAATGAAATAATAGTCTGTAAAACTCGAAATAAATCAAAATAATTTTCTGCGCGTCACAGCGCACGCTTTGATGTTTGTCATAATTCTTTGGTACAGATAGTTATTTTCTATTTTTTTTAATAAAATTGTTTCAGCTGGAACAAGCACTACAAAGAAATGATGAAATATTACACTGGGTACATCACCACAGGATTAAAAGCGGGCGAAAGTTTTTTTCAAAGAGCCAGAAAGTCATTGGCACAACAAACGAACATTGACGCTAGCATTAGCATTTCAGGCAGGACAGCAGATGTCACCAGAACGTCGTGTGTGGGTGAAATATCATCTCAAGGAGAGGATTTCTGGAATATAATATAACAATACACAATTACAGTGACGCCGATTGGGTTAAGCATTTACCGTATCTGAGAGAAATGTAGCAGCGTGTTGATCTGCCTGTCTCTTCAAAGGAAGATTACAAACAGAGACTTCACGATGTGAGTACGGACTCTTTTACTTCACAGTCTCTTGTTGGTATACATTTTTTAATTTGCCTAAAACAATATGAAGCGAGGTCTATGTTTTGTCTCCCGCATTTGATTCTTGCGGTGCCTGAGCTGACAGGCTTGCTTTTGGTTGTCATGACAATGACGTAGTTTAGTGCGGCACAAGCTCGCGTTCATTTCATTTACACTGAACCAAAACAGTATCAGAGTCGCCTTTGAATCTAGGGGATGAGGTGGGTCAGACCCGGCGTATTTTAGGTCTGCTTTTATGCAGCATTGCGTCTTTACACAGAATTTTGAGCAGGTACAGACCCGGCTTAACTCGGCTGTATAAAGATGCCTTAAGGGCATCAGACAAGGCTGTCCAATTTCACCGTTTCTTTTTCTGCTTGTCACACAGGTTCTTTCTTGTTTTGCAGATATGAATGTCTTTCAAGGTATTAACATTTTGGGGAATGAATTAAAAATTTGTCAGTTGGCTGATGACACTACTGTTGTAATGTGGTGGCTTAGAAATCTCACGATGAAGAAGCTGGTGGTAAAACAAACAGTCTTTAATGAATGACGAACACAGAGAGTAAGGGAACATTCGTAACAAACAATAACTGACCAGGACTGAACCAAACAGGGAGTATAAATACACATTGTCCAGCCGTGCCTGTTTAGTTCCCTCATTATCAGAGATAAACTAATTCGAAACCATAGTGACTAACGAACTAATACAGATAAGACAGAACTGAACTAAACTAAACATACATGTGACATAAAGCCCCCCTCAGAAAGGCACTACCTCGCACCATGATATCGAAAGTTCAGGATGAGAAAAGAGGGCGGAGGCTTCGGTGGAGGGCGTGGAGCTGGTGATGGAATGGAGCCTGGAGGAGTTGGCCACAGGCATCATGGTGGCGCTGAAGGTGGGAGGATCCAGGACAAAGTCCTGCCAGAGAAGGTGGATGGAACCCTGGGACCGATCGGCGAAGGCGGAACCATGGTGAGTGGAGGAACCTGCGGAACATAGCGGCTGATGGACCAGGGCGACATCGTAAGCCTGGAAACCTAATGCTGAGCTGCTGGCTCGCGGGACTGAGGCGGCGATGGGGACTCGGATGACCGGGGCGACGATAGAGCGAGCAAGGACAACGGGGAGGTCGAAGGAAGGGAGGAGCCCGATGACACCATAGGGATGCGGGTATAGGCGTAGCCGGAACCCTGGAAGTCCGTGGCGGAAGCTGGGCATCGACCGCTGGAAGCCGACCTGGAGTGACAAGGGAGCCCAGCGGAGTATCCGGGCAAACAGGCCGTGGAGGCGATGAGGGAGCGGTGAACCGAGGCGATGGTGACAGGCTGACAGGCCAAGGTGGAGACGTGGAGCCGGGGACTCGGCCTCAAGCCGAACTGGTGGAGGGGAAGCCCGAGGCGAGGAAGATGAACCGCTCGGAGTGAGCGGCAGGGGGCAGAGCCGAGGAGCTGGACCACACCAGTGGTGCCGACGGATCCAGGGGACTGGCCATGACCAGCGATGGAAACGGGATCAGGGATGTCAGGCAGGGATACAGGCAGAAGAAGATCTCCTAATGGGACCGGAGCATCCAAATATCCGGACGGGACCGGTGAAGAAGACGAGGATTCGAGGGTGGGGACTTGGGTGGGAACTGGATCCACGGACCACAGATCTATTAGGTCCACGTCCGCTCCTGGCTCTGCGGTTGACTGACCCGCTTGCGTCGACTCCGAGGCTTTGATGTTCTCCAGCTCAGGTTCCTTGACAATCTCAGTGGGTGCCTCAGGCTCACTGGCTGTAAGGGAGAGGCCGCCATTCCGGAGCATCCAGGCCAGGTACCCCAGATACAGCCTGTTTTCCGGGAGGAGGAGAAGACGCAGCGCTGGTGAGTCCATAATTACTTTATTGTTGTCTTTGAGGAGTCGGTTATTCTGTAACGTGGTGGCTTAGAAAGCGCACAATGAAGAAGCTGGTGGTAAAACAAACAGTCTTTAATGAATGACGAACACAGAGAGTAAGGGAACATTCGTAACAAACAATAACCGAACAGGACTTAAACCAAACAGGGAGTATAAATACACATGGATAATGAGGGAACTAAACAGGCACGGCTGGACAGAGAAGACAGAACTGAGCTAAACTGAACATACATGTGACAGCTGTGACCAATGTTCCCTCTAAGCTGCGTGCGTGCGCGGCCGCGCACTTCTGAAGCCGCGGCCGCGCAGAAAGAATAATTGCCGCGCAGAGGACAGACTCAGACATGAAATCATGTGTGGGAAAATCCATTTGATTGTAGTTTAAATGAGAAATAATTACAGTGCTCTGGACAACCGCTATAGAGTTATTGTCGCTATAGAGTTAGAACCGGTGAATGCGGTTTGCAGGTTTCATAGAAAGAGAACGATTGAGCGCGTGTGTGAGCGGGCCTGAGCCAAATCATATTTAATATATCACTAAGTTACATCAAGGGTCAAATAAAATAGAAATAGCACATTAAAGTAAAAAGTTACAGTTGCATGATAAAACCATTTTTTGTGTGTGTGTTTACGTTCATTGTACAGGTCTGATATAAAGAATGTTTTTGCTCAGGTGGCCAAAATGTGCGCTCAACAGAGAAAAGTTTTGCTCAGCGAGAAAAAAAATTAGAGGGAACATTGGCTGTGACATGTGCTCTCTTTTGGTTTAGTTTCATTGTGTTTTAGTTCTGTTTGCCTGTGTGACCTAGTTTTCTAGTGTGTTCCCTTGATTAATGATTCCATTCACAAGTCGTTCTATTTAATTAACTCATTTAGCCTGAGTATATATACTCACTGTTTTGTTCAGTTTTTTGTCCAGTCCCATCTTGTTTATGTGGATGCTTGCCCTGTAATTCTTCTATGTATTCTGTGGATTAAAGACTGTTTTGATTGAGCTATTCGTCTTTGTTTTCTTAATTATACAGCCACTCGTGACAAGTACATTATTTAAAAAAAATAATGCTGCAGAGGTTAGCAGAACAATTGGTATCATAATAATATATCTAAGATATCTGGTCTCAGCCTTAAAATTGGCTGAAGAAAATATTTGAAGAAATATTAAAATATTTCCAAATAAGAGTGTTAACTTTGAGGAAATTGAAGGAATCCCTGTTAAGGAGGTAGTCACATACCTTAGTGTAAAACTTTGTAAAGATTAATCTTTGAGAATCACAATTTTTTTGTTTTAAATAGAGATCACAATTCTCCCATGATTCTGAACAGAGGACTAAACAAATAACATGTAATTTACTAGAGGTTCTGACAAAATGTTAATTACTGCAATCTACTTAAAATGTTTAATTAATTTGAACGAATAATTTAAAAAAAAAATCGGTTTGAATAAATGATTTAATGACTCATGTATAAATACTTCACTTATTTCTGCATGAATCAGCATTTTTGAACGAATCTTTTGAATGAATGATTCAATTACAAATTTTAACAGTCACTTGTCACCATCTAGTGGCATAACGATGTAATCCATACAATCGTTATTTGAAGCGCCAAGATATTATCAAAAGGTTATTTGCTCTATGATCGCTACCGTAGACATCAGTGTTTAAATCCGAACTATAAACCTTTATCCCAGTACTTCTGTGACTGTGATAATTTTAATATTTGCAACACAGAAACAAAAATAGGCCTACTGTGTGGTTGAAAAGACTGTTTGTGAAGCTGTTTCATACCTATACATGACAACTGCTATCACTGGGTCAGCGGAAACGCAGATTTAAAAGGTTTAATAGACATGTCAAAATACTATCTCTGCTTAGAAATCAGGGAGCTTGGTGTAACATTGTAGGAAATAAGGTCTCCAAACCTTTGTTTTTAGATGAATTTGATTTCATTAATGATAAGTGCAGTAACCATTCAATTAGATCTCTCTTTGTTAATATCTCTTCTCCTCAAAATTTGCTTGGGTAAATATGTTTCCCTCATTTGTGTAGGAACATTTTTGGGGAGTTCTTAGTCAGTATTTCATAACAAATAAAACTAAAGAAGTATCATTTAAAATTTCTCATTTCATGTGAAAGACACATTACAGCATTTTCATCTGGATATAGATTACAAATGCTCTTTTTGTAATTGTGAAATAGAGTCTGTTGTGCATTTATTTTTTGAATGTCCCTGTTCATCTTTCTTTTGGTATGAGATGTCACAATTTCTGAACGTGTTTAAATGAACTGAAACCTAGTCTAGAATGGATTGCAACAATGCAGCACAAGGAACTAACTGAAACCGAGGGCATAAATACACACAGCAAACAAAGAGAGAAACTAACTAGACACACCTGAACAGAATACTCAATCAATTAGTAACCAGGGAAACAAACAGGTAGAGAACGGAGGACGGCAGAACCAATTAACAAACTAGAAGCAAATGACAAAATAGAACAAACCAGGGGTGCGTTTCCCAAAAGCATCGTTAGCCAACTAACATCGCAAGTTCCGTCGTTACTAACATAGTTCAGTAAGTCGGTGTTTCCCGAAACCATAGTTCAAACGAACATTTGCAAACTGCATCGCAAATTTGTGTGGTTGGAGCGACAGCTCTCAAGCTGTGGTTAGAAGCATAGTTTCTTGTTTTTATGACATGTGGACTTAATAAATCGTTGCATGACATCATTCACCAACGTGACTGAATGACAGGTTTACGACAATACGGTTTTGGGAAACAGTCGTGACTAGCTAGTTGATTTGTTCAACATTGCATCATACTATGGTAGTGAAGCAAAGAGTTATGTCGTTGTATGGGAAACGCACTCCAGGATTAACTGAACAAAACAGAACAAACATGTGACATTACTCCCCCTCCCAGGAATGCACGACCTTGCACCAAACAGAGTCCAACCAGGGAGGGAGGGTGGGTGCCCTGGAGTCGTAGTAGGCAACGTAGAAGGCAACCCTGGAAGCCTCCAGGGTGGCACCGGCAGTTCAGGGAGCCAGGGAGGTGCTGGCAGTTCAGGGAGCCAGGGAGGTGCCAGTAGTGCAGGGAGCCAGGGACTCTGGAGTGGGATCAGGGGCTGGAGCCGAAACTGGACTGTGCACAGGGACTAGAGCGGACTCTGGAGCAGACTCTGCATGTAGGGACAGGAGAGGAGAAGATTTCTTCAGAGTCACCCAGATGGACATAAGCGCATGATTCGCCACTTTCACTACCAGGTCATTGCTGTTGGAAACCATCTTCCAGGCTCAAGAGAAAACTGGAGGAATGGATGACATGGTCCCGATATTAAGGGATGTGGAGGGTTCGGTCGCATGCTCGGAGTGAACTGGAGCGCCCAAATGCTTTTGGAATGGGACTGGATGAGGGTTTGTATTGTCCTCTGACGTATTTAACCATAAATCCATTGATTTGTGGTTAAATAAGAACCATTTAGCCAGAGGACATAATTAATTAAATCAACTAAGGGTATATAACAATGACCAGGAGAAAGGAACTGAATTAACTCATCATCCAGTCCCATCCGAAAGCAGACATTCAGCGTAGTATCGCTCCAGCACACCAGATCGGAATACTCCAAAAACTCCTCCACATTCCGCTCCAGAGGACAACCATTTTGACAGATGGTGTTTAGAAGATGGTCCTCAGCCCTCGTTCTAGCCTCCTCCAGTTCCATTGTTTAGTCTTTGTATTTTGGGTCCTGCATTCTGTCATGGGTGGTGGTTGTATATAAAGCGTACGCCGATGAAGATACTCAAACAGATCTTAATCTAATAAACAAACCAACAAACAGGATTTTAATTGTTTTGATTGTTTGTTTCCAGAGTAGTATTGCAATCTCTGTCCAAAAACCCAAAATGCTTTATTTTTGTTCTAATTGTCTGAAAACCTTACGTCATACTTTTTTTTTTTTTTTTTTTATTAAACACGGTTCCAATGCAGCAATTCACATAACATTTTGAACAGACATCGATATTAACTTAAGAAATCTACACAGACAAAGAAATCATAATTTTCCAATCCATAAAAAAGCTATGTGTAATAAAGGAAAATGACTAAAGGGAAATGAGTATTGAACACACTAACTGAAATTGTATTTAATAGTTGGTGGAAAAGTCTTTTTTTGCAATGACAGCTTCAAGGTGCATCCTGTATGGCCAAACTTTAAATCTTGAATATTCTGGAGGTCTCTCTTGTGAATTTTGATCTTCAGTTCCTTCCACAAATGCTATTTTTTCGGTTTGGGTCTGGTAATTTACTGGGACATTCTAACAACTTTATTTTCTTCTTCTGGAACCAATTCAAAATCTCATTTGCAGTGTGTTTTGGATTGTTGTCCAGGTGGAAGGTCCACCAAAGTCTCATCTTCATCATCCTGGTGCATGGCAACAAATTCATCTCAAGAATTCCCAGTACATGGCTCCATTTACATCTTCCCTTCAATAATATTGATTCTGCCAGTACCTATGAGAAGAGAAACAGTATTCCATCATACCATGATGCTTCTACCTCGAAAAACATCACTGTTGGTATGGTATTTTTTAGGGTCATATGCAAAAGCCATTTCTCCTCCAAACATGGGTGCATGTGGTATTGTTGCC